>BPLR01018155.1:0-427392 GCA_021605095.1 Caerostris extrusa | reverse complement strand
TCATGTATTGTTGTTTGAAATCAGTTTTCACTACTCTGCCATTTGCAGAAAAACACAGACAATATAACAAACATATTTACTTGAATATTTCGCTCATGGGATTTGTCTGTTAATTACGTTTTTACTCGAGCTAGTTCTTTTCTCAGAATATTTTTTTCTGTGAAAAATTTATGGATGAAATAATGGGTACATAGGCTCAAGTTTTACCTCATAATGAGCTTCCCGCGTAGGTTTGCAAAGATGTAAAACTAAATGTACTTTCGTCTTGATCACACCTCATTCTTTTCCTTTAAAAGAAGAAATTAAGAGTACTTGGTACGTAGTCCTCTTCAGATGAAAATAACATGGGCCACAACACGCCTGTGATAGCCATGCCTCATACATCAGATATTGCCCCCTTTATTAACCAGATATTATTACACAGTTGTCCCATAAACAATATGATAGAAGGGTGAAGCACTATGCTTGTATATACTCCTCAAACAATATGGCATATATTTCCCCTTTTATTAAACAATTATGCAGCCTGTGATGTTATTCCTTATTGGCGAGTGTGCCACACCCATATCATACTCCAGGCAGCCACAGGCTTAAATTCTCACATTAACAATATACGTTTCCAAAAGAGACACTCCCATTAAACAAGCCATGCAGCGCTTAGTTACCCCCATATGCATTTGCAGGCTACTCCTTAAATACTGATACACACGCATAGCTGTTGATCGTTATACATAGAAGGGAAGCAGGTTACACCCATATTCGGTCAGGCATCTGTATATTACCCCCTTATTGAAACAACCATATCTTCAGCACAATGTATTGCAATTTATAATTTTATGCATGTTTTTTAAATGAAAGCAGACTTCAAAATCGCTGAAGAAAATTACGCATATGCATACCTCAATATTAACAATATATTATGTGCTTCAAACAATATGGCACATACAAGAAGTCCTCTTTTTTATTAAACAATATACGTAGCGTATATTGCCTTCCTATTAAACAAAAATACATATATATTACTTCTTGTTAAATACTATTCATACTACGCTTCATATGTATATCGTTCTTTTTTATAATTTTTTTTTATGCTTAATGAAACCTTTTCGTATTTGTCAAAATGAATAATAAACATGATATGCAGCTGTTATTACCATATTAAACAATACGGTTTAAAAATGTATAGTTGTTTGATTAACGTGGAATAATATAAATAGGGTCCATGTCAAAATGCTCAGTGACCAGAATGACGAATCGTGCTATAGCAACATGAATCCAGAGTGGAAGAGTACCTGCCATCATAAACATGTCTTATTTTATTTAAAAGTATTGTCATGTTGAGTATCTTTTGCTACTTGTTTGTCCGTCATTTTGTCAAATTTACTGAAAGCATTATAATACTTTACATCTAAGCACAGGAAGTGCTTGTACATTTTTTCGTCTAAGTTCTTCTATGTGGCTTTATATATCATCGGATTTTGAGTTTGAAAATTCCTTTTATGTATGACAAAAATTGTGCTCTGTCAGTTAAAGAGGCCATGTAATGATGGTCAACGAGCGAATATTACTACCTGTCTTCTAGAGTCACTATATTTCCTTTTAATTTTAAGGAATTGTTAATTCTCAGTTTAAAACAAAATTTCGTTATGCCACTCTCCCAATTACAATCAATGCCATGCGGTCATTACTCTGCCTCTTTTCCATTATATTACTGCATTAAGTGATCTCTATATATATGAAGATTTCCGAAAGCTTTATATTTGAATTCTTTCCTTTTTAATATTAATAGACATTGTTAGCTTTTGAAAAACAGCAGCTGAAGTATATGAAATACGATGAAATGTTCCTCACAACACACAGCCACACTCACCCAGCAGAAACCTGTTTAAAAATTTTCGCATCAAACCATAAATGTTATTTTATTCCTCCTCCACTCATGTTCAAATGCATGTAGAACTTTGCAGTGGATGACACCTTGAATGTTAATAGCTAGCTTTTCTCCAAATATTAATTACAGTAAATTTAATTCATTAATTTTAGTGTTTTTGATAGACGGTTGCAATGTATCTACGCAAATGGATGTGGCTGCCAGATAAACTTAAAAATGAATGAAAATAATTTATAAAGGACTTCTGCAATACAGTGAAAAAAAAAAAAAAAAATAAGTCAATTCCTACTTTTTTTTTCACTGTATTGCAGAAAGTCTCTTATAAATTATTTTCATTCATTTTTTTAAGTTTATCTGGCGCCATCTATTGGTAGATATGTGCAAACTTAAATCCAAAAAAATACTAAAATTAATTAATTAAATTTACTGGAATTAAATATTTGGAAAACTGTATTAACATCAAGTGTCATCCACTACAAGTTCAAAAAATGTATTTGAACTCGAGTGGATGAATAAGTATTTTATGAACGATTGAAATTTGAACAAGATATAAGGTAGGAGAGTGTGAGCTAATAGAAAGGAATTGAAAAAATTGTAACAGTAAGTATTTGTGAATTATTTCCCCCATCGTAATTTCCCGGAAAAGAGCCACTTTTGTCGTACTTTTATAGCTATGATCTTCTTCGAAAGCCTAACCCAAAATGAGGGGCATAGATTATTTTTTGAGTATCATTGGAATCAATGTCTATTAAATAATTTAAAAAAAGGAAAAATTTAAATATAAAACTTTCTTCAAGTCTTAAAGTATATATAGAAGTCCTAATTATCTCATCTGTAGTATAGTAATGGAAAAATTTTTAAATAATATTATGGCGTTGGTTGAATATGAGAACAAATTAATAACAGAAATTTTTGTTTTAAATTATGTTATAATTGTTTTGAAAATTAATAATTCCTTAAAATTTAAAAAGAAATTATATTATTTCTAGAAAGTTAGTTATTATTTCTTAGAGGTATGCAATGTTTTCGTTGTTTTATTCTTTTGTTTTGTTGGCAATTACCCATAGACTCGTCAATACATTAACATATTATGTAGAATACCACCTTTGGACTATAGAGACATTTTTTATAAAAGGTACAATTATTAAAAATCCATTATAGAAAGCCACATAGAAGAATTGTTTCAGAAAACATGTACACAAGCACTTCCCACTGTATTAATGCTTTAAGATATAAAAACAATTATAATAATGTTTCTTTTCAGTAAAATTTTGACAAAAATGTTTCCACTTTTAGCCAAACAAAATATAAAAAATACCTTTTCAACATGACCAGAAAGATACTTTTTTAAATAAAATAAGGTATCTTACATTATGATGTAGGTATGCTTATCATGTATTCATGATTGCTAATAACGTTACGATTCATTATTTTCATTCATAATTCACTGAACACTTCATGCGTTTCTGTTTAATTATTCAATATTCACGTTAATCAAATTAAACAATAAACATTTTAAAAATTCATATTTGTATTGTTTAATATGGTAATAACATGCATATGCATGTTTGATATTCATTTTATTTTCATCTGAAAGGGATTTCCATTTAAAAGCATAAAAAATTATAAAAGGGTAAATATGCATATGGGGGTAATATGAATATGGATATTGTTTAATAAGGAAGTAATATGTGTATTTTGAGGGTAAATATGCATACGTATATTGTTTAATAAGGGGACAATATGCGTATGTATATTGTTTAATTAGAGGGTAATATGCAAATGTATATTGTTTATCATGGGGATAATATGCATATGCATGTTTAATATTCCCTTTTGATTTTCGTCTGAAAGGATTTCTCATTTAAAAGCATACATAAATTATAAAATTGTAATATGCATATGGGGGGTAATATGAATGGCGGATACCGTTTAATAAGGGGGTAATATGCAAATGTATATTGTTTAATATGGGTGTAATAAGCATTATGTATATTGTTTAATAAGGGACAATATGCGTGTGTATATTGTTTAATTAGGGGGTAATATGCAAATGTATATTGTTTAATATGGGGGTAATAAGCATATGCATGGTTGTTTAATAAGGAGGTAATATGCAAACTATATTGCTTAATATGGGGTGGCAAGCAATATGTATATTTAATAAGGGAAAGGGCCAAGTGCAAAATGTATATTGTTTAATATGGGGGCATTAACCCATATGTATATTGTTTAATAAGGGGTAATATAAATGTATATTGTTTAATATGGGGAAATGCTGATATGTATATTGTTTAATAAGGGGGTAATATGCAAATGTATATTGTTTAACATGGGGTTAGAGCCATGTGGTATTGTTTAATATGTGCATGCAATATGTGTATGTATATGGTTTAATAAAGGGGGGCAATATGGAAATCTATATTATTTAATATGGGCATAATATGCATAGGCGTGTTTAATATTTATGTTATTTTCATCTGAAAGGGATTTCATTTAAAAGTATACCAAAAATTATAGATAATTAATTTCTTCTTTAAAGCATTCGAAAGGAATGGAGTGATCAAAAGACAGAATAGAAAGTGATTGCATTTAATTTTTATCTTGCAAACTAATTTTCTGCCAAGAATTCATTATGAATAAAACTAATTTCTGTACCCATTATTTCTTGCATCCATAGAACTTTCACAGAAAAAAAAATATTCTTGAAAGAACAATTATTTCAGATAAGGTATGAATTAACAAACAAGAAAATCCATAGTATGATGAAATGCAAATATATTCAAATAAATGTTTTGTTATATTATTTGTGTTTTTTTTTCTTGTAAAATGGCAAGTAATTGAAACTAGTGGTTACGTATTGCTCCCGTTAAAATGTTGATAAAAACAGGGTGAAAGCATTAAAAAAAAAAAAAAAAAAAAAAAACTACGATATCGTGCATATTTAAAAAGTAATATTTTAAACAATATTAATATAATATATTTATAAATGCATCTTTAATACCATTTTTATGTTAATTTTTTTAAATTAAATCTTAATTACAAATTTGCGTTACGAGTTATTTTAGAAAATAAATTTTGTAGGCAATAACAGTGATTTTTTGTTTAAAAAAATATTATCTAATACATAGTTTTTTTTTTTTTTTCAGTGTTAAACAATCTTCGTATATTTAGCTGTACTTAACATATATTTATCTTTTTCCATGTACTTTTTAGCTGCTAAACAGGATATTTAAAGCCAACATATTAAATATTCGGATCACAAAAAGATATTCAATACAAAAGCTTAAAGAATGTATTCCATAATTTATTATAAACTTATTTTATTTGAAAACTTGGAAGCATATTTTTATAATTTTTTTTTTTTTTTAAATTTCTTAATGGTTATCTAAAGGTTATATCTATTAAGATTAGTAAAACATTATATGGAAGGACCACAACCAATTATTTCATACATTTTTATTAATAAACGAAGAAAAATTGATTTAAAAGGATAGCTTCGAATGCCGGCCGGTAAGCTCAGCAGCATGCATCGATCCCAAAATGACAACTTTTCAAGTGTGTGACGTCACGGCTTTGTTTATCGACAAAGTGGCGTGAGATGCGCGCGCACAAGCATGCTCCGCAGTGACGTCATCCCTCCTGGTGGAACGTAAACACAACAAAATGGGCAACGGAAGGGGAAAAAAAAGAAAAGAGGGGGAAAAAATACAGATGAGAAAGGGGAAAAAAATTGCGTTTTCTATCATGTTTAACGATAGAGTGCATAAGCCAACGAACACAGCGGTTTTTGCACTCGTCCCATCAGCAAAATTTTTTTTTTTTTTTTTGTTTAAATTTATTTCTCCCTCACTTTTTTTTTTTTTAATGCTTTTTTGTGTTTTATCTTGAAGAATGCCAGGGTCGACTTGGAACAGAGGAAAAGGGCTCCCTTCATTCAATCGAAATTCCCTCCCCCCTCCCCTCATCCCCATAATGTGCCTCTAGGACGTTATTCCATGATTTTAAGGGGGGGAGGGATAAAAATGAGCAGGCTCGATTATTTGTTGAGGGATTGTTAGGAAGATCGCCAAACCGTGACGCAAACGAACTGCGATGTGCACACAAAAACTCCCAACGGCGATCTTGAGGGTTCATGCGGGAAAACCGCAATCTTATTTCCCCCCTCACATGCGGAGTTAATTATCGCCTAAGAAGATGATTTAGATAATTTCTTTCGAACACATTTCACTGCACCGAACCGCCTCTCTGAGAGAAGGGTCAACCAAGGGAATTAGCTAGGTCATGAAACCACAGAGCCTACCTTTCTCACTCAATAACGAAAGAGTAGGGGGTTTTTTTGTATGGCATGGTTGGTTGGCTTGAGTAAACAGTGTAAAGTATTTTATTTGGTTATGTTTTTTGTTGAACAAAACTGTTAATAAGATTTAGTAGAATGAAAAAATCAATTTCCAAATGTGATATATTACATGACGTAAATAATAATAATAATAATAATATATTGAACAATGCTTATTTGTAGCTAGTTTGAAATAATTGGACTTAATTAAAGAATTGAATTGAACATGGCAAATTATCAAAGTGTGAGCAATTTTTAAAAATATAAGTTTTTAGCAATTAAACTAAAGAACTTATTCGTAATAGTATATAATTGAACTTCTACCTACATCCACACATATATATGTATGCATGCATGTATATACATATTCATGCAAGGAAGTATGCATAAACTACATACATGCATATTCTTTTGGTTTACATACCTTGAAATATGAAATTTAAACAAATTGTTTCAACAAATCATAGTTGGTTTGGTTTTGGTTTGTCGCTCTACGGTCATTTTGTACACACTTTGGGCTAATTAGACCGGGACCTTCAGTTTAATCAACAATTCATAAGATACAATGATTGAAAAGAAAAAAAAAGATTCAAATTACATAGAGTTATGCAAATATAAATATGATATGGAAACAAATAGTAAAAGTAACGATACAATATTTGATAACAAAAAAAAAAAAAAAAAAAAAAAAAGCATCTTTCAACCAACAACCACTGTTGATACTTAATAATTTGCCGTATAAACAGGAAGCTGAATTGAATAATTCAAAATCCAAACGCATTTATAAGTATTTCCTAAAAGAATCATTAAAATACTCATCAAATAATCCAGACTTCGAACAAATACCTTTGTGGAAATAAAAATTGTTCCTTCCGATGTACTGTACCTAACACCCTAATTTAAAATCACAATCGCTATCGCATTATGATGCTAATCCAAAGGAAAAGCTTCCGATATTCCTGGTATTGTTATCTGTCCTCGTTAGCCAACAAGTGGTACAAAAGAACGGCGCTAGGAGCGGAACGGAAGTTGCCAGCCCAAACTTTTTTTCCTCTTGGTACCAAAAGAGTCCAAGTTCCACCACACAAGGTGAGATTGACTGTTCTGTCACGTAGAAAAGTTAGCGAGGGAGGTACCACTTCCTTATCCTGCCATTAGTAAATGGATTGGATTACTATCAGTAATGAGTACTGCTTTGTTCTGAAAGGATACTGTGAGAAATCTTTGAAATGCCCCCTATAGAGAACGTGATGGAATTTCTTTGCTTGGTATTAGAAGATTGTTAATTAGTTTATGTTGCTATCAATTAAAATTCGTAAGCCTTGATGTATCAACTGGTGTACTAAAGAAACCTCTGGGTTTAAAAACAGGTCAAATTACATTGCAGTAATCAATGATAGCATTCTTCCTCCTTAAATATAATATATATTTTATCTAAACAAAAGGGTATTAAGTAAGGCATTTTCAATTTTTTTTCCCCCATCAAAAAGGTTTTGGAAGGTCAAGTAAAGATTTAAATTCAAATATGTTGTAGATGTGATGGAATTTTATTATTTAAAGCAGATTATTTTTTTTTGCACTGATACTCAATGACAGTTAAAATATAGTTTCCTAACATTTATTTATTGTAAATTTTTTTAAATAATATGCATAGATCAGTCCGACGGTGCCGTGGATGTTTGTAGTGATTCAGAATCTCCTTTTAAACCGTAGGTCCCAGTCTAATAACTGTAGAGCGTTGGGCGTAGAATTGACAACCCCATCCCGTTAAAAGAAAATATCGCCTGTCTCGTAATCTGCCAGCAGACGGATGGCCTTGGCTACCATGGGGGTTGCACTAATGAAGATAGATATGTTTATTTATAATTAAGGTATTTTCTACATGTAAAAGAAATAAATCGATGTTGAGAAAGCTATATAAATACCGGATTAAAACAGTTTTAAACACAATATCATTACTTTGAAACAATATCACTCGAAGCTAGTCCTAGTAACCAGTTCTGCAATTTCACAAGAAAATTAGTTACAATATTTGGTTTCGAATAGTCCAAGATCCATTAGTATTAATCTATTGTTTTCAAAGGCCATTCAAACATATTATTTCAAACAATTCATTATTTCAAGTCGGCTTTTAATTTTCTTCTAAATTCTGCTACCTAACCCAGCCTTCTAAATTCAGCTGTTTCAAAGTTTAACACCACTAGCACGACTTCAAAATTATTATTTTGGAAACCTTTTTTTTTTTTTTTCTAAATTAAGCATTCGTACTTAAACTAATCCTTGAGCTTTGAAGTAAAATAGGTATTTATACTTTTCAAGGTAATCAAATTACCCATGGACACATTGTATAAAAATAATTGCTCACATTTGGAAGGGCACAGTTTGAACCACCACAAGAGTGGATGACCTAACCGTTTCAAAGACCACACCTTAAAAGGAGAATTTACTATAAAAAAACATGCGAACAAAATAAAAACTACATAGTTAAAAGAAAGGGGGGGACAAACTGCAGAGAGGGCGAGCCTTAAACCAAAAGTTCAATAACAAAGGTGTGCCTAAAGTATGCAACTTCTTTCTAACAACCCATTCTTCAATGTGGGGCTCGCGACTTTTACGATCGGAGGGTTTGCTTTTGTGCCACAAATGACATTTTTGTGTAAAGAATGTCAGGGACGCCTTCTCCACATCGTAAGGGCATCAGATATGAAAAAGTTTTATTGCAGTAAAAGGATGCATTATTCAGAGAACTATTCAAGGGATTTCTTTTCCCCACCTCTTAAAGGACGAACGTGTCGATAAATCTATAAAATATATGACAAAGTCGGTGATAATCTTAGCAAAGAGTCGCCAAGGTGAGAAAGAAGCGATTACAAACCAGATTCTTGGGATAAGAGTGGTTCTTGGACCGAGAACTATTTCTGGAGCCAAAAAAAAAAAAAAAGATTTCTATATTGATAGTGGAGTACTTTTTATCGATATTAAACCGTGGGTTTGTCCTTTTTAAATTTTAATTATACTAGAAAAAAGCTTTTACAAGAAAGCTTTTTGCTAGAAAGGTTTACAAATTTCACTAAAAGTTTTTTTCTTCAATAAATTAATATTTTTACATAAGTCAGATTTTTACATTTTCTGGCATTAACTACTACCGCATATTTAAATTAATTTTAAAATTTATTTTGTAATAATAAAATCACAGGTAGGGTGTTAGGAACCTTTATTCTTGTATACCATCTTCAAATAATAGTCCTACCCCCCAGAGAGAAAATTCAGAATTTAATGTAAGAATAAAATGCATAACAGCAATCTTAAAATTAAAAAAATATCGAATTCAAACGATTTTCTTTTCTTGAAATAAAATTGTCTTTGCTTTCACTAAACAATTTTAGAACACTTTGCACTATTTAATTACATAATTATTAGCTCGTGAAATAAATTTAAATACATATTATAAGCTCATGGAAAAAAATTAAAAAAAATTGAAAACAGTAGGGACACGAAAAATTGATCAAGGTCATGAAAAAGCCCCTCCCCCCCCCCATAAAACTATGGGTTAAAAGAAAAAAAGAAATCTAAATAACATCATTTATCCGAAAAATTGTCCTTTGTTTCGTATAGATAATTTCAATGCATAAATCAATTAGTAAATTTATCTTTCATAATGTATCAAAAATTTATCTGTCATAATGTATTCGACATTTCTAAGAAACCTAATATTTCCTTGACATGATTCGAAGCAAAAATATTTAACATAGATTCGTAAATTAACACGGGGCATATTGTAAATAAGCAAAATTACTTTCACCAAGCAAATTACAGTTTTCTAGCAATACTCTTACCAAAGATGAAATCACGCTTTATAACTCTCATCTCCACAAACTAAGCTGAAAAAAACAGCAAGGTAGAAAAAAAATCAAGAGTCCATTTTTAACTCAAAGGAGAAGAATAAAAAACTTGACACGTTTCCCGGACCATTTCGAAAGAAACTATGATATGTAGAGCGTCCATTAAAGGTAGTTAACATCAAAAGAATGGGCATAATTTTTTCTCACTTTGGCACACCATTCACGGCAATCGAAAGAAAACAAAAAGAGTTAGAAGCTCAGACACTGAAACATTCTTAACTCAACAAACGTGACTGCCGTCGCTAGTTTACAATGGATTGTAAAAGTAGGCAACACACAGATGATAAAAGGCTATTTTTTCTACTTTCCAGATGTAATGCGCGAACAATCGCCTTTTTTATAGGAGGGGGATAACAATGTATAGTAGGAACCGCTACTGCTTTAAAAGGAAGTTAGAAAGCACTTAAAGTGGATGCTATTAGGCAATAACCTATTGACAAATGAAAAAAAAAATTATAATGTTTCAGGTGTTACGAACGTAAAATCTAGTTTAATGTGAACTACTATGGTTTTGGTTTGTCGCTCTACGGTCATATTGTGCACACTTTGGGCTAAATAGACCAGACCTGCAGTTTAACGTGAATTCCGAACCACTCACGAACATCCAGGATTCGATCCTGAAGCCTTACCACGGAGGAGTGACCTCATGGATAGAGCACAGGGTTTCGAACTCGGAAAGGCGAGTTCGGAACCAGATAAGTGAAGCCTAACTGAAAACTCTTAAGTTTTGCAGGAATCAGCACAACTTTGTAAGTCGGAAAATACTTCTTCTGGTATCCAAGAAGATGTGGAAAGTAACAATTTCTATGTACTTTGTTATTTTTTTTCTTAAATATTTAGAAGACATACAGCCCCAGACAGAATTTGAAACCAAAATCTTCGGTTCCACAGACAGATGCCTCTTTTTAGGCACAGGAGCACATCGCATTCAAAGAGGAACACTATTTTTTTTTTTTTAATTTTCATACAGTCTCAATATGCAAAAAGTTATTACTGAATTGCTATTTAAGTAATTTTAAAACAGTGATGGTGTAGTGATTTCCATATATAATGAGAAACGATGTTCATTTGCAAAAATTTCTTCATATTCGAGATTCTTTTATGCTCCAAAATGAAAGTCCTCAGATAATGATTTTATTGTGGTGGAATTATTCAATGAATATGCAATAGCAAATGATAATATTTTCTATTTATTCTTCTCTCCTACCAAATGTGATTTTTTTATTTAGGTAGTTACGCAATACCTTTTAAGAGAAAAACTAATTGAATGGTTTTAATTAATTTCAAATGTTTGCATATTATCTAATCAGGAAAATTTAGAAAATGGATAGTTACGGCATTCTTTGTATGCAGGTGAAGGATAAATAAATTTTAATTTTTGAAAATAACGAGCAATTAAAACAGAAGACGTAAATTCATATCTCCAAATGCCAATGATTTCGGTGATAATTGGGCTTATCGCGATCATCTGTCGTTTCATCTCCACGAATTTATCAAAACTTAAGGTTCTTTATTGCTTACGAAATGGCAGAGAAAGAAATAAAATTAACCAATAGCGGCTCACAGATGTTTCCAGTAACCTTTCCATCAAGAAAAATAAACAACAGGTAAGTTGTTGCTGGTAACAAATCTGACAGGACAAAGGAGCTTTCAAGTGATTTATTCAATTTGGTCACTGGGACATGTGCTCACATATAAATTCCATATCAATACGCGGTATCACCACGCAAGGACAGTTGTTAAGAAAGCACCATGAACAATGAAACAATGTTTCCGTTTCGATATCCATAATGGAAATTGATGCCACAATATGATTATATAGAATGGCTTTCAGAACAACAGCCAGTAATCTTCAGCTTTGTGATAATAGCAAAGAAAAGGAATGTTTGCCTCTTAAGTGATCAGGAACTACTTTATATAAAAAACGAAACACTCTGACATAAAAAAAAAAACGTTAAGTGAAATACATAATAAATCTGCTCAGTAATGTTCATTTGCAATAAAGAGGGTTTATTAAATGAAATGATGTACCGAGGAAATATAATCCGAAAATTGTACATAATCATATCTTGACTTTGTTTATTATCAATCAAGGTTTATTTCCCAAATAAAAATATTACATCAAAATCTATAACGAAAAATAATACGACTGATACTTCGCTATCAAGTAATCTAAAAAAAATTCAACTTGATTAAGTATCATGCTTATTATCATAACAGATTTTGAATGCATTACATGTTTCATGTATATTTCAATTTATTTAAATGTGTTTTTTTTACTATAATCTAAGTTCTTAAAAATTTCAATGGTAACTTTTTTTTCTTTATAAAATGGATTATTAATAATTGAAAAACCCTTTGTTGAAAATAAAAAATAAAAGAGTAAAGAAACTTTGTACACATATGCTTATAAAAAATGTAATTAAAATCGATCGATTAAATAAATAAATTTTAATTTAAAAATTTTAAATTTAAAAGACAAATCTCTATATCTAATATTAATCTATATCTATATTTACAACGTTAATTGTTATAAAAACATAGCATAAAACAACACAGTTAACGTCGGTATAGAACATACGAAACTAAGTTGAAATAAAAATAAATAAATAAAAAAAAATAAAAAAACATATTAAGCATAGAATAATCCATACATTTTTTAACAGATTATTCTACTCGAGGACTAATGGTAAAAATGTATAACTTTTTTGTAGGATTAACACAGCATATAAAAATATTACACGTGGATCTATTTCATAACTGGAGCGAGACATTTTTTATTCTTAAAATCTTTTCTCAGATGAGAATCCTCCACTTCTTATCAAGCAGGAAATCTCTGATCTTTTCCTTCATCCTTGAGATTGCTTTCTGAGGAGGATGGATCGTTGTTGTAAGAGATCTATGGACAATTGCGTCATCGTAAGGTTTTGTAATCGACAAAAAATTTAAGGAGGTTTAAATTCTTTTCTTCTATAGACATCAATGACAGCAAAAGTTTCTCCTTTGAATAATTTCAGATATCCATATCTCACCAATAAGATCTTTTTTTAATTTGTGGTTAAGTATGCTATCGTTTTTTATGTGTTCATTGTATAACTTTTTATAGATTCACTGATAAAAAGAGCTTTAATCTAGAGAACTGACTAGTCAACCGATAAATTAAATGAAAGTTCTAAATATCTATAATCCTGAAGAATTGTACTCTTCAAGTTGTTGAATTTAGAATTTATAACATTGAAATTCTACTTGAGATTAAATTCAGCATAAAATTTTTACGTTAGCTATTCAAAAGTTAATCCCATACATTTTTATTTGTACACAATTATGAAGATTAAAATGTACAAGATGGTATTCAAAAGATCTTAAACAATCTCAAAAAACGTGTTAAATATTAAAACAAGAGTCATTTTAGCATAGAATCATATGTCTGCTAATGTGTCCACAGATTACTAAGAAGATATTGTTTGAATATAATTTTAAACATATTCATTCATTTGTAGCGGACATAGTAGGACATGAACTGCTATAGATGGCAAAACTTTGAACACTGTTTCTAAACATGATAAATAATTGTATTTAATACTAGTTCTTATAAATTGTTATTATGTTTACCAAATAGGCGATATTATCAGCACACATTTTTATTTATTTATTTATATAACAATAATTGTCTATGATGAAGTTTGCAACCATACACTTCTCTTCTATATGCCTAATCTATCCTTAAAATTCGTCCAAGATCTTTTAATTGTATAAATCCATACTTCCTGTTCCCTTTTTACAATTGATACATTGGAACGTATCCAATGTGGTTATCATCCTATGAACAATTTTTGAAAATCAAATGTTGAAGTGAAACAAGAACTTTGACCTGTCAATACTGAGACTCAACCACAAACAGTTCGCCATACTGAAACTGAAGTAGGTGAAAAGTCATAAATCGGAAAGTTGATCCATACTATATTCATACTTCCTGTATCATATCTTATAGTTGAAATATTGTGAACATATCCAATTTGCTTATGATCCTATAAGCAATTTATGAAAATCAAACGCTGAAGTGAAACAAGAGCTTTGACTTGTCACTTCTGAGACTCAACCGCTAACAGTTCCTTACACAGAAATTGAAGTAGGTGAAAAGACATAAGTCTGAAAGTTGATACATACTTCCATACTATATCCATACTTCCTGTTTCCTTTCTTATAGTCGAGACATTGTGAATATATTATATTACACATTCAGTATGCCTATGATCGTATAAACAATGTGTGAAAATCAAACGCAGAAGTGAAACAGGAGCTTTGACTTGTCACTACTCAGACTCAACCGCTAACTGTTCGTCATGCTGCAATTGAAGCAAGTGAAAAGACATAAGTCTGAAAGTTGATTAACGCTGACAATAATAGTTGAGTAATCTAATAATAGTCTCAACAATCAAACAATCTCTCATCTCAACTTGAAAGTTCAAGGTTAAAGTATAAAAGCAAATCGAATTCCTGCTTTTCAGAGCAGGAAACTTGCGTTTTCTGAAGCAAGAAAGAGAGAAAGGGGGGATGAGAAAAGAATGGAAGGGATTGTTTTAACTTGACGTCGTCGGGTCTAGTTTGGGTATCGAATGCGAATGGATTAAAAATAGATTTATTGGAGATGTTCCAGGGAAGAGTAAATGGGCCACAAATACCTCTTGTAATTCACTCTTGTGAGGAAATCCTGGCATTCGAACGTGTCAGTGGTAGCACCTGTTGTGAAGGTCTTTTCTGTTTTAGAGGTAGGCATCCCTTTCCCCCTTCTTTTTGTACAGGTATAGTTGGAAAACTGGTATACATTTTAAACAGACGAGCAGTGTTTTAAAATTCCTTAACTAGTGGGAAAAAAAATTGTTTACAAGAAAATTTATCTTTAAAGTGGTTCTATGAGCGTAGAAATAAGCTGATTGGGAAATTTTTTTCTTTTTAGTTAAGCTTTTCTCCGAGGCTAAATATGGGGAAGAATTGTATTATTATTTACTTAAGTTTGCGATACTGGATTTTATGTATATGAAGTAATAGATTTTTTTTTATCTGTTTGTTTCACTGAGATTAAAACAAAAACTTATCGTGTTTTTCGAGATTATTTAGTGACATGCTTAAATCTGAAACCTGCTGTTTGGATTGTCGCTCTACGGTCATTTTCGCACACTTTAGGCTAATTAGTGCGGACCTACAGTTTAATATGGATTCCGAATCGCTCATAAACATCCATGCTACGGTCAAGATTCAGACCTGAAGTCTGTGGTACCAAAGGTCAGAACGGTAGCCAATTGGTTATCAGGCCGCCCTGCTGCCTCTCAAAGTCTGGTGAAACGAAACAGTGCTTTTTCTAAATAATATATTCGCACCTTAAAAACTGTGCTCTAGGAAAGTGAATTAAAATTTTGAGAAATTGAGTACTACATCGAGATGATACTAATATTCACTCAACATCGCGTCATTTATTAAATAGTTATTTTTAAGGATTCAAGACATAACTTCTATTGCCAATTTTATATTTTTTAATGTTCGATTAAGAATGGAAATTGCATATATTTACTGTTGACTAATAAAAAAAAAAAAAAAAATATTTGAAGGGCAGAACAGTTTCTAAGAAATACAAAGTTATTAAGTATCACAGGAAAATTGTTTCTAAGAAATAAAATTAAGCAAACTTTATTTAAAGAAATATTTATTCAATTACAATGCAGGATATAACAATTAACGTACATTAGATGGCCAATTTTATAGCATAAAGATGGACGATCTGATCTTCGGTGAATCGCATGGTGCAATCTTAAGCCAATCTACAAGCATGAACATTAAGATTGCATAACAAAGATGAAAGATCTTACGAATAAAGAACTACATCCACCTCCCCCAAAAGCATTTCTCCAGCATAATTACCGTACAGTCTATTAGTTGCGAGGAACGCAGGGAATCCCAGCTATTCGAAAATCTTTTTCCTGGTAACACCAATTAAAGGGGGTTTTCTAAGAACCCCACGAAAAGAAGATTTTATTGCAAGTGGGACGAAACATTCCGCTGCAAGTCATTTCCTTTTAGGGATCCGGGAATTATGGGGAGATGGATTGTGTGTGGGGGGAGGGGGGGATGGTGAGGCGTATACGAATCGACGCTTGACGTCATTACAGAGTGTTCGAGAGTAGATGGCCACTTGCCTTGACATCATCCCTCGCACGACTTTGACCTATTTTTTTCTTATAGAGTAATGGGAGTTTACCATAGTCTAACTTATTGCCATACCTCACTGTTGTGTTGAAAGATATAGTTGCAATACGGTTTCTTAAGCTCGAATCAAGAAATCGGGAAAAATTCTGAGTAATTAAAAGAATGATAAGGATCCTCCAAGTCAGCTCAATGTGTAAGTATTTGTGAAGATCTTAATGCATGTTCATGAATTAAATTATTTATTTCTTTCGATACTTTTAACAGATACTTTTAACGGATTGTAATTATCGATATATTATAGTAACATGGTTGGCAATATTATAGATTTAATTGAGAGACAAATGATTTGATGCATGAAGTAGACAAGCCTACATTATGTCTCCAAGAAAAATTTTAAAAGTGGAATTTCTCGTTAGCTACGTAAGGAAATATTTCTAAAATTTCAGCTGTGTAACTTTCTTGCAAGGTAAATTCAACACCGCCCATTTTAATAAAGGAGTAAAAATTTTAGAGATGTGCAGTTCCCATTTGCTGATGTGTGATAATTAAATCCAGTCTAATAGTAGTAAACAAGATTTTTTAGATGCTAACAGATTTATTTCTATTATTTTTTTCACGATTTTAATTATCCATAATAACTGAAAAACTGAGCGAAATATACATGTAGAAGGAGTGTTATGATAAATAATGCAATAAATTTTTAATGGGAATACTTTTATGCTTTTGTTGGGAATACTTTGGTTACTTTTTATGTGCAGGTTGTCTTTATAAATATTAAAAAAAAAAAAAAAAAATGTATACTCTAATTCTGTTGTTCTGTTCTGTATATTCTTTTTGTTTTTCATTAAATTACTTTTCCAAATTAAAATTATACAACATTAAAATTTAAATTGATACTAAAAATCATTTTATTAAAGTATTAAAGCCATTTTTTAAGGAACTGCAATCAATCATTTTATTGTTCATCGATGCTAATAACTCCTGCTATATGTAAAACTTCTCACCCAGGGCCGAACGGAACACCGATCAGCGCAACACCATCCATCGTTCCTGAAGGATGATTTCCTTGCAGCCGGTTGTGGAAGAACAGGTAGGCGTTTGTAGCATCCGCCAAGGATAGCGAGAAAGTGGAGCCGCACCCCTAACCTTTCCCTCCCAGTTCTCCTTTCATTCGGCTTCAAGAGGCACGTGCACCTGACATACTTCGCGGCAAAACCCAGATTCGAGAACAATTCCAAATTGGTATGCATCAGGGGTAATAGATTTGAAATCGCACAAAGAATCTATGCTTTTATGTACGTTTAAATTTACTATAGTACAGTTGCTCGTATAAATTCGTATGTAAAATCAGAATTTTCTTTTAACCAATGTGGATACATGGTACAATGGCTCTCATGTATGCTCCATGAACTTTTAAGCTTGTTAATCATTTGTATATTGCACAACTCCAATTAGATCATGAGCTGCATCTTGAATATTCTCACCTTCTTACCACTTCTCAACCCCATGGATTTGGATCTTCAATTTTTAACATTGCCTACACTAAGGGTAGACATAGGTATCTTCAGTTTGATTCGCTAGTTGGTTTTGAACTAAATTCCTAAAGTTGCCAACGTATGACAAAGTTTCTATGAGTTTTGGACATAATAAATGAAGCAACCACAGAAGAAAGCAAAAGATAACATAGACGGAAAAATATAGATTATTGGCAAGTTTCTGTGGTCAATCTAACAGATTATCCATTTCTCTTAAAGAATCCATAGCTTTGCTATTTTTAAAAGTGTCAGACCCTTCACATAAAAAAAAAAAAAAAAAAAGAAATATACTCTTCATATTACACTCACTGAAGAATTTCCCGATTTCTGAATGCTGATTTATAGTCCGGTATTAAAATAATAATAATAAATTTTATCAACAAATTAAGCCAAAAGTTCCACTGTAATTTCCACATTTGAAAAAAATTACAATACTTTCAATATTGAAAAAGAGCGAAATTGTAATAGAAATATAGCACCATGAATCTTTTAATAGCCAATCTTTTCAAATCCATGCTGAAAATAATGTAAAAACAACATGAACAACGAAATGTAAAAACATGAGCAAAATATAAAAGCAATATGAAAGACGAATTCATAATTAACGAACGACATAACGAATTCATATATTAACAAAACTTTGACTCATTCATTTTATGCTCGGTCTTATTAATTTTATTTTAAATAACAATTATATTTTAATTTTAAAAAGTCATTTAAAAGTATATGAACATGCATTCGGTGATGCGTCTGGAACAAAACTTCATTAGTATTAATAAGTAAATGCATAATAATATTCCTTGTTTGAAAACCTATTATGGAAAATACTTCCAATTTCTTTTTATTTTAGTTCTAGTGCTCTAAGTTTCTTCTTCACAGTTGGCCTGGATTATTGCCAACAATCCAAGACGTACCTGAAGTGCAACGAATTTCCAAACAAGAAAAAACAAAATAAAACGAAATAAAAGATCCAATTTCTAATCTTCACGATCTTTATTGAAGCTGCTGAATATTCCATAATAAATTCAGTGATAACAGGGTGGTATTCTTTTAGGATTTATCATTTTTGCTAAAGTTTCTATTTAAATCGATAAATATAAACGTGAGGAATCGATATTTCAACAATAATAAAAAAGATTATGTTCATGCATATTTAATATTTATATATTTCGAACAACATATATTTATCATATATTTCGAACAACTATTTAATAAAATCTATGAAAATATTACTAAGTTATATACATGCATATATACATATACACACTATACATATTATTAACTTATATTAATTATTATTAACTTGATACATATTATTCCTCTAATGAATATATATTCAGTCACTGTTTTATTTTGCTCTACATTATAAAAAATGATAAATATTATTTCTCAAATGAATATATATTCAATCATTGTATAATGTAGGACAAAAAACAACAACAACTAATGATTGAATATATATTCATTTCAGAGATAATATTTATCGTCCTGAAATGTATACATATTCAATCATTGTTTTTTTTTTTTTTTGTCCTACATTATCTATATCATACACTCATTCCCATTTCAATACACCATTATCATGCCATGCAGCACTAAATAGTTATATGAGTATTTATGGTACATTTCAACACCTCACCATCCAATGCATCCCAGCTGCACACCACACCTGATGTTGAATAAATACAAATAATAAAAAAGGATTCCAAGGGCAAGCAATATTTTTTCTTGTGTTTGTTAGTAACGCCCTTGCAGATGATGTGCATCAACCGCCCACATTATTTTTTTCCACGAGATCGGACAAAATAGGCCACATCTGACAGTCGCACTGAAGATTTTGGACAATAAAATAACAGAACAGAGCGCGCTCTTGACACTTTGGCGAGCACTACCACTCGGCGGATGACGTGACAATGGACGTGAAGTTTTCACGGTTTGGTGAAAAAATAAATGAAATGTAACTTTTCTAAATCCCGTCTGTCCACGATTTCTTTTTTTTTCCCCCTATGATTTAATGCTTCATATGGGATCATGATAGGAAGTCACTAAGAATCGTTCCAGTCAATGACCTCAATTCCCTCCCCCCCCATAAATGTATAAGTTCAATAAAAAAAAAAAAAAAAAATTATTATTTTGACCAATCAAAATTAGTACACAAGAAATTTACGTCTTATTTAGAGAAAATTAGATTTTGTTTCGTTAAAATATAAGAAATCTAATCAATTTCGATATTATTCAAATGTATTTCTGAAATTGGAAATACTAATTCTACAAAAGTTGCCCCATGTTAGGATACGATTTGTTAATGTTTCATTCGATGTTATGGCGCAGATTTTCTAAGCCAAAATTTGTTAAGCTGGTTATTATATAAATTGCAATTAAACACAAAATGATATATATATATATATATATATACTGACGTTCATCTTTTGAAATTCAAATAATTAAAAACTTGCACTTCCTAAAATTGTTTACTGTTAAAGATGTAGCCATTGAAATTCTTTAGACAGTTAATATTTTTCTCATATTACGATTCAGAAATTTATAAATACTATAAAGATCCAAATATTATAAAATTTATTAAGATCAAATTAGGCTGCTCGTGTATTTAGAATAAATGATTTAAACCCTGTAAAAAGGCTTGTTTTTGGCAAAGACACGTTGACAAAGAGGAAGAGATGCGATGAATAGAAGCAGTTGAAAAAGATTTTGCTGTACTAAAGGTTAAGGATTGAGGGCCATTGTCACCCAGAGGATTGCATGGAAATCTCTTCAAAGGAAAGCCTTGGCCCATCCTGGACTGTCGTGCTATTGATGATGAGTCTAATTACTTGAATTTTAAAAAAGAAAAATATGAGTTTCATTTTAATTTTAAAAAATAATAACCAATGCCTTAACATCAGGTGTAAATCCTGTTACACTTGACCTATGAAAATTATGTATCAAGAAAACATAAAAATAAAAATTATATAATCAGTGGTTAAGCTTTCAGACATCATACTCGACTTAATTGTATTTATTCTAGATTTTTCTAGCAACCAACAAGCAAACTATAGCACTACATTTTAATCAGTTCAAACCCATAACCATTATTCGTAATAATAATAGGATCATTCAAATCAATACAAAAACGTCAAAGATTTGAAAAAGATAATGCGAAACAAAGCAATAAAAAATGTAGGTGATCTCCATTACAAAGCAATAATACAATTACCCAATAATCAATTACCATAGCGCACAAAACGGCCAGAGTTACTACACGCTTTGTACTTCTCCTTTATTACTTAGAGCAACAAAACTAGATCACCACTTTCACACGTGCGTAAGCCATAAAGAGCAAGAAACCGAAATGGCACATAAAATAATAAACGACTTAGAGATCGACGTGACAAAGGCAAGGAAGGGATAGAATCTTCCTTTCCAAGGTTCCAACTTGATTTGGGGAAAGGGGGATCTTGTTTATCTGCTCGAAGGCAGGAAAAAAAACCCTGCCTCGCCCATCAATTCTTGGGTATAGGCCAGAAGCACAAAACTTTGGTTCCCTCATTTTTTTTTTTTTTTTAAAGGTACGCTCAGAAGAATATATATGTTCGTGTGGAAAACCTTTTGTTAGAACTTGTTTCGGTGTTGGAACAAGCTATAAAAAGTGAGCTCTGTAGTAATTCATGTAGGTGAATCGTTCTATTCGACCCTGAATCCCTACGTGCTCCACATGATAAATTCGGCTTTTTTTATTATTTGTAATTTTGCGTAGTTAAAGAGCACGGAAGATACTGAACCGTTTTTAATAGTTTGTGGTGGACAGCATTGTTATATTCTAACACTAGAATAAAAGTGAACCATCAATAGGTGAAGTTAAAAAATTAATTACTATAAATTTAACTTTAAATCACTTAGTTATGCTTAATTGTCATCCAGAGAAATGCCTGTGATACGTGAACTTAACTCCGTGAACTGACACTACAGTCCATGTTGGACCATGTCCATCTGCATATTGGTAAATTGCGAAACAGGAGGCCGCTTTTCTTTTTATAGGGTAGGGTTGTCAGCCCTATGCTCAACGCTCTACAATCATGTAAATTCGGGACCTACAGTTTAAAGTGGATCCATGGTAACGTCGGAACTCGGAACACGAAACCTATGGCATCGAGTGTCGGAGCGATATTATGAACCACACGTAAATATATGTGATCAATATACTGATCAAATTGTTTCCCAAAGAATTGTTATCGGATGATGTTTTTCCATTTTTTAAAAATCTAAAATAAATAGCGCTGATTAATTAACAGCGAAAAGATATAATGCAATTAAAAACAAAATGTAGAACATGGTAAACGTGAGAAATATATTTCTCTTATACTGACTTTTTTTAACTAATACCAGCTAATCCAATGGTATCAAAATAACGGCCTAGGCATGCTATGTATATGACCCAGAATTGTTATGTACGTCGCCCATAGCTGCTATGTATGTAGCCCAACAAAATAAACTATATACTAAATTTTTTTTTCTGAACGTATTTTATTTATTTTTGAAATTCTGATTATATAAACTAGTAAAGAAGCATTTAATACTAATCTAAACTTCCTATTGTTAGTTTCTAAAGTAACTAAAGAGATTAAATTTTGTTCACCCGCTCAAATATTTTAAAAAAATAATTCCCAACGAAAAGATGTCCAATATTATTGTTATACTACATTTTTTTTTTTTATCATTATCAATATCTTCAATTGTTCATTATTTACTGACTTTTTTGCGTAACAATCATTTTTAAACAATATCTTTGTGCGATTGAAGACAACATTTTTTTTTTTTTTTAGGGTCTCTGAAGGAAGCAGGTTGGATTAATGCTCTAATTAAAAAGCAACATAATGGAAGTATTCGAACTGTTAAACAATATTTTTTTATATAAAAATGTTTCTGTAAATAGAGCGAGCTATCATGATTTATTAGGCGACAATTTTTCTTTGCCAATAGATGAAGATATAACACATCAATAATGATTTTTAAAAACTGATCACTTGTCGACGCCATTGGCGACGAAATAAAGAAAAACCCACGCCAAGTTTCGCTGCAGATGGTTTATGTCACACGCGCTTAAAACCTATCAGTAATCCATTTTTCATGCAAGCAGCAGTGACATTTGGAAGAGTCGAGCATTCACTCCCCATCTATCGCAAAGAAGCCATTCAACAGCCAAGCGATTTCCGCACATGAATTTCTTCCTCATTTCACTTTTCCTTGTTCCAATCTTCCAAGACCTTCCTTCTGAAGGTCATTCGAGTCTACCCGCTGCGTTCGGTAATCGAGGCCCTCACCTTGTCAATGCTTTATTGGAGGACGCAGAGGATTTAATGCGGCCGATTTAACCTCTGGTTACGGTTTCAGTTAAGTGATGATGGATAGTATACCGTTACAACATGCACATGCAGCACTCGTCTTATGAAGGATTCTGGATATGAATTTTTTTTTTTCCATGTTAACATCTTGGTCGCCGTCGAAGTTCAAACCTTGCAAAATTGAATTTATGTTCAACTGTTAAACTATGCATGCGAATTTTTGCTTGTCATTGACATTTTGCATTCTCGTTTTAATATTTTTATTTATAGAAAATGGCACACAATGAATATTTTGAATAAAAAGTGATTTATGGAAAAATTACATTTTTTTTTTGCACACATTTATTTAAATTTAAATTCTATTCATTTTATTAAGGTATAATAGTAATAAAAAAATTGGTCGTTGCTGTTATCAGACACTTGATTTAAGGTTATTTGTCATTCACAAGGCAAACAGAAGGAACCTGATGGCCAAGTGACCAGATCTCTGGAGCTCGACGCCACAGGTTTCCGGTTCGAGTCCTGGAGATGTCATGGATTGGTATGGTTTGCCGCTCTACGGTCATTTTTAACACATTTTTGGGCTAATTAAACCGGGACTTACAACTTAACGTGGATTCCGAACCACTCACAAACATTCATACCACAGCCAGGATTCGAACCCAGAGCCTGTGGTACCAAAGGTTAGAGCGCTAGCCACTCGGCCGCCAGAGGTGCCCTGGATGTTTGTAGTGGTTCGTAATCCCTCTTTAAATCATAGGTTCCAGTCTAATAGGACTGTAGAGCATTGGGCTAACAGCCCTGCCCCTTAAAAAGAAAGCATCACCTGTCTCGAAATCTGCCAACAGGCAGACGGCCTTGGCCCACCATGGACTGCTGCGCCAATGAAGAAGAAAAAAATGCAAACAAATATGTAGAAGATTCAGTATTACGAATGGGGCACACGAAAGGCTTGCTATATTGCATTCACACTGGTACCACAACAATGCGGTATATCCCTAATAACGACATTTGTGTTTTTGCATCTTCAGTCTTTTGCCCAACTGAGGGATATAAATTTATGTAGTGCCTTGTTATGCCCCTTTTGCATATATAGGGAAAAATTGGTTTGAATTGCTATAGGATTTTGAACTGAGCTTTCATAGAACTCACTAACCACCAGGGCACTTCAGGAATGGTGTTAACAGTTTCCTTTTTATTCTTTGTATAACCAATAAAAAGTAGCTCTTTTTTACTAGTAGTATATTATTCAACAGGACTCAATGCCATAATGACTAAGAAGGAAAAAAAAAATTAACGATGGAAACAAAGAAAGAGTTGCCAAAACACACAAGAAAAAAGTGCAAAATAGATTTATTAACGTGAAGAGATTCTATTATACCTATAATGGATTTATCTTTATACAATAGAAGTAGATTTATCTAAATCTAAGCTTGTGGAATTATAATTTATTGAATCCAACATGGCAAGATTATCAAGGAAATAGATTAATAGAGATTAGATATGAACAAAGACGTCATTTCGTCAGAATAGGATTTAACTTTTAAATTGCTTGATTGCGGAACCTGAAATGCATATCTGTATATTATCACGTTCTTGTATCCAATAGTATACTAGTAGATATAATATTGGATACAAGAGGAAATCGAAATCCACTTTCTAGTAATGATTTTTTGATGACAAAATTTTTTAAGGATTTCCTACTAAAAAAAAAAAGTGAAGAGCAAATGAAAGAACTATTTCGTAGAATTACTTTCAATTTGAGATTGCGTTTAAAGAATCTAATTTTGTTGAACAAGGTAATAAGAACCTAAATCATAACAGTAATTGTAAGATTTTATTACAATGAATAATTAGCTACAAGAGGGCGACGTCAGGAGGTCTGCCAGACATGATCGTCTTACACCCAATTGGTAAACCCCAATTTGTTTTAAAGATACTGGAAAATCTAAAACTGGAGTCAATCTGGTGCTAGAGTCAATCTAAACTAAGACTAGAGTCAATCTAGAGTCGTCCTAGACAGTGGTCTAGGATACCGACGTAGATCTATTGAATGGGACTTCTGGGCAACAAATGGTATATTAAAACTCTCGAACTAAGAATCAGTAGAACTTGAGCAGAACTTGGTCAGAACTTTGAAAGAGGACTTGAGAAGAACTGTAGGAAAGCGGAATTGTCAGGTACAGAACTCAGTGTAATTGTAGTTGTCTTATAATAGTTGTTATAACGCTAATTGTTACGCTTTGTAAACGTGAATTTTGATTTAACGTGCATTAAGAACAGCCTGAACAGAAAAGAACAGCCAGTTCTTCCTTTTAAAACTTCCCTAGACACCACGAATATTTAAATCACCACACCTACCTTATAATGATTACTTTTAATTTAATAAACTTTCGAATAACACAAAATCAAACAACATGGTGTTTTTGTAAAAACCTAATGACCTTGTTAAATAAGGGGAAGGGGGCTACCTGTACTTAGATCGGCCGGATTTTCGTCACAGAAGAGTCCTGCCAACTGATATTGGAGAAATTCCAAGACAGATTAAGACTTAGCCGAGGAAGTGAATGGAAAGAGAATTTTTGAATCAGTTTTGAACTGGAAGTATTCAAGTTTTAAAATGACTATTTAACAACTGTGACTCGTTAAACGGTGGTGATTACAGGACTCAAGTCATGCACATAAATCTCATTAACAGGCTAAAATTATTGCCATGCCAAAATACCTTGCCCTCATTCTATCCTAGGAGAATCTCAGCGTGAAAAAATATGTTCAAAAGTGACTCCAGCTTTAAAATGAATAGACAGGTAAAGACTACAGTCAATTAATTACACTTTTAATTGCGTGTCTCCATCATCGCTCGGCTAATCAAGGCATGCATACAAGGAAGCCAATTAGATTTCGATTTAGGTCAAAGCAACGGTTCTTCTTCCTTCAGTGCGTGCATGTAGATCAACAAGGCACGCGAGATTTGCATTAGATCGACTTCTTCAAAAAATGTCATTTAATTTCAAAGATTTAATCAAGTCAATAAATAGCTTATACTGGTTAGAATAGATTTCTAATAAAAATTTAAATAAAATTTTAGGGTTATGGAAATATTATCATTCTGATTATGCGTGATAAAGCTTTCTGTTTTAAAAACAAAATATCTTTGCTGATGAGACAAAAGGCTTGATGGTCGAGTGACTTGCCACAGGTTTCGGGTTCGAGTCCCGGGGGTGCCACGGATGTTTGTAGTGGTTCAGAATCCACTTTAAATCATCCCGCTCTAATATGGGGTGTAGAACGTTGGGTGGAGTGCTGATAACCCTACCCCGTAAAAAGAAAACATCTCCTGTCTAGAAATATGCCAGCAGGCAGACCATTGGGCTGTTGCGCCACTGGTGATGATGAGACAAAGCCCGTTCACTGATCAAACAATTTAAATATTATGACTTAATAATAATAATAATAAAAAAAAAAGAGTATAATGAAGATTTGTGGTTTCTTATCCCACTTAGTAGACAGCAACATCTAGATCAAGTCCAAGAACCCGTGTGGTCTCATGGAAGAAAGAAAAGGGGGGGGAGCACGGCAGCTTCTGTTGTGAGGGAGCACTCATAGGTAGAAATCTGACTTGGCACCGTGGCGCTGACCTTATTTGGTTGTCAGTCATACGACCAACGCTCTACAATAATATTAGACCAGGAACTACGGCTTAAAGTGGATTCCTAACCCCTACAAACATCCATGGCACCTCCGGGACTCGAACTCGAAACCTGTGGCACCAATCGCCAGTCACTCGGTCATAAGGTCCAACAAAGACTTAAGTGATAAATACAGATTCGCATTAAGTAAAATAAATTCTAAACGGAAAATAAATTAACCCGAGTCATATTTTTTATATATACATCTTTAGCCTGAAGAGATTATGTATCATGTATCATATTTATGAATATGTACCCTATTATCAGTCATATGTTCAATGAAAGAAAATAAAAATAAATTTGCGTTTGGATACCGTTAGTACTAATAAAATCAAACTAAATTGTAAAATAATTTTTCAATATCAAGAATCGAGTTGTATTCTTTTATTTTTTATTTATTTATTTATTTTTTAATTCTTTCATTTATCTTTTGAAGTTTTCTATTGTTTTAAGAATTCGTTTAAAATAAAATAAAGATTCCTATTACTTTTAGACGAACTGTATAAAGTCAAAAATAAAGAATGAAAAAAGAGAAAAATATGCCAATACAGAAGTATTTTTGTACGATACGTCCTTGTTTCAATTAAAATGCTAAATAAATTTAAACTAACCAGGAAGTACTAGTTCCAAGTGCCAAATGTTAAAGAGTTATTTAGGTCGATAAATCTTCTGTTGTTCTTTAAATGTTTCGTCTACAACTTTATTAAGGTTTTTTTACATTAAAAAAACCTTATCGTCCGATTTTAATAAGTATTTAATCTTTTGAATTAAATGTGCATTTTTTTTTCGTTATCTTAAAAACTACTTATTTTAATTTTTTTTAATTTGAGCTTTCGGTCTCTAGAATTCTCATGAACTTATTTTCTAAGTATTCCTCGATCACAACTTCGATCAGCAACGATCAGTCCTTTATAAATAATTTTCATTCATTTTTTTAAGTTCATCTGGCGCCATCTATAGGTAAATACATGCAGCTTAAATCTAAAAAAATAAAATTAATTAAATTTACTTAATGAATTAATATTTGAAAAACCGTATTAACATCCAGTGTCACCCACTATATGTTTTTTTAAAAAAATGTATTTGAACTTGAGTGGATGAATAGAAAGTATTTTATGAACGATTGAAAATTTGAACAAGATATATGTAGGGAGAGTGTGAGCTAATAGAAGGAATTGAAGAAATGTGTTCAAAACATTGTCTGTCTCCAATTGTTCATGTGTGGTGTTTGTGCGCGTGTAAATAGAGCTGTGTATTCTCAAATCTGTGTCTCAAGTCTCAAGCCAACCACACCCAGTTACAATCGAGAGTTGCTCCAACCCACAACACACCCCTACACTCTTTATCATTGTTGCTGAATTGCTTTATGATTGTATAAAAAGCAAAAGGAAAAATCTTGTTGACAAAGATTTTTGTTTTTTATGTTTTATAAGTTACACCAATATGCTATATACCACCGAGTTAAACAGCCATCATATATCACCATTATCCAACTTTTCAAAAGGAAAAAAAAAAATCGCTACTTCAAAAAGAGGAACGAGGACAGATTCAGGTTTAAAACCTTGCTCCGAGCTACACCGTGCCAATGTGGAAGTGCCAGACCTCCTTTCTTAAAAGATGAGACCGAATTAGAAGTACATTCACTTCCTCATAATGCATATAAACAACAAGGAAAAGGGAGAGAACCCGCTAACAAGCGTGCCGTACGGGATAACATGGTGTAGTAACTGGTGCCTGAAGCACAAAAAAATACGAGATGGGGGTGGTTGACAAGAAATTAAAAAGAATTCGTGGCTGCAGTGTTGTTTCCTCGCCGAATGGGGTCAGGCGATAACGGCTTCCGATTCGAACACGTCCCCCACCTCTACCCCCCAGTCCGTTTCGGCTCATCGGTTGGTCATTTCGCTGGCCGGAATGCGCCAGCGGTTTGTTTTCTTTTGTTCACCTGAATGGGTCGCTTTGTGTTTCCGATGTAGGTTACCGAATTCAAACGGGGACTCCCATTTCAGAGTAGACAAAAGTGTTTTTTTTTTTTCTCTCACATTTCTTGATTCTTGTTCCTTTGTTTGAATATTTGTATCTGAATTGTGAACCGCTTTCTTTTACGCTTTCACTCAATTAATTTCAATCAGGAAATAAAAAAACTTTTCTTGAGTAATAGTCTATTTTAAAATTATGAACCTAAGAAGAAAAACAATAATTCTCTAATTAGATTTGGTTTGGGCCTGAATTTGCCGAGTGTCTAGCGCTCGGTGCCACAAGTATCGGGTTCGAATCTCGGCGGTGCCACACGATGTTTGTAGTGGTTAGAAATCTACTTTAAACTGTAGGTTCCGGACTCATTTGACTGTAGAGCGTCACGGAGGTAAGTCAGACTTTTACGGGTGCTCCATCACAACAAAAGCTGCCCCCTTTCCCCTTCAACCATAAGTCCACACGGATTCGTGGGCTTGGTCTAGATGTCTACCAAGTGGGATAACAACAACAACAGAAGTTAATATGCTCTTATCATGAAATCCAATGGTGCTCAAGTCTACGCATTTATCGTGCTCCTTCCCGGCATAGACATGGGAACTTTCGGTTTCTGAACTAAGCTATTCCAGAGGGGCTAATCTGCCAGAACATGACACACATAGAGAATCGACGTACATAGAGTATCGAAACTGAAATTAAAGAAAAACGACTCACCTTCCTCTTGGGTGCTGGGAAGGAGTCCTCTGTCGTGAAAGATGAGGAGGCGTCTGAATCGATTCCTTCGTCCGTCTGATTAGAATCCATCATTGGGGGTGAAGGAGGGCCCGAGTGGATCCACCCCCTCCCGAGCAGTAGCTGGACGCACCGGAGCTGCTGGCGATGGCCGGAGGCGACCATCCTGAACACAAAGAGAAGATAAAATTATTAGTTATTAATCCGGCATAATTAAAAAGACATTAATAAGTATATATATTCACATAAAACGTGAAGATGATGATGATTCAGATTTAATATTGCTGATTTAATATCTAGGGTGTAATTACTGTAAAATCAAAATCATGAAAACGAATGGCACCTTAGTTTGCATATGAAGGATGCAATATTCATTTATGTTCATAAATTATTATTTAATTTTAGAAAATACATTAAAAAATTATTAGACATCAGATATGAGTGAAATAATAAGTTTGATTCCAATAAAATCATTAAATAAAAGAAAACCATTTTTTAATAATAATATGAAAATAATTACAGACATATAATTAAACGACTTAAATAGCTCTATACATTTGAAAATAATAAAAACTGAAAATAATATGACAAACTCGTAATGGTTGGTTAGGTGTTTATGGCACAAGGGCCAGACTTGGCCAAAGCTGCGCCAAACAGTATTTTTTTTTTTTTTTTCTCAAAAAGAAGAAAAATTTAATTGAAAGAACTGGTAAAATTCAACCCCAAATGAAAAATTAATTATGGAATTAAAATGTTGATGAAATATCTAATAAAATTGGTGCTTTTAAAACATTGTCAATTAAAAAAAAAAAGCAAGTAAAAGACACTGATGAAAACATGATAAAATGGTGCAACAAACAAATTTCAAATATAAGGCATAAAGCCAATTTTAACAAAAAAAAAAAAAAAATAATAAAATAATAAAAGATCACTAAGATCAAGATAAATGAATTTTTTTTTTTCGCAAAAAGTTAAAGTGACTTTTGTAGCAACTGACAAATTCACAAAAAATATAAAACTAATAATTGAAAAATATCCAAAATTATTAAATTCAATGAAATTTATTTAAAAAAATTGAAAGTTCCTTACCAAGCATTATCTTGTACTTCATGACTATTTCGCGATATAATAATCTTGAAGAACGTGTTTCTAACTATAAACGTCACAAATAAGAAATTGCCAATCAATAATTCAGATCACACTACACTTCCTTATAGCGGACATGTCATTCTCTCTTTCTATATAAATATATGCATATGATATTTTATAATTCTCAGTGCGTTAATATATACATGTCCAAAATACACCTGATAAAATTTAAATTTTGCAAAGAAACTTCCAGACGCCACTTGACACGCAACGCCGTCTTTGGCTAAAAGAAAACGTTTCTTTCATGTCAATTTCCCTTTATATTTTAAGGTCGCCCATGCAAAAGTCAGACAGTCATGGTCAATTTCAGCGTACACAAAATGTTACGAGTATTCTTAACAATAAAACATGTCTCATTCTGGACATAATTGTTTTTCCCTCTCTATTGATTTTCCAGATTAAAATGTGTAACAAACTTTAATAGAAAAAATAATGTTATATTAAGGGAAGAATTTCTATATTTGTAGAATCATGAGTGGATATGTCGCGCCAGTAAGAAAACATTGGGCGAAATTTGCCTGAAAGTCAGACACTACGACGTCAAAACACAGTCGACAGAAAATGTACACAAGAAAAAAATTATATACGTATTTGGAAAGCTATTTATATCCATCCCTATTGAACTCTTTTTTCAAAAACATATTCCACATTCTATGCTGTTCAGTTAAAAGGGATTCAAAAGAAATACGATTAATTTTGTTCTGATTAGCCAAAATGAGGAGATGGTACAAAATGTTACTGAATATATTAAAACGAGCATTAAATTTATAAAAATCAGAATTTAAATCATTAAGAATACCGTTTCTTCACAAATCAAATTAAGCATGCAACTCCTCATCCTTACACATGATGTCAATTGTATGTATGAAGAGGAAAGAGAAATTAATCCTCATTTGTGTTTAAGTTAAAGAGTCGGATAAGTAGTCCAAGTTAATTAAATACTGTAGCATGTCACATTTTTGAAATATGAATAATTTGAAGAAAGACATATTTAAGTGTAAATCGTTGATATGACGTGTTCCACTTTTTTACGTCGTTATCTTATCAAACTTGGAAAAAAGCATTCTATGTTAAATAAATAACAGCCTTTTTAATAAAAACTTCTAGATTTTTTAATTTATATAACTCTACACATATTTACTAGATGGAAACGGGTAGTAGTAACTTTTTTTATGTATATTTTTCAGTATACCATAGCTATGTTATCTTATTATTCATCTAATTCATTTTATTACATAGCATTCATATCTTTCTTTTTCAGCCTGATGGCCAAGCGGCTAGCGCTGTGGCCTTTGGTACCACAGGCTTCAGGTTCGAATCCTAGCAGTGACATGGATGTTTGTTAGCGGTTCCATTTTAAACTGTAACTGTCGGTCTATTTAGCCCTCTTGTGCACAAAATGGCCATAGAGCGAGAAACCAAGCCAAATCTCTTCTTTCAGCGGGCGTAGAAAGCCTGAATGCATCCTGCATAACGCATGATCTGCTACAAATCTGCGTATCAGTGACGAATGAATCCAAGTCAAATGTACGGCACTACGAAAACATAAAATACAAAGTAAAAATTATGAAACGTTTTTGAAAAACGGCATTTTTTTTTTTTTTTTTTTTTTTTTTTTTTTTTTACACTCAGTTTCAGCACGCTAACACATTTAATACCCACAACGATAAAAAAAAAAATTTATTCCGATTCATAACATATCTCAGAAACAACAAACTCATGAATAAAACATTGAATCTAATGCAATACGCAAAAGGCCCCAAACAAAAGGTTTGTTGTACTTATTTTAACCCGTAAGATATTCGGGCGATCTAATATTAGATCAAAGTATCTTGCGCATTATCTCGTTACGAGGCTTGAATGCACAGGTGGTTGTAGAGCACAGTCCGTCTCATCATAATTGTCCATTTGGCCGTTTCGGAGACGCGTCTAACAATGCTGCGTGTCATTAAATTGTGTTCGGATGACCCCTTTGTTACGGCCCATTTCGCTCGGACATACAGCAGCGTGGATATACTCTCTCCATTCATATTCGTTTGGGAGATGAACTGGATGCATATGACGCTCGGTCACGTCTGAGATTTTAAAATTGCATTATCATCTCGTTGAAGCGCTGTGTATATAATAAGGTATAGTTTGGGACAAACCAATTGCTTGAAAATGGTAACTCCGTTATCATATTGTAGGTTAGCGTTTCAACGTTTGTTCCATTCAAGATTGAGAATAGAGCTTTCCATTTGTAAAAAATAAGATCTGTTTTCTTTTTATTTGTCACAATAGCAATGGTTTGAATTAAATAATAAATGTACGCAGTTATAAATGAGTTAACAGACTTACAGAGTTCTAGTTAGTTAATAACAACCACTTGACACATATCCATTTGAAAATCTGTTTTAAAAACGGCACAAAAAATGTAAGTTGTAAATGTTGCAGTTTATATTATTATAAAACTACAAGGACTAAAATTGAACATGTTCTTTTATGGCAGTAATACACGAGTAAAAATTCAGTTAATAACGCAGATTGGTATAGTTTGGTTTGTCACTGGCTAATTAGACCGGGATCTACAGTTTAACGTGGAATCCTAACCACTAACAAACATACATGCCACCGCCAGAATTCGAACCTGAAGCTTGTGGTACTAAAGAGGCCAGAGCGCTAGCCAATTGGCCATTAGGCCGCTGATAACGCAGCAGCAATTAATGTCCCTAATGGCAATTCTCATAGCCGAGTGACTAAAACTCAAGCGCTTGGTGCCACGTGCCGGGCGGTGCCATGGTTGCTGGTAGTGGTTCGGAATCCCTTTTAAATCGTAGGTCCCAGCCTAATATGATTGTTGGGCTTAAGGATGATAACCCTATGCCTTAAAAAGAAAACGTGTCCCATCTCGAAAACTGCCAGTAGGCAGACGGCCGGACCCCTCCATGGGGCTGTTGTGGCAATGAAGATTGGTTTAGTCGCTCTACTGACATTTTTGCACACATCGGGCTAGTTAGACAGGGGCCTACACTTTGACGAGAATTCCGAACCACTGACAAACATCCATGATACCGACAGAATTTGAACCTGAAATCCGTGGTACCAAACGCCAGAGCGGTAGCCAATTGGCCACCAGGCTTTCTGTGTCAATGAAGAAGAATCTTAATTCTCATGTAAATGGACCTAAGATATACGAAAATGAAGCAATTATTTTAGATAATTTAATAATCCATCTGTTAGTCCTTATTGTAACTGACAAATGGGAATACAACACAAAAATGTATAGATTAGTCTTTATAAATTTTATCAATAAAAAAAAAAACTTGAATGATGATTTTGTTTGAACGTCACGCTAAATTGTTGGCAGTTATCAAGAATTAAAGAAGAAGAAATAGAGTTTTAAACCCAAATACTCGAATAAAAGTAGAGCATAAAATTTGTGTTATCATAATTGTATAATTTCTTTTATAACATACAATAATAAATAATTTTAGTACAAGAGAAGATTTGCATCTTGCATTTTAAGCAGGTAATTATTGTATATTTTCTAATTACGAATATCATTTATTCTTATAACAGAAGAATGCGTGAGTATTTTTCAAATAGGACAAACAATATTGCAGACATTCAATCGTAAATAACGTTTAATCTGTTTTAAATTACCTTTTTCTTTTTTTGAAGAAGTAGGAAACAACGATTAAATTTCCTACATCAACAACAGCAACAAAAGGGGTAAGAAATTGTATAAACCAAACCTCAGAAAGAAACTATTCTGTAAAATTCCCAAGCAATCAGGAAATCTCCCCGACACAAAACGCGCTCATTTCCCCATGAAATTTCCGTGCACTTTATAACGCCGCATTTCTAAGAGCGTCTTTGTTCTTCACATAAAAAAAGTTTACTTATTTTTTTTTCTATTCTTTGTACCGTTGGAGATTTTAGTATTTTTACGATGTTTTGGTTACACGAAAAGGGTTAAGGCGTTGTTTTACAGTTTCCATCAGTAAAAAGGATAAGGAAGACTTTTTAACATAGCGTATCTCGTTTAAAGAATGTTCCGCTAGTAATGTTTGTTCTTTTTTGAGGACTCAGGGGGAAAACGTGATTTGGGTAGTGATTGTATTGGCTTCAAAGAAATCCGGGACAATTACAAACAACAAAAACCACTTGGGGACAAGAGATTGATAGAAAATAACGCATTGAAAAGCAACCTGCTGTTTGGAATAATGGGCTGTTTGTATTTTTGTAAAAGACTTTCATCTGTCTTAACATGTAATCACGTTTTTATTGTATCTAAAGTATGGCACGCTGAAAAGAGAACTGCTTTTCTAAAAATACAAATTGAATCTAGTTACATTATTAGTATGGTTAGTACGTAATAAATGGTAAAATCAACTTCCGTATTTCTTTTCATACGAAATAAGATATTTTTAATTTAACTACAAATAAAATGCAAACACTTGAGCAAAATATTTTAAAGAATTTTTATAAATGTTATAATCCTGATGGCCTAGTGTCTGGCGCTCGGTGTCACATATTTCGGGTTCGAGCGGTCCCATAGACGTTTGTAGTGGTTCGTAATCCACTTTAAACCGTAGGTCTCGGTCTACTATGACTGTAAGATCGTTGGGTGTAGGGTTGACAATTATACCACGTAAAAAGAAATCATCTGCCTCGAAATCTGCAAGTAGGAAGACAGCCTTGGCCCACCATGGGGCTGGTGCTCAAATGAAAAAGAGAATAATAGTAAAGAAACTGCTGAATTTATGATATACAGATGCATATGATATATAGATGCAGTTGAAAGATTTTGAATTGGAGAATCATTGTCACCCAGAGGAATGCACGGAAATCTCTTCAAAATAAAGTCTTGGCCCACCCTGGGCTGTCGTGCTATTGATGTGATGATTTAAAAGTAGATATTTTATTAATAATAGTCTAGATAATTTTGTATGGCGAAATATTTAGAGATTTTAATCAGGATATAGTCGCAGATATAAAATAACTTAATAATAAATATTGAACAAATTATACAATCTCTTTTAGCTGCCTGCTTATTTTATAGCTTTGATAATGCATAAAAACAAAAAAACTTTTTTTTTTTTTTTTTTTACTGGATATTTGCTATTTAATTTTTCGAATAGTAGAAATATTTTTTGCTGTCAACAATAGTTATGAAATTAATAACAAGAAATCCAGACAGCAATAAGCGAATGAACTTACAATATGAAGTCTTTTTTAAGCGTGTTGTATGCAAGCTTTTCTAAAAGCGATATGGCCAGCATGGAATCACATCCAATGCAGTGTGTTGATTAGTATTTAGATAAGTGGCCAAAAACCTCTCGCACGCACGCTCATAAACGGTGCCGCGATATCTCACAGCAGAAATCAATATCGCCATCCATAATTCAACAGGCATTCACTGTCTCCTCCATACCGAGTGAAGAAAAATAAATAGGTTCAATCTGATAGCTCCAGCAAACAAGTCCACACACAGAGTAAGAGCTTAGCTTTATTTTTTTCCAGTGAAATTGGCTTACCTATAGATATATACCAATCACCATCAGATTGAACGAGAGACAGTAGAAACGGTTCACAATGGAACCGTTTTATCAACCAGACGTGATAACTGGTTTTATTTTTCCGGTTCATTCGCTTCTATTTTATTCTCTCTTTTTTATTTTTTTTTTTTTTTTTAGATAATCATCTGTAATAAGTCAGGAATTGGAGTAGAAAAGGAAAACGTGGTAAAGTAAGGCACATGATACCTCCCTCTCTCTTTTTTTTTTTTTTTTTTTTTTTTTGCCATCATTTGAGAAAATTTTCTAGATAGCTTTCCTTCACACAGCAATTGGAAAATAACCACTCTTGATTGCTATAATTGCGGTATAGTCAGAGCTTATCCACATGCTTAATCAGCTAGAAAAATTGGTGGCGAATCGATGTTTGGAACAGAAATGACCTCATTTTTCACTTTCCTTTACTTAAAATAATACTTACTGGTCTATGTTTTTACCTACACCATGCTTTAAGAATCTCTTTTTTTTTAAAAAAACATGTTATTTTAATTTTTTTTATCATAAAAATCAAAAGTTTTATGTTTCATGCTTACAGAGTAGGTTATCTCAACTATGATAATTCACAAAGGTAAATGAGTTTATTGCTACGGAAAAAAAGGGCAAAAGGTAAATTTGTGATGTCTATTTCTGCTATACTGAAATAATGTTAAACAAAAACTCAATTTTAAAAGCAAGATTAAAAAAAAAAAGTGACCGGTAGTTCTAAAAACAAAATAAATCACTCTCTCTCTTATGTTTTATTTTCACAATTCAAAATAAAATAATTGTTGCATAAAATACAACATTTTTAGGGCGGCCTAATGGCCAAATGGCTAGCTCTCTGGCCTTTGGAACCACAAGCATTAGGTTCGAATCTTGGCTGTGGCATGGATGTTTGCGAGTGATTTGGAATCCACGTTTAACTGTAGGTTCCCGGTGTAATTAGCTTAAAGTGTGCACAAAATGACCGTACAGCGACAAACCAACATATTTTTAGACTATTATTTATTTATTATTATTTTTTTTTTTGCTTAAAATTCTTTTATCTTGAAAGCCATGTTAACAACGTTCCACATCATAATTTCGTCCCATAGATAAATTTTGATCCATTTTAGAAATTACGATACACTATGCATTTACTAACATACCGTCTTCATAAAAAAACAAATAAAATCAATGCCTCAAATCATCTCACAATTGTGACCAGTTACTGTGATTTTTAAGCAATGCAAGCTTCTGTCACTATTTCAATAGTTTATTTTAACGATAACAGAAAATATAAGATAAAAGACGACATAATATGGTCCGTTTGTTTTCCAGGAAATCTATTTATTTAAGGCCACCACTTTTGCTCAGTATATCAAACCGGAACTAATTGATTTATGCTTCACAAAAGTTGCCGGATGAATTGCCTAATCTTTTAAGAACTTTCTATTTTTAGAATTTGCAACAAGTTTATATTAATGTAAATCTTTCAAACGTTCAAATCTTGCAAATCTAGATTTTTGAACTATTTAAAAGACAACCAAAACATTCAATAATATTTATATATTAAAATCTGAAGGATGAGGATCATCAGAAGCCTGTAGTCATTAGATGAATGAAAATGTTACTTTGAAGTAGTGTTAATAGAATTTTTACAAGAAGTGTGCAAAACGGCCCAACCTTATATAAAAGTGTACAAAAAAGGCACAAATGCATATTTATTGAATTTGGCATATGGCAAATATATGAAATTTTTATGCGTTTATGTTCTGAATTAAGATAATCTTACAACTATGTTTTTGCTACATCTCAAGATTAATTTCGTCCAAAATTTTGACTATATGGTTCATGTGAGTTAAAAACTCACATTTTCTGGTTTCAAAAATATATTATTACAATATTATATATATTATTACGAGATTTAATTTTTTATTTATAAGAACTATAATATTCAGTTTGAAAGTTTGGTTTGTCGTTCTACTGTCATTTTGTTCACACTTTGGGCTAATTAGACCGGAATCTACAGTTTAACGAGGATTTCGAACCACTAACACACATTCATGCCACCGCCAGGATTCGAATCTGAAGTCTGTGGTACCAAGGGTCAGAGCGCTCTAGCTAGCTAACTGAGCTAGCCATCAGGCCTCTCAGTTTAAAAGGATGTCAATCAGAGATCATCATCTTGGCTCATACATTAACCATTTGCAAATCAATGCTAATCTTCGACAGATTACAACGTACATTAAATAAATATGAATACATTTAACACGTTACCAAAATACTGGGACGTGATGGCCGAGTGTCTAGCGCTCTGGTGCCCCATGTTACGGGTTCGAGTCCTGGCGGTGCCATGGATGTTTGTAATGATTCGGAATCCACTTTAAGCCGTAGGTCCCGATCTCATATAACTGAAGAGCGTCATAGAGTCCAGTCAGACTTCTCCCCACATCATTCCCAAACTTTATAGGAGCAACTCAGCTCTAGGCACTGTGATACGGTGTGGTGTGGTAGTAGTAATACCAAAATAAATGTTACCATAGCCAAATTACATTTAGCACGTAAAAGAAATAAAAAGAAAATTTAGATCTGAAATTGCGAGTTTTAAAAAGTAAATAAGTCAGTGCTATAGTACAATTCAACAATTTTATTTATCCCATTCTAATCATAACAATCTAAAGAATTTTAATTAAATAAATAAGCACTTTTAAAAACTTCATGGTGAGAGTGAATTTAAAAAGATTAGCCCTTAATAAGTTAACTGAACTACTAAACAATTGAATAATAAAAAACACAACATAACACATAAATACTACGCCTCAAATTGAATCTCAGCAACAGCGCAGCTTCAAAATTATAAAAACAAAAATGACAATATAAAAACACAGACAATAAAAAGCAATCTTATTTTTTCCAGACATCCAACTCTGCTCTACCAAAAACACCCTTTTTCTATTTATTAAAAGTCGCTAATTTGCAAGTGAGAAAAACAAGAATCCGGTGAAACGAAAAACACAAAGCAACGACAGCTCTGAACGTACAAACTGTGCGGCTGAGACAACAGAGCCATAGCCGGAGACCATGTGAGGCGATCTTTTTCCACGGTTTGTGCAGCTGAGAGCCGAATTTAGGCAGAAAAGCTGCCGCAAACACATCCGACATTTATTTACCGGATTTTTATTGACATACGACACGAGATACACCTTTCTTTTTCGCATTAAATCTCCAGTAATAGCTTTTTCAACAAGCCTCTCGACAAAGAGTTTTTACAGGACAAACAGGAAAAGGATTGTTAAAAATATTGTATTACACATAATACAAAATAGATTCGTACGATAGCAATTTCTCAGACAATAAATTTACTTTAAATCTTATTACATCAATACCATATATATATATATATATATTTTTTTTTTTTTTTTTCCCGATTCTGATTTTTTTTTTTTTTTTTTTATATTGCACACCCAAATTATAAGACTTCTAGTACCATTTCTATACTCTAATTTTTAAACGATGTTTTGTTCAAGATATTATTTCTAAATTTGGAATTTAACTAAAATACCCTAAACTTTTCAATATCAGCTTAAATATATATATATATATATATATATATATATATGGTTTTAGATTTCTTCAAATATGTAAATTCAGGTTCCAAACTATCAAAATGAGCTTTTCAGTTAAGCAAATTTCTGAAAAATTATCCAAAATATTTCACATATTTAATTGCATCTATATTCTGTTATATTAAATACGATTAAACACTCATCGAAACTTGAAAATGGAAATTATTTCTGACAAAAGGATTCATTTTCAAGTATAATTAATATTTAGTGCCCCACTTTTTGTTTTCTAAATAAGCGCCAATCTGTCTACTGACAGATTTCGAGACAGGAGACGTTTTCTTTTTACGGGGTAGGATTGTCATCCTATACGCTCTACTGTCATATTAGACCAGGACTTACGGTTTAAAGTGGATTCCAAATCACTACAAGCATCCATGGTACAACCGGGACTCGAATACGAAGCCTGTCGCACCGAGTACCCGAGTGCAGGCCCCAAATCCCTGTTTAACATACGCTTATATGTAATAATTGTTTCAAAGTGTATAAGCTTAATTATCAAAATAGCTCTCCATTCAATAAGGAAATATAGTAATCAAGATAGCAGTACTTGCGTGATACCTTGAAATACGTATTAAAGTGTATCTTCAATGTATAATCGTTTTGCCCTATTTAAAGCAGGACAGTTATATCCACTTTTCTATTAAAATTCATACATAGAATTTAGGGACAGATAAGTCAAAAGCGAAGTATGGGTTGTGGCATGAGAAAGGATCCGGCAATCTGATATTTCATCACATCCTTTCAAATTCAATCAACGAATCTAAAAATATTCAAAATCATCTGTGACATTAATTTTATCTGATGAATTCATTTTTATCATAACAATATCGTTTTTCTATGCAAGTCTATTCCTAAACAAGTATAGTTAAAAATATATAGTCCTACTAGTATATCTCTAAACAAATAGATCCGCAATTCAAATTATCATTTCCGCATTGAAATTCATTTTAGAAAAAGAAGGTCTCCCGCGAAGAAGAAGAACAAGAAGAGGAGCGCTAATAAAATTAATTTAATTGCTCCGCATTTTCTCGGTATTCGGTGTCGTGGAAATGGATTCGAGAAAAGAGCAACGCTCTCACGACTGTCTTCTGCATAACAAATCGGGCAGACCCGAAGTTCATTACCCCAAGGTCCTCTCTCTGCTGCCTTCGGTGGGAAAGAGCCATTAGCCCTTTTGTGGCACTTCGGACTGCAGCATGGCACCAGATTTCAGGGAATGATATGCGAAAAAAGTGTAACGGTCGTAAGCATTATAATTTGATTCTGGACATATGATTCATATTGAAAATATATTGAAGATCGCATAGAAGAAAGACAAAGTGTATTATTGTTATTTAAATGATCTTTCTCAATAAAATAATTGTTCAGCTCTTAATATTACACTGTCATTCAATAAAGTAACATTGATTAAAAAAATTGATTAAACAGAGCTCACATTTTTTTAATCAAATGCGAATATATTTCGGATTGCTTAGGTGATAGCAGAAAGAAAAAAACTTCCAAATTTATAAAATCGTTTTTGGTCTTAATATTTTTTTTTTATTAATTGCGATTGTAGTATTTTTGTATATATATATTACATTGATTAATAATTATCGAACTCACTTATATTGCATTGATTAATGATTATCGAAATCACTTATACTACATTAATCAATGATTATCGAAATCACTTATACTACATTGATCAATGATTATCGAAATCACTTATACTACATTGATCAATGATTATCGAAATCACTTATACTACATTGATCAATGATTATCGAAATCACTTATACTACATTAATCAATGATTATTGAAATCACTTATACTACATTAATCAATGATTATCGAAATCACTTATACTACATTAATCGATTATCGAAATCACTTATACTATATTGATCCATGATTATCGAAATCACTTATACTATATTGATCCATGATTATCGAAATCACTTATACTATATTGATCCATGATTATCGAAATCACTTATACTATATTGATACATGATTATCGAAATCACTTATACTATATTGATCCATGATTATCGAAATCACTTATACTATATTGATCCATGATTATCGAAATCACTTATACTATATTGATCCATGATTATCGAAATCACTTATACTATATTGATCCATGATTATCGAAATCACTTATACTATATTGATCCATGATTATCGAAATCACTTATACTACATTAATCAATGATTATCGAAATCACTTATTCGAATACACTTTGGACTGCTCACAAAGACATTGTCAAAACGTCCCAGTCCTCGACGCAATTAAAAAAAAATTATACTAATATAATTCATCTGACGTATTTTTAAAAGTCATACAATCCTGGTGTAACATATTTTTACGCATTTAATTTGCAAATATTAATAAACACATTTTATTTATGTTTTAAATTGTTTTGAGATTTATTTCACGTGTATATGCTACTTGTTCCAACTTGTATAAGTCTCTCAAGGCATTCGAACCTGTTTGTTAATATATATTATGGGTTATTGCGAATTTTAAGTAAACTTAAAAAAAAACTTATTGAATAATAATCTTACAAAAAACAATATATGGCCTTATATATCCTTTCATATCATTCACTATATCAATAAAAAAAAAAAAAAAATTAGCATTACTTTACTCATATAGTATAAACTTATTATTTAATAAGTTTAATTTTATTATTTATCTATAATATGGCAGTACATCATTATTGTATATATGAATACACAAACAAAAAATATTTAAGTAATGGTAGAAGCAGTCTCTGCAAACAATACGAAAATTCAGTCATATATAGCTTTTAAATTATGTAAGAAATCCTACCTCATAACAAAATCATTGAACAGCAAATTAAAATTGTTAAACGCCTCAGATTCTTTGATAAAAAAAAACATTTTTATATTTAAAAAGGAACAATGTATAAAATCTTAAAATCGGAAATCTTAACAAGTTAGGACACGAAACGAATACTTGATCTTCTTCACCTTCACTTCTGAGCGTTGCCAAATCGTGGAAACCAAATCACCGAGATGATGACCTGGCAAGGCTAGTTACCTCTCGTGGTGTGACAGTAACACAGGGCGATTCCTGACAGGTCATGAACAGGACAATGACTGACCTCCAATGGATTCTTCATTATCTGTTTTAACAAATAGAGTGGCCTCTTTCTTTTTTAGAAATGAAAAATTGTTAAAAGTTATGCCAAGGACGCTTTATTTACCAGCATGGCGGGTCATGGAAGCAGTCACGAAGGTCGCATGACAGATGGGGTTGAGTTTCCATTCCTTGTCAAAAGTAGAGTATTTTTTGAAGTGGAAGGTTGAATTTTTAAGTCATGGGGTTTGTAATTAGTATTCATCATTTTCATTGGTGGGTTATGTTATTTTAATTGCGTAGACACTTTTTCTTCATGTCAAAAATTAAACGAATTAAAAATAAAAGAGTACAAATCAAAGATGAATAACAGATACCGAATCTAATTTCAGCGAATTTTAAAGAATAAGCTAGAAAAAATTAATGTGACAGTCAATTGGTTCGCGTTCTGGTACGAATCCTGGCAGTAAAATGGATGTTTGTGAGTGGTTCGGAATCCACGTTAAGCTCTACCGGCCTAATTAGCCTAAATCGTGGGAAAAAAAAATAAATAAATAAATGATCGTAGAGCGATGAAGCAAACCAAAAGTAATTGGATAATTTTTTAAACATTATCATTGGCGCAACAACACCATGGTGGATCAAGGCCGTTTGCCTACTGGCAGATTTCGAGACAGGAGATGTTTTCTTTTTACGGGGTAGGATTATTAACCCGACTCCCAACAGTCATATTAAACCGGGTCCTAAGGTTTAAAAGTGGATTCCGAACTTAATATATATATATACATATATAAGGATATACATATTATTTAATATAATAATAACTATTATTAAAATATTAATTTAATATTATTATTTTATTATATTATTATTGCATAATTTAATATAATAATATAATATTGCACGATTTATTTTAAAGCGATATAAACCTTCTACGAATTGTATAAATAGAAAAAGCAATCAATATTGCAATTAATAAATTCAAAAGATTGAATATAAATTGTCACTTACCTGAAAACTATATATATTTTATAGAAAGCGCTTAGTAGTAAAGACTTGAATAGTTCAATGTTCATGTCTTTACTACTGAGTAAGCGCTTTATAGCTGAAAAATACTTGTCAATACTAAACATTTTGAAAAAATAGAAGCATGCTCACTGACTGACATGCGACTCAAGTGTACTTATGCAAGATCTCGCCCACAAACTCACACATGCTGTTGGTGTCATAAGATAAGATAACTTTTGGATTCGGTTTTTCTAGAAGCCATTTGTTTTTTTTATATTTTGACATTGAGAAGAGTCCTTTACATTGGTACATGAACAGAAATCTTCGCTACTGAGCATAGTGAAAGACAGATATTATTAATATGAATGCCATATGGTGTACATGTATTTTCATTTCAAACCGTAGAGTTTGATTCTAAATATGATGAATGCATTATTTTATTGATACAGTATTAATTTTATGATCAAACTTAAACATACTTAGTACCGCACAAAATTTACATACGAAATTAATTAAAAATTAATTATGATTTTTGTTTCACGATGAGAACTGTGATTATAATAGATAAAAATCGTAGTGGTAAAATCATCAAGATAGAGGTTCATAGTGGTTGACAGAAAAATTCACACTTTAAAAATAGATTTTGATTTAGAAATATAAATATCTTAATATAAAAATCATTCTTGTCTGTGTGTTTTTACACTGTTGTATTTTTAGTTTTAGTAAAAATTATATTAAAAATTTTAATTATACACTTTTCAAACTAATTTGTTTTAAGCTACTTTCGTCAAAATCACAGCTTGAATGAAAAAATCGTGTAACAATCAGAATGAAGCGATTTCTGATCTACCTATAGCATGTAGTATTTCCTTCTATTTAATACTTTTTTTTTTTTTTTTTTTTTTGTTAAACAACACTGACCTTGTACTCCACCTATGTATGCCAAGAACAACCTACCGATGGTCAATGAGGAGAGGACTTTATTGCACTGTATTTTGGCCGAATGGGAGGAAAGGCGGAAAACTCCCCAAGGAGTGGGAGCAGATGTTGTCATCACCATTGAGTCTTCGTATTAGCAACGGAATGAAGACATAATCCGCAAGTGAAAAACACTCATTGTATCAGATAAAGTCAGTGGATTAGATAGATTAGTCAGTGGTACCCAGTCTTCTTAAGCGGCGTCAAGCCGGAGTACGAGTCAATCCCGAGACGATTTCGCACCGAAGATCTCCATCTGACAGTAAAAACATGCCACGGTTCGTGAGAATCTCTTTAATGTGCGGAAAACTGACTGTGGTCGAAGCGGAGTCGAGACACATGATTCACTCGGAGGGTTCTGTCAAACGGATTTATAAATGGCCCGAGAGGAAAACTCTTCTTCCGTTGTTTTAAGCAATGTTCAAACGAGAGTACTAGTCGAATCGCATCAACCCAAGGCAATTTCGCTCCGAGGGTCTCCTCTGACAGCGAAAAACAAGCCACGTTATCTCTAACTTTGAGTGACAGCTAGTTGTAAATGGAGTCTTTGATAATCTCTTTGATGTGTGGAAAAACTGACTTTTAATCGGAGCGGCGTCGAAACACAAGACATACGTGAGAGTTGTGAGATTTATGTTAACGAGTCTGACTCAATCGTTCTCGTCTCTCGTGTGGACGAGGCTTTACACTTTAACTGCGTACGTTACCGCTAAAACACAACTGGCTCATCTATTACACATGGTATTAAATTACTGTTTATTATCATCAAGAATATCATTTTCCAAAAACACTTTAAAGAAATACAAGGATAAAAATGTGTCTAAAATTGACCAGCTTTTTTTAAACCCTGTAAAAAACACAGACTGAACTCTCTAATTCCACCGTAATGGTTTTCGTACCCAGGCGCACCAGCGCCGAACTAATCCGTGGCGTGGCTCATCCGGCTCCGATTCGCCTCTCTTAGCACGCGACATGGATTACAGCCCCGAAGGTCAACGACAACTGCCTCCCTTAGACTGCACCCCTACTCGACTGGAAGAATGCAAAGATTCATCAAACTCACTCAGTGAATATCTCATTTACTTACATTTCAAGGCAATCATCTTTTTAGGATTATATTAACAACAGATGCAAAAAAGGAAATTTGAACAATTTGCATGTTTTTTAATTGAAATTACTTGTTCCAAATCAGGGGTCGATAAACTTTTCAGATAGAAAAAAAAAACTGCCCCCACCACAAATTTAAATATCGTTATTTGAGAGACATAAATATATTTTTGCAAATGAGGAAAAATTTAAAGCAATATTGATAAATCATGATAAAACTTACATTTACATTAAGTAAAGAAAAAAATACAAAAAATTGCTGCCATTGATTTTAATCAGAGAGCAATTAGCTTATATTTTCTTTAAAAGTTTTTTTTACGCCTGATTTATTACAAGATATTTCTATTTTTTTTAAGGCCCGATTCCAATAAATATACCAGCAATTGGTATCCTAACATAAATTTTTAATCAAATTTATGTTTGAAAACATTTCCTCACATAAAATGAATGTACGAAAGATAAAGAGAACCTATAATAATTTTATTTGTATTTAAAATTTCATTTCAGTTACGTGTAAATACAGAAACAGTAATTGTAATTTGTTAGTCGCAGTTAGCCGACTCTTGTTCTAAATTATAATTTATATATCTTACGTACCAATTATAAGAAGGACTAATAAAGTATAGGTAGTTAATTTAGTGAAAGGAAAATTGTATGCTCTTGAGCTATCCTACATATATTTGAGCTATGCACATTAAACCCAATGCACATCAATCTCAAATTTAAAAATAATTATAATAAAATTCAACCATAAACACGCTTTAAATTTGTAATTTGGACACGAAACCGTTTGGTTTATTATTATTTCTTAAGTGATTTAAATTTTAAAAACTTTTATTATATTTTTATAATATATAATATAATATTTTTATACAATTGTTAACAGTACTATATTCATTTAACATTTTATGATATTGGTGATTCAATATAAGTGAAAGTAATTCCTCAATTTATATATATTCAATTTATATATATGTACTTTTATATACTATTTGTTAATGAATTCGGATTTTAATAAATAAACAATCACCTAACAGTAGGTACAAAAAAATTATACTAAACAATAAGCCAATGAGAAAAAAAAAAAATCAAACAATTATCTTGTCATTCAGAGAACGGTTATTACATCATCATTTTTGTTTCGTTTAATTTTCATCGTTTTGTTTTATGTTTTTCATTATGTTTTATTATATGTACGTTTAAATACTATTTATTGATGCATTCGGATTTTAATAAATAAATAATCGCCTAAAAGTAGAAGCAAAAAAATTATACTAAACAATAAGCCATTGAAAAATATCAAACAATTATTTTGTCATTCAGAGAATAACTATTACGTCATCATTTTTCTTTCGTTTAATTTTGATTATGTTTTGTTTTAAGTTTAATTTTCATTTTCTTTTTTTCATTTTATGTTTAATCTTCATTTTCTTTCGTTATGTTTAATTTTCATTTTACTTTTTTAGCTCATTAGCTTTCTCGCAGGTCGTTAAGATCAATATGACGTATGACTAAACTTAACACACTTTGCGATCGTACAATATGCCATGTTAAAACAAACATTAAACATTAACAATGAGTTCAATATCATACATTTTCACTTCCCACATTGTGCTCGATGTGTTTGGTACTCCCACAAAAATCACCTTGCGGAAGTTGTCAGCAATAAATCGCGAAGATGACGTGGTGACCTACAGAGAGTGAGAGAGAAGAGAGAGAAACCGAATCCAGGCAGTCGGAAGCAGGTCACCTGACGTCACCGATGACGCAACCCCTCATGACAGGCGAGCGGATGTGACGACACGGCACGCACACCTTCCACATTCCTGGAGAAAAAACCTCCTCTTTTATCTTCCATTATGGAATGCCCTTCTTCGGACAAAAAAGAGAGGCGCAGTTATGGATACTACGTCAAATGGCTTTTGTAGAACGTCACACGTTTGCGGTGCGTAAAAGAGGAAAATAATCAAATATCAGTGATGTTGAAAGAGCTGGTTTCATGGAGGAGTTGTAATTAAATTTCACAGAAAGATCGTACAAAGTAAATAGCGAAAATTAATAACGTATATGCGAATACGGAATTATTAGTAGTAAATTTTATTTTAATTTTTTGATGTAAAATTTAAAAAGAAAATATAAATATAAAAGAATACTTTATATAAAAGACTTAAATTTAAAGACTTTTGAAATATGTTTTAACTAAAAACTGAAAATCGTTGAAAATATTAGGATTTTAATAAAGAAATTATAATCTCCCATTTACAATGCTCTGTTGTTAAAACTAAAATAAGAATTCCTTTTTTTTTTTTTTTTTTTTTTTTTAGAATGCTAATATTTTGAGAAAACCGAATATATATAATATGCTAATATTTTGAGAAAACCGAATATGTTAATAATTTGAGAACACCGAATATATAATATGCTAATATTTTGAATATGTAACATGTTAATATTTGTGAAACCGAGTATGTAATATGCTAACATTTTGAAAAATCGAATATACAATGTGCTAATATTTTGAGAAAACCGAACATATATAATATGCTAATACTGGAGTAAACTGAAATTATTTTCTTGCTGAATCAATAAAATAGATTTACTGTAAAAGCTCGAAGATTTAAATTTTAAAAACTTCATTACTATAAGCGTTAAAACGAACCTGAATCGCGATTTTAAGAAGTCAAACTTGACTTTTACATATGTTGTCATGCCCAAATCACTCCAATATAAAAAAAAGGGGTGATTGGGTAGACGACGCCATTTATCAGGAGCATTTACATCTCGATAAATAAAGGAAGAAAAAAAAAAGAAAATCGTTCTCAACCCTTTTCTCCGGCGAAGGATGATCTCCCCGGGGTATCGGTGGAACAAAGCCGGCGGTTGACCTCTGGGGAGGTGGGCGTGTCGGGCGGAGGCAGCCAATGGAAGGAGGCCCAGGAGTCACATGGCAACAGGAAGTCGCCCTCCTGTTGCCAAACAAAACCGGTCGCACGCGCTTCTGGTCAACGGCCCAAACAATCGATTTCTGAGGACGTTTGCTTAAAGAAAAAGCCCCACTCTCAAGCAAGCAGAATATCGATGTTTACTATACGTGAATGGCTAAAGTGTTTATATAAATTAATTCAATATATTTGCAAGAACAATAAATCGTGCTTTACTTATAAGATATTATATAATATCAAACTTTCATTAATTTTTGAAAAGGAGAATATAATCCCATACTATATTACATAAAAAACATATGTGCATACATACCAAACATATATGCATACATAAAAAACGTAAGTACATTTTAGGAGCAACAAAATGTTTTGAACGGACATTCTCTTTCATGTTTGCTACCAAGCTTTTACGAACTTGATTAAAAATGATGTCTGCATTTGATTTCTTAAAACTTAAAACATTCTTTTTCACAGGAATAAATGATAAATTTTCTGATTAACAAGTTTCAATCAGGTGAAGAAGTTTTAATAATTTTTTTTTTTTTTTTTTTTTAAAAAAAGGGCAGTAAAAAAAAAAAAAGAAAGATAATCTAGTTATTGCTTTCTCGCACAAATATGATCTATTTTTGCTAAATTGCCACTTGCACTTGAGAATTGGATCCAGTACAACAATTGCAAACATTCAGCTCAGTGGTTAGACAAGGATGAATCAACAAAACACACTCCAAAGCGTAATATTCATTAAAAGAAGCTGATGGTGAGTGTTTGGTGGTCTAGCGCAGATGTGATCCATTAGGATCACATGAAACCTGGCTCATTCGTTCTGAGCAGAAATATACTGCAATCAACTGGACGAAATGATGCAGAGACTTAGAGAAAAACAGCCTAGATTGGTCAACACATGTACTTCTATCTTATTGCATGGCAAAGCTAAACCACACACTGCACAAACGACTGTGACAAAATTACAAGAATTGGAGTTGGAACTTCTTCATCCTCCATACTCACCAGATCTAGCCCCCAACTGATTACAAACTTTTTCCGCAATTTGGCCAACTTTTTAATAGAAAAACAATTTAATTAGACAATGCTGCAATCTTTATACCACCAGCCTGAACAACTTGCAACTTAAATGGCAAAAGTTTATAGAAAAATATGGTGTATACTTTGGTGAATAAAATAATTCCTTATATTTCCAATCTATCAATCAACTTTGCCTTTTTTCCTTCTACAAATTTCATCCTTGTACAACCTGATATATTAAAGGTCAAATTAGTATCGCAAACCTTTAATTGTATGAAAATAGATGAGTAAGTGATTTGATAACTTCCTTCCGATGTACTTGACAACATGCCAAGTTCCACAGCAATGAGGCAAACTTGGAGTGAATTTTGGAGAAAATATATGTCTGTAAAAATAAAAGAACTAGAAAACAGGAAATTGCGCAATGTATGGAGCAGGAAAACAAAAAATGACTCATTTTTAGATATCGAATTTCAAAATATGCGTAATAGTTAATTGTGATTTTAAACTCTTAATACTCTTGATAATTTCATTTTTGATTCACAAATAACTTTTGATTAGTAGAATTTAGCGGTACATAATATCATTACTTTATGCCTATTAAAAGTGATTCATAACAAAAATTTAATTGTAAATTGATTTACAGGTATTGCCATCTTTACCATTCGGACTTTGAAGAGTTGCCAAAGGACTGAATTTGGAGACACCGTTTTGAATGAATTTTAAAATAAGTGCAATAGTTATTTTTATTATGATTCGAAACTCTTAACACGATTGATAATTTCGCTTTGATTCCAAATATCTTTTGATTAGTAGAATTTAGTGTACATAATAATGTACCATTAAATAGTAATTTTCATTTTGATTCACAAATACCTTCTTATTAGTAGAATTTAGTGGTACTTTATACCTATTGAAAGTGATTCATAACAAATTTTAATTGTAAATTGATTTACAGGTATTGCATCTTTATCATTCGACGTTTGAACATTTGCCAAAGGTCCAAATCCGGGGACACCGTTTTGAATGAAATTTATATTTAGGGTAAATTAAAATTGAAGAAATGAAAAGTGAAAGATAAGCAAGAGATAAATTGGTGAATCCACAGTACACTGTAGAAATGGCTCTGCTTACAGGAAAACAAAAACAACAAAAAACGCAATTCGTTGACTTTTATATCATAAATAGTTATGAAAGATAGTGGATAACCTGCATTTATTTCTGCGACAAATGATAGCCTTACAATAGTGAAAAATACAGTTAAAAAAAAAAAAAAAAGAAATTGAATTTCGTGCAAGACTATAAAAATAAAAGACTATTTACTATTCACAACTATTCGAAACCATTGTTTTCGCGTTTAAATAGACAGGTTTACAAATACAGCGCCTTCCAGCGTTTAAATGGTGCAAACACGAAGATGACCACAAAGAAAAAACCTCCTATAATTCCCTGTAAGAATTGAACGACTCATTAAATATAAACTAGACAATAACAAACACCGATTAAGACAGAGGGGCCTGTTGTTTCCAGACACTGTGGTCGTTGTTTTGGCGGCTGTTGATCTGGAAAACTTGTCCGGTTCAGAACCTTTCGACCAGACTTTTAGTCTGTTTTTGAGACTTAATTGTCGGTTTCTCCTGAATAATAAGAAGGAAAAAAAAAAAAAAATAAGAACATGGGAAAGCTCTTCTTTGTCTTTGGAAGTTTCGAAGAAGTCTGAAGAAGTTTTATGGACCTTTCTCTGTCTGCTTGTTTGTTTATTTTTTCTTCAAAAGTCTGTTGTATAATATAAATATGTAAACATATCACATCAATATACAATATCAAACATATCATAATGTGCAATATCAATAAATCAATCCAGAATCATAAAGAGATTATATTTAAATTATTATAATTCTATTCAGCAGTTTTAAAATATTTTTCTTTTGGTAAGTCTTCGAAAATAAATTTTTCAGAGGATTGTTTGGAATGATATTAGAATATTTTCCTTCTTTTTCTACCCCCCCCCTTTCAATACCTGAAAAGTGTATTAATGAAATAAAAGAAAAGGTAAGTAACCAACAAAGTAATTAAATCAAAACAAACTTTAAGCTTTTTAATTACATCATTATATTTCTATCCATCTTTTCTTTTCTTCTATTTCCTTTATATTCTCTGACCATTAAAAGAAATTCAGTTGTAAACGAAACTAAATCTTTGATGTGCTAAAAACCACGATGTCAAAAAAAAAAAAAAAAACAATAAAATATCTAAAATCATTCAGATATACAAGTTTAGGGTTCACTCAATAATTTTCGTTTACGATTTAAGTCATTTAATGTTGTGGTAGTTATACAGTTTTTACCTTATGTAATTGCTCAAGTATCACTAAAAGTTTATTTTTTAATATCGTTTTCTTAAGTTCTAATTTTCCAATACCATATAATTTGATCTGAACTCATTTGCCTCAGTAAATAGATGACAATAAGTAACAGATTTAGCGTTTGCTAGAGTGCACCAAGGAAGCTAAGTTGCTACACTAAACTCCATTTTGTCATAGCTATTTAGAATGGAGATCATTAAGATGGGTGTATGTGTTTCGTACACTCTTTAACCCAAAGGAAGGGCTTTCTAACCAGTGTGTTTATCGTATTCGTCCCTGATATAAACATAGAAGCATTCGGTTCGTTGGGTTTTAAATCCATTTTCCTTAGCACGCGCCATCAACCAGATCACTTCATTCTCATTTTTTAAAATTTATAATCGAATTTATTTTAATGTTTGGTTGTGTTTTGTTTGTTTTTTATCCCACTTGGTAGACATCTAGACCAAGTCCATGAATCAATATGGTCTCACGGAAAGAGAGTGTGGGGGGGGGGGCTGCTTCTTTTGTGATAGAGCACTGACCATAGAAGTCTGACTTGGCTTCGTGTCGCTGAAGAAGAAGCCTGTGCCTTCCGGCAGGACTTTTAGGAGAAACTATCTCATATGAGAGAAAACCCGGAAAACTCCTACCAGGTAATTTGAATAACAAGGCAAGATGCTAAACATCACAAACGCCATCGAATCTCCTCGTTTTTTAAATAAGTTTTTGGTTGTTTATGCGTTTATTGTGATCTAATGCTATTTTGTTTATTAAATTGTAAATAATTTTATTAAGTTAAAAGAAGAAATATTCGTAAAACATGAATAATTTTACGTTCAGTATAACTTCATTAATTAACCACATTTAATCAACATAATATTCATCTCATGCTTACAAAACTGATATTTTTTTCATGGTGAATTTAATTAGTCGCAGGGGAAAGGTTAAAATTATCACTCTATATATACAGATATTGAAACATAATTAGAATTATTAAGTATTTGCAATTTTTTTTTTTTTTTTTTTCAAATTAAAAGAAGAAATATTCGTAGAACACTAATAATTTCACGTTCACACAATTAGCAAACCACGATTAATCAACATAATATTCATCTCACGCTTACAAAAAACGATATCTTTTTCGTGATAAATTTAATTAGTCGCAAGGAAAAGGTTAAAAATTATCACCGCATAGAGACAGATATTAAGACAAAATTAGAATTATTAAGCGAATAGTCCACACTCCTACCACAAATCATCTCATTTCAGAACCCCAGAAGAAGAAAAAGCATATGTTAATTATACATCTCACGATCTGAATATACAAATTTACGACGTCGCTCTTAACACAACAGGGAGTGCAGATATAAATATGTTTTCCTTGATGCCGGCAGTTGTATCAACCTTGTGCGTGCATTTCCACGTGCCTTCGCCAGACCTCTTACGTCACGGCTTACGTCGTGCCTTCGATCTATCTTGTTGACTTTAGGAATCCGAAAGAGAGTAAACACACGTTTTTAATGTGGTGGCTTCTCCTTCTCTACTAGGAGTAAACTTTGAGCCCTTCCTTCGCCTTGGATGTGGAATTATTTTTACAAACATTGGCACTACGCAGCAGAGGTTTTTTCTTTTTGTTTTTTTACGAGTTTCTGCCTTTTATGATTTCAGGTCGAATCGAATCACTTGTTCTGAAATTGTACTCCCATTTCATGACGGCGAAATAAAAATGAATTGGACATAACATAAATGTTATATTTGTTTTTTTTTTTCCTTCCTTTTTTTTATTTTAATACAATATTATTGGTAATATTACAAACTTCATGGATTTAGTTTAAGATTCGTTTAAATTAAATTCCTTAACGGAAGAAATATCCAAAACAATTTTTTTTTTTTAATTTTTCAATAAAAGAACGCAGCAGAGGACATAGTTTGGTTTGTCGCTCAATGGTCATTTTTACACATTTTGGACTAATTAGACCGGGATCTACAGTTTAAAGTACACTCCGAACCACTTACAAACATTCATGCCACCATCCGAATTCGAACCTGAAGCCAGTGGTACCAAAAGTCAGAGTGCTAGCCAATTGGCCAGCAGGCCAATGAGGATAAGAATCAGCTTCAGTTTAATAATGAAGACATATTTAAATGTTAAAATAATATTCTATTCAATGTTTTATATTTTCTGCTGATTAGGTCGCTTAATAATTAGTCGATTAAAATCACCGGAATCAGTTTTAGCATCTCACAAAACCAAGCGTAACTCAAGCAGTAATGAATATGTTGACATAAAATTTCACACAGATGTCAAGGACAGTGCCAACAACCTAAAAAAAAAAAAAATTGAAATACCATATGTCCGGTAAATTTAAATTGAAAACTGGTCTTACTTTTTGGACACAATAGTATTTCTTTAGAGATTGATGATTTTTGTCTTTTTTCTGTATCATTGTTTCGTAATTTTCATTCTGTATTTCTAGGATTTAGCAGATTTGAGATCTACACCTCAGATCTGTTTAATCCCAAACTTTTTTTTACTGCCGTGGTCCCATAAATGAATTTCTTTTTCTTATTCTTATTATTATTTCTTTTCTTCTGTATCAACACTTCGTAATTTTCATTCTGTATTTCTAGGATTTAGCTCATTTGAGGTCTACACCTCTAATCAAATTCCAAACTTCTCTCACTGCTGTGGTCCCATAAATGAATACCCGATAATAATTATGCTTTCCTTCAGCTATAAGACAACTTGAGAAATTGAAATAATGAGAAATAAAAAAAAACAATCGAGTGACGCATTCTGAATTATGTCACTTCTTTTCCGCTTGTGGAGGTAGTAACCTTGGAGACCGAACGAATTTGGCAGGAGGCCAGAGGATCGGATTCTCGAGGCCCGGGGACCTTGAGGCCGGGTCACCTGAGCTCCTCCTTCGGTATTTTTGCACTCGCCCGGTGGCAACACACATGAAGTCGACTCTTCTGCCCGGAGTATCGTTTGGAATTGGTTTGTGGTTTCGGTTTGCCAGAAGAGCGCAAAAAAAAAAAATAATAATAATTAACGGAATGGGTTAGATTTTTTTTTTTTTGTTTGTGTTTGTGAAAGAGTTACTATTCCGTGAAAAAAAAAAATGAAAATTGTTGAATTATTATCTTAGATTGGAACAATATGGATTACAACATATTTATATGAATAATATTTAAATTACATTAATATATTTCAATTTTTCTTTTACATGCGAATGCAACTAAAATGCTTTAAAAATTTTAAGCAAATAAACGCATGGTAGAACTACTTTATAAATAAAATGCAAAGTATTTAAAGTCTTATTTATGGTTTTAAAAAATAAAAATAAAAATATTTTTAGCTTTTATTACGAATTTATTAGCAAATTTAACTTTTGATTAAGTAATTATTATTTTTTATATAAATATAAAAAAATTATTTAATTAATATTTTATGGAAACTCAAAATTTACGAAACTTAAGTACTATTTAGGTTTATAATTACAAATTGATATTACTTAAGTATTATTAATTATATAAATTACACTCCACAAGTTTTATCATCATCATCATTGGCACAACAGCGCCATGGTAGCCAAGGCCGTCTGTCTACAGGCAAGTGTCGAGACAGGAGAGTGAATTTTTCTTTTCAAGGGGTAAGGTTATCAGCCCTACACTATACAGTCATGTTAGAGCGGGACATACGGTTTAAAGTGGATTCCAAACCAGTACAAACATCTACGGCACCGCCGTTACTCGAACCCGAAAACTATGGCACCGAGCGCCAGAGTGCTAGTCAAGTGACCATCGACCCCACAAGTGTTACATAAACGCTTAATTGACTTCAATCAATCAAAACGATCAGCAATAAAAAAATTTATACATAATTTTCCAAAATTAATAGGGTATTTTTGCAACATTGTTTATTATTTACGATATCACTAATGTAAAAAAATGGCTGCCGAATAAATGTAATAAAACTTTCATCAAAGATTATTATAAATACAACTCGCAGTACAATATCACGTTGTAGTACTACATGGACTAATCGACACTAACGTTTTTTTTTTTTCCCTCCCCCTACGTATGGTATCATCCCAAATGAATGGATGACAAACATTGATATATAAGAGAAAGAACAGAATACAAAATAAATGCATATATTACAACATAATAACAGTAACAAAATTGCGTACGTCTAATTCTGTATTCCATCCAACAGACAGAAATGAAAAACGGCACACCAATAAAGTTTATTGCACTTCAGTACTGCATAATGTACAAAAGGAAAACAGGGCGAAATGAACGCGGGAAAAAAAAAAAAATTACCCCTTTCTTAGTAATCGAAAACAAGTAAGTAGGTCGGAATGCTCGCTGCATGCGGTACTGAATGAAACGGCTAAAAGTTTTACGCGATAATTCAAACCAAAACCGAAATCCGGCATCGTGCATTGTGTGTGCTGCAAATAGTTTCACCATTCACTCAACAGCGATTCACGCCACCGAAAATAAATCTAAAGAAACTAACACACACAAAACAGATGCCTAATATTAGTTTCCCCATTTCAAAACCAGCCCTTTTTCATTATTATTTTTCAATTCCTTCTATTAGCTTACACTCTCCCTATATATACCTTGTTCAAATTTTTAATCGTTCATAAAATACTTTTTATTCATCCACTCAAGTTCAAATACATTTTTTTGAACTTGTAGTGGATGACATTGATGTTAACACAGTTTTTTTCAAATATTAATTCAGTAGTTAAATTTAATTAATTAATTTTTTTTTTTACATTTAAATTGCATATATCTAAAAATAGATGGCGCCAGATAAACTTAAAAAATGAATGAGAATTATTTATAAAGGACTTTCTGCAAAATAGTAAAAACAAGTAATATAAAAAAAATTTTTTAATCAATTCCTACTTTTTTTTTTCACTATATTGCAAAAAGTCCTTTATAAATAATTTTCATTCATTTTTTATGTAAAAATCTAAATTTCTAATCTAAAAAAAAAAAATTAATTAAATAATTCAATTTAATGAATGAATTAATATTTGAAAAACTATTAACATCAAGTGTCATTCATTACAAATTCAAAAAAAAAAAAAATGTATTTTGGAACTTGTAGTGGATGAATAAATGATGGATGAATAAAAAGTATTTTATTAACGATTAGAAATTTGAACAAGATATATATAGGGAGAGTGTGAGTTAATAGAAGGAATTGAAAAAAGTAGGAATTGACTTTTAAAAATTATTTTTATATAACTTGTTTATTATTTCATCGCGTTCTTTTTTTTTTTTTTCGGGTGGGCGTGCTCCGGTGCCAATCTCGGTGTGGTGAATTTTTAAACCACCCAAATAAACCAGTCGGATAAACAGGGCGACAATAAACAAGGCAGAAAAATCGAAGCCTGGAAGAGTGATTCCTGTTCGTTCCTTTCCTTCAGGTGTTCTCCTGTGGACTGGCAGACAGCTGGGCGTCCTTGTCTTGTCCTTGACGTTAAAATAACAAGCAAAAACTGTGAGCAAAGGAATCGGGTGGGCGTTGCCGGAAATTTTGGCCAACCTGTTCACCAAAATCGATCCTCTTGGGAGGATATACAACTCAAAATCCTTTAAAACGACTTGTAGAACTTTAATCTTTATTGTCTGCAGCAGTGCTGGATTTGTTGAAACAAGAGCTTTAAAATCCGCGGAACGTGTCGACACATTTTGGTTTACGGCCACCTCCTTGCATGCAACACAATGCAACAAAGAACCGTTGCGGCGGTGTGACTAACTTATTTATTATTGTTTTACGATCTTCTGGAACAAGTTGTCACGTAAAGGGAAAAGGGAGGATGCAAGCAGTGATGATATAAGGAAATAAAAAGGATGTGGAAACTCAGCATGTTTTAATAGTTAAGGTAGATGTTAAAGAAATGAAATAGTCAAGACTTGAAAAGATTGTTTCGATTGTTAAAAATTTTTTTCTTGAAAGATTTCAGCTTCGTTTGAAAAGATTGAAAAAGATTTGATAATTACTTTAAAAAATAATAGCATGCAAAAAAAAAAAAAATTGAAAATGGACTACAAAAAGATATGTTATTTAATTATTTTTAATTAATGCGGGATCATGGAAGATTCTCAGCGCAGATGATGAATCTATGAAACTTGTTGACATCTTACAAAAAAACAACAACTTTAAAGAAACAACAGTTGGTAACGGTCTTTGTTATATATATGTATATCATCTCATGAAAGACATTTTGGATTGGGTTTGTCGCTTTAATGTCATTTTTTGAACACTTTAGGATAATTAGACAGCGACATACAGTTTAACGTGAATTCCGAACCACTAACAATCATCTATGCGACCGCCGAACAAGATTTGAACCTGAAGCTGTGGTACCAAAGGCAAACATAATGTCCAACAGGCCGCACATTTGAATAGTCTTTTACTTCCAATGTAGTTATCTATCATTCTTCCTTCTAGAGTTAATAAGATAACTTTAGGTTCATCTATAGGGGAAGGCCTGTTAGCCCTTCACCCAAGGCTCTACATTCATATTAGACAGGAACTTACGGTTTAAAGAAGATTCCGATCAACTACGAGCATCCATGGCATCCTCTGTCATCAGGCCCTCCTTCCATTTTAATTTACTACTACCCTCAAATCTCTTCTCATAATTAGGGTACAATTTGGTGATATGAATATTATTTTTTTTTTTCTAAAGCAGCTGGTAAATAGATCGTGATCTTTCGCCATAAGGGCTGCAGCGATGTTACTCACTTTGCATTACACAGGGGGCGCGTGCAACTTGATGGTAAGCCACGGACGCGGAGAAACAATGGAACAATGCCCCCGCAGCGCTCTACGATCCTATTAGGACCGGGACCTACGGTTTAAAGTGGATTCCGAACCACTACAACACACATGGGCAAAGCCGGGATTTGAACCCGATACCTGTGGTACCGAACGCCAGAGCGCTAGCCATTTGGCCCTCAGGCCCCGATATGAATATTATGAATCTATAAATGATGATTACGAATGATTTCTTTATTAGCAATTTTAAAAAAAGAACTAAAAATATTACTTAACACTAGACGCTTGTTTAAGAATAATTTCTGATATTCTCTTTATAAGTTACAAAAAGAGAAAAAAAAAAAAAATCTAGCCCAGAATCAATTTGTGTGACAGGGTGCTATACACTACAACAAAACTTCTCCATGTTACTATATTTCTAAAACCAAACAGCACTAAAACTAGCAACAGCATGTAAACAGCATTTTGATGTCGAGGATATGTCTTTCCCTCTACACAATTTTTTTTTTTTTTTTTTCTTTCTTCTTTTCTTTCCCGGCACGTGACTCGTGCGCCGGGTTAATCTGACAAAAAACAGGGAAAACTTGGAAGACAAGCAGTCTATTTCGGTGCGGCCTTTTGCCGATACTGTGGAAAAGTATTTTAGGGACTCCAACAATATTTTTCCCGGATAGGTCGTTCAGGGAACGAGGAATGACCGATGGAATGTAGGAAATGACGAGTTTCCTGTCCGGTTATCTCCAGATAAAATCTAACGAGAAATCCTATGATTTCGCTCTCATTGAGTCCTTATCAATTCGCGCAAATTGGTCTTTTTTAAAACTTAGCTTTTTGCAGAATTTTTACTCTAACGTTTAAAGGAAATCAGCTAATGCGTATGTTTATCCACTGTAATTAACAAATATTAAAGCAATTTTACGTATAAAATTAAATAAAAAAGCATATCATTATATTTAATTAAATTTAATTTTAAATTATTTTTTGAATATATATATCCTCTATTTAGAACCTTGTTCAATTTTAATTAAAAATTTTAAAATACGTTTAAAAGTTTCCAAAATAAACTTACCGCAACAGATAATTGAATATGCGACGTTAATCATTATTACACGAGTTGAAAATTGAATTATCCATTAAAAGCAAATCAACTTGTTGTCACAGATAATCAAAATCAAAAAACAAATTATCATAGGTAACATATAATTAACTCCGAACAAACTTAATGATTTTCAACTCGATGAACAATACCAGTAATATTCTATTATCAAAAGAATAAAAAAAAAACATTACAATAACTTCATTTAATTCTGCCTATTGTTAAGTACTCTTTGCATAATGGAGTTGCTGTGTTAATGATCCAACAATTGTTATTGTTCAGCTAATAATAGTTTTCAATTGACAGCAGCTAATATGTTTTTTTTTTTGTTACATTAAAAATTTTGTAGTTAGAAATTTAGTACATTAACGTTAGATATTTATTATAACCTTTATTATGACGTTTATATTTATTATGACTTTTTACGAATACAAATATTATAGGAAAAGCTTTTTTTATGTACAAACTTTTAATTCTACGTAATATAAGTTAAAAAAAAAAACTGAATTTAACTAGAAACGATTTTCGTAAATTGGTTTAAAATCAAAAAGTACTTATGGGTTTTATTAATAGGTAATCTTAAAGTAATCTTTTTTAAGTGGCCTGATGGCCGAGTGATTAGCGCTCGGTGTTACAGGTTTCGATTCGAGTCCCGGTGATGCCATGGATGTAGTACTACTAGTAGCGCCACTACAAACGTAGTGGCTCGGAATAAACTTAAAACCGTAAGTCGAATTCTCATTTGACTGTAGAGCGTTGAGCGCCAGCGAGCAAGACGGCCTTGGCCCACCATGGAGCGGTTGCGCCAATGATGGTGATATGAATCTTTAAAAAAACTATTTTCATGAAAAGAAAAGATTTTTCTGAATGCTTTTAAAATCTAAAAGTGCCTATGGGTTTTATTAACAGGATTAAATTTTTTAAAATAATATTTTTAAAATTATTTCATGAAAAAAAGATAGACTGTAGTTAATATTAATTGTTAATCAATAAAAATATGACCTATGGTAATCGCTAACTATAATTTTATTCCCAGAACTATTACTGTATTCATTAAACAATGTCAATAAAACAAAATTTACAATTCCTGTAATACATCCCGGAGATACAGATGACTGTGTAAATACTGATTAGCAATTAATAAACAAGTCATATTACACACTCATTGTTCCTTAATTAGCTTTCCTACTGAACAACACATCCATCAGTCATTGTTAATAAAAAAATAAATCTCAATCAACACAATAATTTCGCCTTCCTAATAAAGTAACCCTGTAATTTCAAGAATAATAGCTCACTAGTCAACCTAATAATACCTGCAAGGATAAGGTCAAACAATACTTGAGCAAAAGCCCAATAAAACATTTCCTACAAAACGTCCGAAGAACAACGCTACAACAAACGCGATTAAATAGCAAGTTCCGTGTCATTGCTGGATAAAAATACCATGTGCCCCGAAAAACAAAACGAGATTTGCGGTACTAAATAAAAGCAATTAGGTCAACGTATAGATTGACCAGATGGAAATCGAACGCTAATCATCACTGGTCATGAAGTTGACCAACTCCTTTCTTATTTGGAGTAGGGTCAGAGTTAAATACATAATTTCGTGTCTTTTTTTAATGATAAAAAAGATTCACTGCTTCCTGATTAGAAAAAAAAATGTTTGGCGTTACGGTTGGCAGAATAGAAAAAGCACGTGTCGAAGTAGGTAAACGTAGGTCAAAATTAGAATAAAGAATAAATTTTAGTAATTTTATACGTATCTAGTAGAGGAAGAAAAGACATCAGAAAATAAAAATCGCAATGCCCGTATTATGAATAAAACATCATCAATTCAGAGCAGATACAATTTCACGCTAATAAAAACTATAGTGTAAAAATACATCATCATTGGCACAGCAGCCCCATGGTAGGTCAAGGCCGTCTGCCTACTGGCAGATTTTGAGACAGGAGATGTTTTTCTTTTATGGGGTAGGGTTGTTAACCCTACGCCCAACCCAGTCATATTAGACCGGGGCCTGATGCTCGAGTGACTAGCGCTCTGTCGCTCACCCAATTCTCACGTACGCTTGCCCGGTCTGATCCTATGCAGCTAAATCTAATTTAAAAACGCTTGAAACTTTACAAAATATCACTATCAGTCAAATTACCTCTGCTAAATGGTTCACGCGCAATTCTGATATCTACAAATAAAGCTATTAACAAAAAGATTTTCTTAAACATTTCTCGATTAAATTTTTTGACACGTTTATTAATCATGAAAATACTGCAATCCAGGAGATTAATTCTTACATTCCCACTTATGATTTAAAACGTCCGCGCAAAATTTTAATTTAATTTTTAAATATTTTTCTTTTATTTGGTTATGATTGTAAGTTAATTTTATTATATTTGTAAATATATTCCGAACAATTTTCATTGTTTCAACTGTATTTACTCTGTCGTATCGGAGATGGAGCCTCCAGGGGCTAAATAGCTCCAACAGAATACGTCAACAACAACAATAAAAAAAAAACCACTATGGAAAGTTTTGCTTATTTTGGCTGTATTATTCGTAAACGTTTCTGACCGTAGAAGTAAACAAAAAAACACAGCATATTTTTCTTTCACCAAAACATCACGAATTGTTGATCTATCCTCACTGCTAACAAAGTTCGATAAATAACAATTCAATATCTCGAAAAAAAAAAAACCATTTTTTTTATTAAGTGTTGCATAATTTTCATTGTGTTTTTTTTTTTTTCTCTCTGTAATATCAGTTTTGAAAATAAGAAAAGGTGCCTATTTCTACAAAACAGTTCCTTTTTTAATGTTTATTTTGTCAACAGGAGATGCGCATGCGCGACGGGCGAAATCCGACCTGCGTTCAAGGGCATGCACAGAAGAAATAACACGAGGAATAATAAAAAAAAAAAAAAAAGAAAAAATGATTTTGAGACGCGGAAGTGGTGGCGAATTAAAAAACAAAACAAAAAAAAAAAAGCACACAGAATAATTTTTCGCTTCGCATTTTCGACACTCTTCGTTGAGTAAGTGGAGGACACTCACAGCAAAATAAGCCTAGATAGAGTACCACTGCCCGCCCCTTAAAGACAGGCCTTGTTCATTGTTGATATAATTTTCTTTAGGTTTTTGTTGTTGGTGGATTAAATAAAAAAGTTGTGATAAAAATAATGTGGCATTGGATATTTAGTGATTTATGAACTTCATCACCAAATCCCAGCTAAAAGGGAGCTCGTGGTCACGTGATAAAAGGGTAAACAGACAAAAATAGAGCATTCACAAGACCCGTGTCATGTGACCGTGAGTCAGTTGGAGAGAATATGCAGATGTTCTAAACAAAATAATTGACTCTTAACTGTGACCTCGAACGAGGAAAAACGCACACTATGGAGACAAAAAAAAAAAAAAAAAAAAAAAAATCTAAAGGATTGACTTTAGTTAAATAAGCTTCTTTGTAACTAAAGTTATATTCAAAATAAAATTTGAAAACACAAAACATTTACAATGGATTTAATATTTATAGAACATTAAGTGTTTTAGTTTTATATTATGATATTTTGCTATTAATTTTTATTTATTCATTTTGTTTTAGTTAATGGTTCTCAAACATTTTGAAGTCCATTTAAAACCCAACAAATAATTGTAGGCGTACTCTAAGGAAATTTCTGTGAACTAAAAAAGTCCAATATTGCTGAAAAAAAAAAATAATGCGATAAAAAATAAAATGAAACACACCTTAAGTTGATTTATTCTTGTGTTTATGAGAAACATGAATCCTGAAGTATCGTTGCGATTTCTTCAATGTTTGGATATATATTTGAAACGCAAACACTCGTTTCCTCGTCAATACATTGAATATTTAATTCAATTTTACATTAAATTGTAGTGAGGGTATAAAATCCTAATTCACATAAATATGATGCATGTAGTAAAAATTTTCAAAGCTTTTATAGATATTGATGCTTATTCTTCTTTTACAGAAATGCAACACGTTTCAAGAAACAATTCTTTATGTTTAATCCTCAATCCACGATCAGATGGATATAACTAATAGTTTTTCATCTTCAGTTAATGAAACTCTATAGACTGCTACCAACATTGATGATCAACTCTATAGGCTACTATTAACAGCCGCCGGAGTCTCATACGCTGCGATGGAAATTTTTAGCATTGAAAATCATACAGACGCTAACGCTTCAGGTGAATTAGCCAACAATGGAAATTACCGCTCCTAGTTTCTCGGAAACATTGGCGCATTATCGCAGTTTTGTACTTTTACATGAATAAATGATGGGAAAAAAAGCGATCACAAAGGTTAGTTGTATATAATGAAAGGTGTCTGAAGGAAAAAACTGCACAGAAAAAGAGCAACTATATTTATTTTTATATTTGAATATATTTCTCTGGAATACCACAAGGCGCACCCTTTCAGAACCATTGATTTAATGTATTTCAGTTTTAACAATTTTCACTGACTTTCACTGAATTGCATTTCAACACATTTAATGATTTTTCTCCATAAATTTTTGTTATCACGTTTGTAACTACTTCATTAGTTCTTCGAAAAATTTTTTTTATCTTTTAAACTATTAAAATAAAATAAAAATAAAATTTTATGAAAAATATTATGCGAAGAAAGTTTATAAAATCTTTGATTTTTATAAATGAAGTGTTTTTCCCCGATTATTCTATACAAAAATGCACATTAATCTTCAAAAGGATTTTAAAATGAATTTAAATACAATTAAAAATATAGTTAATTAAACTTTTTTTCATAAATGAAAATATATGAATATGTATGAAAATATTGTATATGTGAAAGTCATATGTAAACTGCCAATAACTTAAATACTACAACGTAAAATAAAAATTTCTTTAATATTGTTTTTAGACAATTTCATTAATTATTTGCAAATTGTTAAAAGATAATTTGAAAACCTGTTAGGCAACAACAACATATAAAAGTTCTGTTTCAGAATAACCCGCGCAAGTAATTCTTGCAACCGTGCAGATGATAATATTATCATTTTTTCCACAAAAAATTACACAAACAAAATATAATCACAAAGAACCAGCACATAAACAACACTCGTCCTTCTTTAAATAAATAATGCTTATTTAACTAGTATTCTTCGAAGAAAAAAAAAATTTCTTAACCACTTAACAGCATTCCATGAAGTGTGTGTGTGTATTGTGAGGACAATTCTAACAACCGATGCGACAACAACAACACACACAACAGTTTCTGACAAGCCATTATTTTCAATTTCAGGAGCATGTTTATAAATTTCGTTTCAAACAACTGTTGCCGTTTCCGCGATCTACAAAAAACAGCCTTTTCATAACTTTTATATTCGCGAGAATAAAAAGCCTTCAAAAAGGACTCGCGTCCTTCGAAGCAAGCTGCAGAAATCGCTCGTTAATCCTGACGTTCCGCACATAAAAATAACTTAATAAAACAAAAGCAAAACGAATCGGCAGAAAGCTCAAGGTCGCCTCCAAGGTTGCCGCTTCTCACCAGTGCAAAAACAATGAGGGGAATAGTTAAAGAAGTGAGATTTGGGAACTGCTGGCTGCTGCTTCCGCGGCGCTTTTTTTTTTTTTTGCAACTTCCGTGGCTTTACGCTTGAGTTTTAGTTCGTTATTCGTTTCGTATCCGCGTTCAACAAACAATAAATACAATCGATTATCCCATATTTAACCTATGGGATAATCGATTGTAAATATATGTCGATATGTATAATCGATTGTATGTATTTGTCGATATGGGATAATCGATTGTAGTGATTCGTAAATAAGAAAAACTTTTGAAATGTAATACTTTTTAAAATAAAATTTTTAAATGCATAAGAAATTATTAGGTGACTCTGGCGCTATCTTGAAGAGTTACAATTAATTTCGACAGTAGCACAGTAAGTGCTCTTTAATCCGGCATTCGATGGCTCGGCACTTTCTATAACCCAGCACCGATCAAAGCCATTAACTTTTGGGAGTTTTTCGTGACAATTCGGTTGCTTGTCGCAGATCGGACATAGCTCCGTTCGCATTTTCGCTTAGTGTTTTTCGTAATAGTTTTCATTTCAATATACTCATAAATCAATGGGACTCATAAATTTGTGTTTATCTGTGTTAAAATTATTATTTATTAAATTTGTGTTTATTACTCATAAATCTGTGTTTGCGCTGTTTTTTTGTTTAATCTGTAACGCTTTTTTGAAGAAGATTTATAATTTTTCTCGCATAGAGTAGTTTGTCACAACTTGTTTCACATATAATTTGCACGCAGTTCATTTTTAAATTTGTGCTGTTTTTTTTTTTTTTTTTATCAATAGAACAATGTTCAAACAGTTGTTAGCAACAAAACAGTATAATTCAAACAACAGTATAATTGCTGGAAACAGTTAAAAGTAATTTATACTTGCAAAAAAGTACATTCAATTAAGAAATATGTTTCTATCCTACATACCGCTTATTATTATTATTTTTTTTTTAATTTTATTTTCACTCAAAGATTACCTTCTCTTTACTATCACAGAAGTACAGGTGGCTGTCAAAATAATGGAAACGCCCTACAGTTATAATGAATCATTTACTAATAAGGCGTATGATCGCCTTTGGCATATAATGCAACTTGGATTCACCTAGGACTCGAATCATACAAGTGCTGAATAGTGTTTAGAGAAATACTATACTATTCTTCATGGATATAGTGTGAAAGTTCCTGTAGAAATGCTGATAGTGGATATCTATTTCGGATTGATCTCTCTAAAAATAGATTTTTAACAGCTCGATGTTACTGAGGTCGGGGACTGTGCGGACCAAAGTAGATGCTTTATATCATCCTCGTCTTCATCAAATCATGATTGGGCAGGTCTCATTATATGAATAAAAGCATTATCATCCTGGAAAATTCCATTTTCTGCAGGAAACAAAGTTTAAATCATAGGATGGACTTGGCCAGCTAAAATTTCTCCATACTTATCCCCAGTAATTTTACTTTTAGGGTTACGATTGCTCCAGCAGAAAACCACGACATGGCTGCTCATACCATATCCTATCCACCTCCATGCTTGACAGTTGGAAAGAGACAATCAAGATCATAAGCTTGTGCAGGTGTCCTGTTGTAGAAGTGTGAAATACGATTCGTCTGACCCTATAACTCTTTCATTTGCCAATCGACCGGTTTTTGTGGTTGTGGCACCACAGTAGATGACAGTTGGCATTAACACAATTACAAGAGGCTTGTGAATTATTGCACTGCTGTAAATGTCCTGTTTGTGATGGTGTCTCATAACTGTAATAATTGACATTAGAGAATCCAGATGCTGATTGCGCGGTGCTGTCACTTTGACTTGTCAAAGTCTGTGATATCTGACATTTTACGCGTTTAACAAAAATTCAAAACGTATACAACTTCACTGATGCTACCTCATACTACAATGATATATACTTTTTATATTAAACGAAACTGGTAGCTAAGATTGCATTTAAGGCTTACAAAGCACATTCTTAAATGTCACTTTTATTCACAGGCGTTTCCATTATTTTGATAACCACCTGTACGGATGCTTTATTGCAATCAGATTACAACAGTGACAATATAAAAATCCCATCTTAAATGTGGTTTTCAATCATTTTTTTTTTTAATATTTAAAATAGTAAAACAACAAAATAAATGTATTTTCACAAATTACTAATAATTACTGACGAATACGTTGCAAGTAAATATATATTTGCTCAATGATCATTGCAAATGTATCCTTTTTTTTATGAATGTCTAGTAAAAAGGACAAGAGGATAAAAGGAACTCATGCTCGAGGACACTATGGACACCATTCACTCTTGAGTTTTAACCCTTCCTTTTCCTTCGATTAAGTCGTTACGGTGACCGCGTAGTGGAACGGTTCGGAACCACGAGATGTTTATCTTATACGCCTTTTTTTTTCTGGGAAGTAACAATCGTCTGATTCTGTTAAGTAGCCGAATTACAGTGCTGAGTTCCACACAATTCGTCGATTGACAAGTTTATAAAGTAAAGAATAGGAACGCTGCACGTATATGTCGTGGACGCGTGCTGCACAAAAAAGAACAGTCACAGGGTACGATAAATAGAAGAGTTTTGCTCCAGATTTAAAAGACAGTAGATGCTTATCAAAATGGAATCTTATCATAACGTGATTTTTTTAATAGATAAGGAAATACTAAACATTTAGTTCCTTTTTATTAAAAGTGTTAAACAAAAATTTTCAAAGGAAAACGAATTGAATTTCAGAATTTGAAGACTGGTAGCAGAATAAAATAAAAATACATATAAAATATTACTTGTCATAATTTATTTGGCAGCTTCTTTTCCTCTCTTTGCTAAGTCTTACTTCTATAGATTTTTTAAAAATAATAATTAAGTAGCTAACTAATCTAGAGAAATTTTTACAACAGTTTGTATATTCCTGTGATTCAACATTAGCGTCAAATATAATCATAAAAATTATGTTGTTGTTTTTTATCCCATTTGGTAGACATCTATACCAAGCCCACGAACCCGTTCGGACTCATGGTTGAAAGAAAAGGGGACAGCTTCTGTTGTGATGGAGCACCCGTAGGTAGAAGTCTGACTAGACTCCATGACGCTCACAGTCATATGAGACCGGGACCTATGGCTTAAAATGGATTCCGAACCACTACAAACATCCATGGCACCGGCGGGACTAGAGCGCTAGACACTCGGTCATTCAGGCTCCATAAAAATTATAGAAGTATCTTCTTATGTCTTCCGAGGAGAAAGATAGGAATCAAAGGTGAAAAATCATTTAACGATCGTGCACAAAAACTACAAAAGTAGTAAACTATCTTAAGGTAAAACCAAGTTTAAAAGAAAATTAAATATCTTTAAGCAATGATTAGTATACATCCTTTACGTAATAATTAATACCCTCACACGAATTTTGATTCATAGTCCTTTAGTTCTTAAGCTGATCAGCTTCAATCTAAACTTTCTATCACCTCAATTCTTACTTCTTCTCAATATGTCACTTCAATTAGCGTGTTGACCGAATTCTTATCTCTTACTACATGACACTTTGACAGAAACAATGAGCTACCTGACGTTTCCAGTTGAACAGTCCAAATTATATGATTGGTTGTATCGATATCTTTTATGAACAGTTGACATTCTAATCTTTCTGATCAAGCTCCACAATTTCACTCCAATATTTATCCCTATCACGAATGGTTGACGAATAGTTGAAATGTCAATTCAAACTATTCGTCAACCACTGCACTACTCCTTCTACAATAAGCTATTTTCAGCATACATAAAATATTATTTTCTGCAATCCTTTCTGCTATTTTACGTCTATACTTATAAAAATAATCCTAAAGTATTACTTTTTTATTTCATAATTAATTATTGATAGTTATGCAATCCATTCATAATACTGAAATAAAAGTAATTTCCTGGCCCTACAGCCCATGGTTAGGACAAAGCCCTTCCGTCTATTGGCAGATTTCGAGACAGATGTTTTCTTTTGACGGGATTAAGATTGTCAACCTTATGCCCAACGTTCTACAATCAAATGGGAATTTTACCTACAGTTTAAAGTGGATTCCGAACCACTACGAGCAACCATGCCACCGCCGGGATTTGAACGCGAAACCTGTGGAACTGAGCACCAGAGACTATCTCACCGGGCCTCGTAATACTAAAATACTGCAGTTTATTCGATTACAACAACCTTGTATCTCTTTCTACAACACACGGCCAGATGACTAATTGGCTAGCACTCTGGCCTTTGGTATCATAGGCTTCAGGTTCGAATCTGGCGGTGGCATGGATGTTTGTGAGTGGTTCTGAATCCAGGTTAAACTGTAGGTCCCGATCTAATTAACCTAAAGGGTGCAAAAATGATCGTAGAGCGACAAACCAAATCTTTCTACAAGTAAAGCATGTCTATCTCGAAATTAATTACTTCTGCGTTGTCAGCGGCCTGATGGCCAACTGCCTAGCGCTGTGGCCTTTGATACCACAGGCTACAGGTTCGAATCCTGGCGGTGGCATGGATGCTTGTTATTGGTTCGGAATCCACGTTAAACTGTAGGTCCCAATCTAATTAACCTAAAGTGTGCACAAAATGACCGTAGAGCGACAAACGAGAACCTTCTACAACATATCACCTTCACCAGAAATAAAGTATTATCATCCTATTGTCAATTAAATTAATTAATGTCAATCCGTAATTAAGCTTTTACAAAACAATCAAATAATCTTATCCTGACAACCTTTCTTAAATCCATTTCCCCATTTTCACTCCGACTGCCAGCATTTCATCCATATCTCCCCATTTGTCAAACCTCCTCCAAGTCGCCGTCTGTCACAGCAGGTAAAGAATCACCATCCCTCTTCCCGGTCAAACACCCGAAGAAATCACCGAGTGATCGCCCAATAAGCTCGCCGATCTCCTTGGTTGACGAACCCGAGAGGCGAACTCGACGGCGTCCCCGAAACTCTGGATGAATAACTCTTTCGGCTACGAGAGAGAGAGGCGAACGTCCCTAACGGATGGAATGGGGTGGCTCTTCTTCGCGTGCAGGATCGCACGTACGCCCCCCTGTGTGCCCCGGGGCGGTGCCTCTCTCGCAACAACGGACGAGCAGGTAGAAAAAAGAATACGAACAATAGTAGAACTCGTTTGAGGGGACTTTTTTTTTTGTATTGCAACACTTCGATTGGGAAGGTCAAACACTGTCAATGGGGGAGCGGTTTGTACGTGTGAAAATCTTTCTGGTATAGTTTAGACATTTATGTAAGAGTGATAAGTTATGCACAGTGAAGTTTTAAATTATAGATAGATATTCAGGATAATTTTATAAAATCGGTGAAGCCTTTAAAAAAATAAATAAATAAATGTAAACAAAGAACAGAACGTATTTATGAAAGTTACGTATTTATGAAATTTTAAAATAGCACAGATATTAAGTGAGAAATATTTTTAAATGTAGTAGGTTAAGAAAATAATAATATATATTTTTTTTTTTTCTTTTCGAAAAACAAATATTTTTAATAGACTTTTTAACGTAAATATTAAAAAAAAAAAAAAAAAAAAAAAAAAAGAGCCGTGGAAAATGTATTATGCTGTTGTTTCTTTGTCCTTTGTTACTTGGTAGACTTTTAGACAAACTACATGAAGCCGTGTTGTCTCATGGAAGGAAAGAAAGGCGAATTGGTAGCTTCTGTTGTGATTGAGCACCCGTAGAAAGAAGTCTGACTTGTCCCCGTGACGATCTAAAGCCATATTAGACCGGGACCTACGGTTTAAGGTGGATTCCGAACCACTACAAACATCCATAGAATTGACGGGACTAGAACCCAAAACCTGTGGTACCGAGCGCCACAGTTCTCACACTTGGCCATTCAAGCCCCAACTTATTATGTAAAATAGTTAACCAACTGTATGTAAGGTATAAATTCTGAATATATAGCAGAAATATCTTGATATATCTGAATATATCTTGTTAAATTCAGGCTAACATAGAAAGGTTTGAAATTATTATTTAAACTACGAAATGATTTAAAATAAAGTTTTTTTAAACAATATCACACCATTGACCATCAGGTCATTAGTCAATATAAAATAAAGTAACCAGAATCGTTTTTAAACACTTTTAGCTTAACTGAATGATCAATATATATCAAAAGTAATCTCAAGAAATAAAAAGAACAAAAAGGCTGTAGAAAAAGCAAAATCAGAAAATTTTGTTTTGAAATTCAAGTGGCAAAAAACATCTCAACTTTTGCCTAGCAACAGAAATGATTTCGTCAGAGCCTATGAACTCGAGAAACTCTCATCTTCTTTTTTCCCCAGTAAGGGGCCAAGAAAAGGTCTTCGAATTCATTTTCGATTACGTGACCTTTTTTCTCCTTTTTTTTTTCTTTTTTAAATTTTTAACAAAAGGGAAATATTTCGCACACGCAAACGAAAAGTTTAAAAATAAAAATAGTTCAAAAGCCTGAACAGACTCCGAACGTCATGCTCTAAAAAAAACCGCTTGACGCCTAAAAGTTATTTCAGACATTTGGTAATTTTAACAAAAATATTGAATTAAACACTTTTTTACATTTTTCCAACGAAAATTTCGGTCTTATCACAATGTTAATCGGTTTAAAAAATTATTCGATTAAAAAAAAATGTTTTTAAACTTTTTAATTTTTGTGCACATCATCTTTATAATTATTATCCCTCCTCCTCTTTGAGCCCAACAGAAGAATTTCCCAGCATTATGTAGTTTAGTTTGGTTTGTCGCTCTACGGTCATTTTGAGCACACTTTGTGCTAATTAGACCAGGACCTACAGGGGGTTCGGAATCCACGTTAAACAGAAAGAACCGGTCTTATTAGCCTAAAGTGAGCAAAAAAAACCGTAGAGCGACCAATCAAACCAAACCAAACTTGCCTTTGAATAGCTTAGTCAAGTCTGAGTCGGCCCTATCGACTATTCACTATCAATAGACTCAAGTGACATTAGAGTTTTTCAGGTTTGGTTTGGTTTGTCACTCTACGGTCATTTTGTGTACACTTTGGGATAATTAGACCAGGACCTACAGTTTAACGTGGATTCGAACCACTCACAAACATCCATGACACCGCCAGGATTTTAACTTGAAGCCTGTGGTACTCAGGGCGCATCATCATGTAGATACCCCGTTATTATGTAGATAACCTGTTATGTTGGATTAGCTGGGACTTTTTCCCACTAAAAATGTTAGATAAATAAATATTTAAGCCTTTTTTTTTTAAATATTTTTAGCAAAATAAGATATCTTTAAAATTTTTTACCTTATTTATTTTCTATATTCGTTTCTCAACTTATATAACCAAGCAGTTTTTATTAACGTGAATCACTTTATGTCACTTGTTGTCTCATACAAAAGAAAAGTGAAACAACCGATACCAATTAGCCCGGAAACACTCATGACACATGAAATTTTCCCCGTTCAATAGATTTTCATGAATGAAACGGTTACCATGGTAACGTTATTTCTGAGGCTATTCATTCAGTGGGAGTTAACTAGCGTAAGAGACGTTGATTTTCACATTGACGGGAGCGGAAGTTAACTTATGAGTTTCGTAATCGATTCGCAATCTGTTGCAAATACAATCAGCAACTTATTTCCCATTTGTATTTTTTTGTCATGATTAATTTAAAATATTTGTTACAGATTATTATTGTTCTCTATTTGAGTAGTATATTGTACACTGGTATTAGCTAAAGAAATGCAAGGAAAAAACAGTAACATTTGTTTTTCAGTGTTATTTAGATATTGTTCTCGTTGAATCTTTAAAGTCGAACAATATACATAGCAATTAATATAAACAAAAAGAATTCATATATAGTCCATCATGATTATAAGAAACTAATGACGTTTTAAAATGTGATTTTTATTAAACAGGCGGCCTGATGGCCAATTGGCTAACGCTCTGGCCTTTGGTATCATAGGCTCCAGTTCGAACTCTGGCATGGATGTGTGTTGGTGATTCGGAATCCACGTTAAACTGTAGATCCCGGTCTAATTAGCCTAAACAAAATGACTGTAGAGCGACAAACCAAATCAAAAGTATTAAATAAATCACATTACTAAAAGAATTAAGAAGACCCAATTCTAACAAAAACAAAACCTTTGTAAAGTTAAAAATTGAAAGGGCCGAGTACCCGTGCATAGAGGCTGTGAGTACAGGAAATGCCTGGCATTTATTATTAAAAAAAGTAAAATTTATTAATTCTGTATTTAACAAATTTAATTTACTAAAGTGATAAATTAAAAAAAATGTGTATTAAGATTTTGAACGTATTGGTTTTGTATGAAAAATATATCACATCTAGTAGTAATAGTAATAGAAATAGTTACGCACTGGTATTCTTGATGCCAGGGACTTACCCGATTTCTGGTTCGTGAATAGGTACTTACAAAATAAAAGGGGGGTTTCCCGCTGCCACTCACGTTCCACTGGGGTCTTTTTAAATTTACTTGTTACGAAATTCTCCTGATTCTTGAATAGGTACTTAAAAATTAAAAGTGGGAATCCAGTATTAACGAAAAATAATACGTATTTTAGGTAGTACTTTATTAAAAAGAAAATACAATGATGTACATTGCATTGGGGGACACCCCATTGAAAAATTTGTTAAGGTATAGTTATGCCACTGGGGAACACCCAAGATAAATCTGAGATTGTGAGGATTAAGGTTTGGAGTTCCGAAAGGACTTTGAGAACTAAGCTCTTTACATTTCACCGGACAGTAAAGCTTGACCTCTCTTAATTATGCATTTCAAACAAAATAATGCTCAGCGGCTATTTTAAATGCACATTCAAAAAAATTTGCCATTGGAAAAAAAAAAAAAAAAAAAAATTATAACAAATACATTGCCACGGTATTTTTTTTAATTGCATCGAGGACTGGGTCGTATTGACTATGCCCCTGTGAGCAGTCCAAAGTGGGTTGCACCGACGAAAGCTGTTACTCATTTAGCACTACCCAGGGGACACGTGTAACTTAAAAACTAAACATGCTATGGACGCGAGTAACACTACCCTCACAACGCTCTACTATCCTATTAGACCGGGACCTACGGTTTAAAGTGGATTCCGAACCACTACAAACATCCATGGCACATCCGGGACTCGAACCCGAAACCTATGGCACTGAGCGCCAGAGCGATATTATCACGGTATGAAAATATTTATACCAATTTTAAACTTTTCGCCTTCATTTGATTCATTTTTAATTCCTCAATGCTTTTTTTTTTTTTTTTTAACTGAAAAAGCCAATTTAGCAGATTTAATAAAGCGCTACTGCAAAAATGTGTGTAAAACTCTCGATTATACGGAAGGACACCAAAAAAAGCCATAAAAATAAACTTAACATACAAACCAGATTCGCAAGTTTTCAGATTTCTAGGTTTTTAGGGCTGATAGGCAAACAGCGACAATTTTTATTGACAATTCATTCTACCGAGTCATTTCAGCTTTCACTCGAAGAGCAAACATTTCTCGAAAAAAAGTAAAAAAAAAAAAAAAAGAACAAAACAAAACCGTAGAAAGTTGGGTGATAACACCAATAATAAAAAGAAAAAAAGAGATCAAGAGCGAAAATGCATAGCAGCTCTAAATGAGGGCATGATGAATTTAGCAGTGTCTTGTCATCTGTCAGTCAGTGGAAGGAATGTTTTTCTTCTGCAGTGTAAATAACGCTCGGAGAAATGAGGTTACGCCATTCAACGCACCGGCCGCGATACACGTGGGCAGACCCTTGACAGGAAGATTCACTACCTCGCTGCTGCCACTATGTTAACAGAGGGACTTTACAGTAGTTAAGATAACGATTAAAGGTTATTTTTGAATCAATAACAACTACAGTTTTTTTATTATTATATAATTAATTTAGAGCAGGGGTCTCCAAACTTTTCAGCCTTCGGGCCATATTGTTTACTCCAGTAAGTACCAAGGGCCAAAACAGTTTTAATTTTTCTGCCATTATCTATAATTTCTAGACTAGTTAATTTAGCTTTTCCGTTCCTGAGGGATTTTCAGGACAAAAATCTTATGTTCGATTCAGGATATATACATTCAAACATCGATATACATATGCGATACTCTTTATCCCAACATAACTACCAAGGGTAACCGCGGGATGTTCACTAGTTTATAATGTTAGTGGGATTCAATTCAATTATTTGTTAGTTGTTATGCTTCTACGTATTATGCTTTATCTAGCAAGTAAATAAAACCAAGTTATTAACATACTGTGTTTTTTTATCCAACTTATTACAGCAACAATAAGATATTCGCTGTTGCGGGCCGGATGGATGACACTGGCGGGCCGGAATTGGCCCGCAGGTCGTAGTTTGGAGACCCCTGATTTAGAGTAATTAAATTCTGATCTCAAAATATGTCCTACCCCTTCCCAAAATAATATTGATTTACCCAAGAGCAACCTGAATTTAATTATTTTTAGTGCATAAATTGCATGGAATCAATATTCACTCTTTCACAGACGTTACGATAACGATTAAAAGTGATATTAAATTAATAATAACTACGAAGTTTTATTGTTATATAATTTATCCAAAATTATTAAATTTTCATCTCTAGAAAAACATGTCTTACTCCCACCCAAAGTAATCTTCATTTACCCAAGAATAACGTAATTTTTATCACTTTTAGTAGATTTGCATGGAATCCCATTATTCACTAAAATATTTCAATGCTATGCACTTGTCTTTTGATTTATACGAAACTATAAACAGTTGATTTGATTTGACTTGGAGATTTATGTTCGCGTGTAGTTAATTTATATCAATTTATCAAATTGTTCTTAAGAAGAAATCAGAAACAAGTAATATAAAAAAAAAAATTGGTGGGCCAACAGATGGGCCACCTGATATTATATAATCCCATTACCACGAATTTTATTAGATGCGAGGTAGGGCTAGACACCGAGGTTTTGATTTACGTATTTTCTATGTAGGATTTTTTTTTTTTTATTTGGTTCCTGTTTACCACATAACATTTTTAAATGTTTTGCAAGCAATATATGTCATAGCTACTATCCCACATAGAAGTTTCCAAGATATTTTTTATGCGATTTCTTTTATGCGGTCATTATCCCCCGCCCAAAACAGGTTTGGCAATACTGAAATCAAATCAACGCAAATAATAACAAATGCTTGATTAAAATACAAGGCGTTTAAAACAAAACACGCGATATATTTTTTAAGTTTAATTTTCTTAATTTAGTTAATATTACATTATTAAAGTATACCATTATTTTTAAATATCAATAATTAATATAAATTACTTAAAACATGCAGCAGTTTTTTTTTTCCTAATTTCACCTGTTTAGAAATATAAAAGTGTACCGAGGAAAAAAATTAATTGCATATAGTAAACAAATCATAATAACATAATTAATAAACACCTATTTTGGGAAATACTTTTTCCATGTTGTATTTATGAAGTACTTTAGATATGAAATAAAAATTGGGGGAAAATAAATGAAATAAATACAATTTGTACAGAATATAATTTATCTAAAAGTATTGTTATGAAAGGAGATTATTACAAGAGATCGGCAATAGCCAAAATGTGCAAACTACGCTATATCGTATCTATATGATCTGACGTTAAATAGAATGTATACAATTTGATGTAATCTTGAATCGATTCCTTATAACTGCTTAACTAGGGGCCTGAATGGCAGAGTGGCTAGCGCTCTGGCGCTCGGTACCACAGGTTTCGGGTTCGAGTCCCGGCGGTGCCATGGATATTTGTAGTGGTTCGGAATCCACTTTAAACCGTAGGTCCCGGTCTAACACGATCGTAGAGCGTTGTGGAGAGTCACATATTAAAAATAAGGAAAAACTAACTGTTCATATGTGTAGTGATTAGGGGATTATAGTCCTTGTTGCTTCACATCCCCATATACCACTTCATTCATCATCAACTGCTTAACTTAAATTAGTAAGTATCCTTTAAGATACAATGGGAAAAAATCACGTTTCATCAGGAAATAAGCATTTTGGTATCCCAATTACTGTAATGCGTCGTTATCGTAGTTTTTAAATATATTCTACACTAGAATAACAAATTTAACGTTATCCAGGATGTACCACAGGATGGCTGCTACATTGTACCCACATTATGGCATTACAATTAGAAACGTACATACCTTGAGGAGCAATTGACTAAATTGTATTTCCTTTACTTTCTTCTAAAAATAACGGAAACGACTTGCTGATATACAATTAGATATCACAATTTTCGGTTTGGCTTTGTTGGATTTCGAACAAAATTCTTAGTTCTGAAACCCAGTGGCATAACAATAGGGTAGCAAGACAGGCATATTGCCACGGGCCCCGGCCTGGCAATGACGGCTATGAGTAAAGGATGCATGCTAAAGGATAAAAGATTCGCTCCACTTTTACAAATGAAATAAAAATGAATAATAAGGGAACTGGCTGAATTTTATTATCATCATCATTGACGCAACAGCCCTCTGATGGTCCAAGGTTGTCTGCTTACTGGCAGATTTCAAAACGTTTTTCTTTTTACGAGGTAGGGTTGTCAGCGCTACGCCTAACGCTCTACAGCCATATTGGATCGATACCTAAAGTGGATTCCGAACCGCTACAAACATCCATGACATCGCCAGGAATCTCCAAAACATGTGGCACCGAGCGCCAGTCACTCAGCCATCAAGTCCCAAAAAGTTTATAATTTGAACCAAAAATAATACGTATTTTAGATAGTACTTTATTATAAAGGAAATATAATGATAATACTTTGCATTGAAGAACCCGCATTCGAAAAATTTGCCAATGACCTTAGATGGTATACTTATGCCACTGCTGAAACCTTAAGTATCATCCACTAGGTCTCTCTGGCATATGACTGACTATTAAATGACATTTTTAAATTACTAATCATCCCTAATGTTTAATTACATTGACGACCCAATAATCGCCAGCAAATGAACAATTTAGTTTTTAGGACACGCGATTAAGTAAAGGAGCACACATTAAAACTTCCATTCCCAACCTATTTTATTTTTCCTCGAAAAAGAGAAGAAATGTCGATCAAATCCCGGATGAACGACTGCGAACGAAGACTCTTTTACCACCGATTCATCCCACATTTGGCTCGTAAATCCTGAGCGCGTACCGTAATAACCACTCGGTGCATTAAGAAAAAGGCGGTCAACAGTCTTGATTTCCCCAATAATCCGGAAAGTTCATTCGTTCCGAATGAAGTACCGAAGAGCCGGGAACATTGAAGAGCAGCACAGAAAGTGAAGGTGGACGCTCTATTTAACGGGGCACTACACTACTGCAATTAAAAAAAGAGAGAGAGAGAGATGGAGAAGGAGAAATGGGGCGTGACATCTTTTTCCCAGGTGTAAACATTCGAAGTGGGGACGGGACATCTCTCTTTCACTTCACTTCCTCGTGGATTCTCAACGGGGATGTCCCCGACGCTGGTCAATGGGATCGCATGGTGAAAGTTGGATCGAGTACGGAATTGGGGTTTCATACATAACGTGATTTTTTTTTTTTTTTTTTTTTTTTTTTGGGGGAAGAAAAAATAATTTTCATTTCTTATCTTGTAATTTTTTTTTTTTTTTTTTTTACTTTTGCAAATGATTACACTCTAATAGAAAAAATAATAATGATTTCATATTGGAATGATGAAATTGAAATAGTTCTGTATTACGATAATGATGAAACTCAATTTAAAAGAAGGTAGTTGGAAAATTGAACATGTTGCCATTCCACAAATTTTCACAGAGCTTTTCAGTTTTCACAGAATTGAATTTTTTAAATGTAATAAATAAAATAAACACTTTTCCTTCACAATATATTAATTAAACTTCGATACAATAAGGCATTTATCATTCCCATTAATTAATATTAATTGATTTAGAAATGAAAACTTTTTCTTTTTCATTGACGCAACAGCCCCAAGCGGCCAAGGCCAGTTGCCTACAGATTTCGAGACAGGAAATGTTTTCATTTTAAGGGATAGGGCTATCAGCCTATACACAAAGGTCTACAGTCATATTAGACCGTAAGACCGTTAATTTAAAGTGTATTCCGAACCACTACAAACATCCAAGGCAACGCCGGGACTCGAACCCGAAACCTGTAGCAGCGACCTCCAGAGTGCTAGTCACTTTGCCATCAGGCCTTGAAATGAAAGCTAGTAATTCAATTTAGATTAAAATGATCGGCTAGTAACAAAACTAAGAAGTAACTTCGTAGTTAAAAAGAAAAATTGCTCAAGTGTTTTTTCGGTTTTTATCCTCACACAGACTAAGTTTTCTTCAATAATAAGCAAGAAAATTAACATATTTACTGCAATCTGTATAGAGTTACGGTAATTACCTATCAAGTACAAGTCATGGTGCAGACATGTTAATTCCAAATTGTAAAGAACGTGAAAAAGAGTTTTTGAAAAATCGATCCTAACTCCAAAAGACTCATCAATAATAAAGGCAGTTTTGACATTTTCAGCAATTGCAACAAAAATTATGTACAGCAAGCAGTACAGATTAATTATTTCAATTGAATCCGGGATCTATCCAAAATTTTTTTTTTTAGGCATACAACCTAGTTAAACATTTTGGATTAATTATGTGTCATTATTAAATTATTTAATTGTCAATGAAAATGAATCTCACCTGTAATGGGGGCAAGCATGGGGACTTGGGACTGCAAGAAAGGCTCATGAGCACCATGGCGGCCATACAGTCGTCCATGACACCATCATCCGCACTGGACCTTCTCTTACGACCACTGCAAAAGGCAAAAACTTTATTAATATAAACTCATTCATTTACACATAATATAGATTTTCATTAAAATGTTAAAAAATTATGAAATTATTAGTAGATATGTAATAATCTATATGCCATATATTAATAATATTGAATATAATTGATACATTTATGCCAGATATTGAACACTTATACACTATTGCTGTTACTAATCCTCAGTGTCAGGCAGCGCGGGAAGGACACCCCATGAGTAATCTACTCATGGATGGATGGAAAGGGGGCAGCTTCTGTTGAGACGGAACACCCGTAGGTTGAAATCTGATTTGGCTCCGAGTCGCTGATGAAGAGGAGGGACTTCCGGGAGGACCTTTAAGGGAAATTACCCCGCATTTGGATATTGTATGGGATAAAATCCGGAAAACTCCCACCAGGTAGTCCGACTCACGAGGCAAGATGCTGAACATCACGCCCGGCATCGAGTCTCCTCGTTTTTTGAAACACTGCCTACAACAATGCGGTTAGTATATTGAACCTCATCCGTATTGCTGACGTTTTCAGCTAGTGATAGCCATAGTGACAGATATAGTTATCATTGAGCCCCGAGTCGGGAACTTAAACATTATAAAATTCATTATATAAAATATTTCACAGTATTCAACGTTTTCCTTATTAATTCAGATAGCAGGTACAATGACTTATAGTACACAATGATCTGCATTAAGGAATATCTTAAATCTAATTAGGTATCATTTAATTGAGTATTACCTTTGTTTAGAGCGCTCGTGAATAATATGTCCGGTTATGTCCCAATAAATCTTCTTTGAACTCAGGGGGAAAAAAAAATTGATGCTCTTAAATTAATAAAAAACATTTCAAAATAGTCATATTTAAAAAATTTCATATTTTTCTTTATACTGGGATTTATTTGAAATAAATTTATAAATTTTTCCTAAATAAAATAAGCATAAACACAAACTTCAATATAACATTAATAGTAGAAAGGCAATAAATTTTATAAAACAATTGTAGAGAGAGTTAAAACACATTGTGATGGCGCACAAAACTGCACACACCGACACACAAAACTGCACATTTTGTGATACATAAATATCGAATGCAAAAATGCATAAAATGCTGACATATACCGGATAAATAAACTATGCATAAACTATTAATCTTAACAAGTTAAAAAAACCAGTATAAAACTATGCAATAGATGAGGTAGAAACCTTTACACTACCTCGTATTTTTAAACAACGCACTCTTGTGAAACCTTTCAAAATAATCCAACTGAACAACCCTATCTCTGAAGACAACATATTTTTTTAAAAAAGAAACTTCATTCGCGAAGTGCATAGTATGCACATTTTACCCGCTTTGTAAGAGTGACAATCATTAGAAAATACGCATACGTTGCTCATCTGATTGGAAACTTAGCTTATCAAAAAATACCTAAGGCATTATTATCGCAGGTTAAAAAGTATATAATCAACATTATTCGTGTTCTTTGTTAAAAGAGATTTCGATCCGAAAATAGATTGCACCAGAAAAACAGTTTTCGTGTTATCGTATCCAATTTACAGAAATTTCTTGAATACCAATATTATTTGCTGTGTATTTATTTTAAAATACTTTTAATATCAATGCTGAATATGTTTTTTTTTTTTTTTTTTTTTACTTTTCCCAAATTTGTTTGTTCATGGTCGATTTAGTCATTTATATCAATTATCGTCCAAACAAACGCAAATTGTTATACATATTAAATAATATTGTGAAATTTTAACTGTGCTGTTAAAAATTTGTGTTTTGTTTTTACTTGTAATGTAAAACTTTATACATTTTGCTTGAATTTACTTAAAATTATAATGACGAAAAGTTAAGAATTCAATTATTTATGGCGCAAATTTTGCCATAAATAATTAAAAGTTTATTATAAATATAATTTATTATAATTATAGTTTATTATAATTATTAAGAGTTTAATTATTTATGGCGAAAAGTAAAAAAATTGTATTTAAATTTATAAATCAATAAAAATTAAAAATTTGAATAAATTTCCAATTTACATAGTGAAAATTTTCAGTTTTCAATTTTTGTTTGAGTTAAAGCTTCATTTACACAAATTAAATTTTGTACTTGTTTGAAAAAGCATGGTTCTTATTATTCCATTTGAGAGAGAAAACAATAAATAAATTTATATTTTTATATGATTTTACTTTTTAACAGCAAGCTCGACTCGTGGTTCATTGGTAACGAGCGCCGCTGGCGAACATTAAGGCAGAGGTTTAATCCGTTGGCGGCTTTGTTGTACACACTGTTTCAAAAAAGGAGACTCAATAGCGTTATCTCTCCCCGTTAGTCGGACTATCTTGTGGGAATTTTCCTGATTTTCTCACATACGATAAGCAAATGTGGGGTAGTTTCTCCTGAAAATTCTCCCGGAAGGCACTGCCTTCCTTCTTCAACGACACGGAACCAAGTCAGCCTTTTATCTACAGGTGCTCCATCATAACAGAAGCTGCCCCTCTCTATTCTTCCATGAGACACCACGAGTTCATGTTGGGACATGTTCATGGACATAGTCTAAAAATGTTGCAATAAGACCCACCCAAGTGGAAAAAAAAAAATATTTAACAGTACTTATTATAATAACATGGCGATTTCAATCCACCTGGAAGATATTCGTATTAAATTAACTGACTATATAAATCTTATATTAATAAAATTTAATTATTTTTAATAACAACATTTTTTATTTTTTATTTTAAATAGTTCTATTGAATATCTTAGAAACTATTCTTAAAAGGCTCTTTTCAGTCTTAGCCTACATTCGAAAATTAATTCATAAACTAAACAAAAAATATTCCACAGTGCTATCAAACTCGTATAATTTTAAACTTAAAACATGTGCAGTATTAAAGCGATTCATACCCATCCTTTTCACAATAAGAATGAAATACGCAACCCATAATTTTACAAACTTAGATAAGTTAACATTAACAAAAGAAAGCGCTTTTTTACTGATAGAATTAAGGTTTCACCTAAACTTTAAAGGAAAACAAAACAAGAATGGGACGCAATGAAGCTTACAAAAACAGTGTTGGAAGAGCAGTGCACTCAAAAATGCCAAAAGGCAGTACAAGAAGAGCTCGTACTTAGAATACACGCCAGGGGCGCTTTCCGACCTCTCAGATGTGCAGCACCCCTTTGGGCACCGAATGCCCCATATTCGAATCTTTCCGCGTTCGGTGCGTCACAGCGGGGGAAGAAATTCCTCGGCACCACGGAAGATTCGGTATGGGGTAGAATCACAATTCCGAAGGTGGCATGGGAAATCGGATAAAAATAGATGGGTATATTTGGGATCCAAATGTGTGTTCGCTACCAAACGGAAGAAAATAGAGGAAAACAGCATTTTTTTAACGGAAGTGCTTAAAAAAAAATAAGGAAATGTAAAGGATTTGTCAAGAATTTTAAAGTATTTCAGTATTTCCGAATGAATGTTATGCAGACAAAAATAGACTAAGAGATAGGAAATAATTTTTCGTAAAACTGGTGATTCATTTTTTTTTTAGCAATAAATCGTCATAAAACTGGTGATTTATTTAAAATAGTTGGTCATTTAAATTTTAATAAATCACAAATGCCTCACTGAAAGAATTTTTATTAATACTTTATATTTCAATAATTAAAAATCAAGAAAAATTTAAAAAATTATTACTTCAGTTCTTCCACTATATTTAAATGTAATTACAAACTTTTAATATAATCCTACCTAATTTACATTCATGGCCTTACTTGAAAATAATATCTTATCTGAACTAAAAAACAAAATTATGTCTGCCAATAAGGATTTTTATGGGTTAAGAAATCTGTTTAATATATACATAGTCATAAGCAGAAAAACTAAATTCGTGTTATATAAAAACCTCATTAGACTTATTTTGGTCTACGGCTCTGAAACATGGACTTTGGCAAGATCTGATGAGGCCCATTTAGGTATATCAGCGGAAGATTTTAAAGGCTATTCTTGGAGGTGTTAGGAAAGTGATTGTTGGAGAAGATGGTACAACGCAGAAATTTATAAATCCTATAAAGACCCATATATTATAAAATTTATTAAGATCAATAGATTAAAAATTGACAGTTCTAATCATGAATGCATATTGCAGACCGCTCTTCCTTATGTTTTTGGTAGTTTCAAGATAAAATAGCCACTTGACCAATGCGGTCTGATGGCCAATTGGCTAGCGCTCTGGCCTTTGATACCACAGACTTCAGGTGTCATGGATGTTTCGGTGGTTCGAATCCACTTGAAATTGTATGTCCCAGTTTAATTAGCCCAAAGAGTGTACAAAATGACCGTAGAGCTACAAACCAAATCACTTAACAAACATAAATCTCAAAAACGCATCAAATCGAATTACTAGGAAAAAATGTGTCGAAATCGAGTAAAGCAAGAATAATTCATGTCCATTTTAAGTGAATTCTAATTTAGTGGATCAGGACAAATCCAGGCACCCATGTCTAATTTATGGCAGATTCTAATTCTAGTAAGTCTTTCTAACAATTCTTTGGTAGTTCCAAAATAAGATAAAACATGACCAACATAAATCTCAAAAGCATCAAATCAAAATACCAAGAAAAAAAAAAAAATTTCATAATGCTTTTTTAAAATACACAAAATAATGCCACCTCCATCCAATAAAAGATCCAACAGCATAACCGAATTAACAATCAAACAAAGCAAGAATAATTCATGTCCACTCTAAGTGAATTCTAATTAAGTGGATCAGGACAAATCCGAGGCACCCATGTCTAATTTATGACAGAGAGATTGTAATTCTCTGTGGAAAGTGCCACTTTCAACACCACCATCTTGTCCTGAATAAACAACGCCATGTGCTTCGAAAACAGTCCCATTAACAAGAACAAACAAGGCAAAAGAGCAGTGAGCAAATCCGTTGCCGGCAGATAACGTTCGAAGGCTGTGACATTGGGGAGTGGGTCAGTGGGACGCCACCTTCCGGTGGTCACATGCCTCCACCCCTTCTTCGCAAACGATTTCAGTAGCTCACGATGGTGAAATCGAGGCGGGAAGAAGTGATAAAATCGAATTATGGGGTCACACACAGAATAGATGCAGCGAATCCATAATCAAGTTTAGCACACGAATGTAGATCATGCGAGATTCAAATTTTAACATCGTAACAATAAAGTAAACAAGACAAATAATATCCGTTGAATATCAGTATTCGTAGAGTATTATCATAAGATTCGAATTAGTGCCATGAAAAATGTGTTCAACTTTAATAGGATTTGTAATGATGTTGGAATGAAAATCCTATATCGAGATGCTTTGTATTTTACTATCATAATGTAGCTAGACATTGTATGGCTTACAAGGCAACAAGGGAAAATTCTTGAATTACTAATTTTAGAGCATGACTAATTGAAAGTTTTGCACTACTACAAACATCCATAGTTAACAATTAATTACCAAATCCATTTTTACCCAAATAAATTATGAAAAACTATACAAATGAATCCCTATAATTAAATTATTTCTTCCTCTTCATTGGCGCCACAGCTCCATCGTATGCCATGGCCGTCTGCGTACTGGTAGATTTCGAGACAAGAGATGTTTTCTTTTATGGGGTAGAGTACAACGCTCTAAGGACATATTTAAGCGGTCATGGGGCCTGAATGGCCCAGTGTCTAGCATTCCGGCGCCACAAGTTTCGGGTTCGAATCTCGTTGGTGCCATGGATGTTCGTAGTGATTCGGAATCCACTTTAAGCCGTAAATCCCGGTCTCATATGAGTGCAAGAGCGTCACAGAGCCCAATCAGACTTCTCACCCACATCATTCCCAAACTGTATAACGGCAACTCAGCTCTAGGCACAGTGATGTGGTGTAGTAGTAGACCGGGACCTACGGTTTAAAGTCGATTCCGAACCACTACAAACATTCATGGCACCTCCAGGACCCGAACAATCAAATTAGCAATAAAATATAATAATTTTATCAATTAAATTCCTGAGAAAAAAATTTCAAGCAATAATTCATTTAAGAAACGAAGCCTTTAAATCTGAATCATCTAGAAAAAAACCCGTCTTCCTCAAGCAGTTGCGTGGAATCTATTGAGTGATGTTGTCTACTAACGCAACGCTGACGTTGTGTAATGTTTCAAATGCCAAGCCATAAGTTATTCGCAATGGAACGGTGGATTTGTAACCAAACAAAAATTAAATTATTCCGATAAAAGAATTCATAACAAGCAACATCAAGTATTTGGATGAAAGAACTAATAACAAGCAGCATCAAATATTTGGATAAGTGAATTAATAACATGCAACATCAAATATTTTGACAAAATAATTCGCATGTAAGCAAAATTGTAACAACATTTTTTATCACCTTCAATTAAACCCGTGTTATAATAACCTAATTTAATATCAGATATAATAATGAAGACTGGTATAAACCGAACAGAAACCCACAAATTTACTTGATGCAACATTCGCCGTATTCTGGTTGAATGGAAAACGCTGTTATGAAAGTCCTCAGCTACTGGTTATGGTCGGTATGAAGATACTAAAACGAGAAAATGTGTAAATAAAGAATAAAAAGAATCGAAATAAACCAAGCCGTAAAAGACACGGAATCGAGTTTTCTTGAACCATAAAAACGCACAAAAGAACTGAAACTGCCTCTACAGTTCTTTCGAATTTCATGACATACACATTTATAAATCAACAAAAGCACATAAAAACAATTGATAACCTAAGTACCGATGCAGTACATCATAAGATGAACTGTAACCTTCTCGATTGTTAATTACACAATAAATATGCATTTATTTCCATAATTGTACTTTAATAAGTACTTTTTATATGCTGTAACTGATAAAATTATGATTCATTAAATGATACAAAACGTCAGCTTCTATAAAATATAATTACCAATTGTCAAAACTAATGATGCTCTATTTGAATCACAGTCAAAAAAAAGGAAACGGCAGTTACGTCGAATATAGAATTACTATTGCCTTTTAAGAAGTTGGACTTATTTGTACCACAACAATTCGGAATCAGCAATTCAGCAGAGCCATCTGTAAGCATTATTATTGTGGTCTTTTATGCGGCCTGATGATCAATGGCTAGCGTCCCAGCTTTTGGTGCTTCAAGTTCGAATCATAACAGTGGCATGGATGTTTGTTAGTGGTTCGGAATTCACGTTAAACTATATGTTCCGATCTAATTACGCTAAAAAGTGCATAAATATGACCATAGAGCGACAAACCAACCAACCAAGCTTATGAAAATATTATAAAATGAAATTATAATTAAGTAATATTTCATTATAAAATGAATTTATATAAAATAATAACGCATAAAAAGCTATTTTCATTTTAATGTGAAAACCATATTTCAGAGTAAAAAAAAAAAAAAAATTGTTATTATACTTTTGATCGAAATATAGATTATTATAATACTTTTTAAAGTGATCGCATAAAATAACAAACATTATATTAATTGAGTGGGATTATTAAACCACACATTGCGTAACTCTCAATATCCTATTTTAACTTCCATAAGTCGAAAAAAATGGCTTTTTAATAAATACCTTATAATAAGCAGAACGAAATAATTGACATCAATTCACGGAAAATTAACTTTGTCCCAAAGTTGAACACGAAACATAAGCACTGGCTCAACAAAGAGTATTGAATTTTACACGCATCCTGGCTTAAAGCGGATGGGCACAAAAAGCGTACTCCTGTCACAATAGAGCGCTCGCGTGGCTCCGGCTAATAAAGAGTCACATGGTGAGTTGTAAATACGGGTTTTTTTTTATTAAAAATTATTTATTTTACCAAGGACACCTGATCGATACATGAAAAAAAAAATCTCATTTGCATAGGGGTAAATGCCCGGCAGATATGTAAGCACCTATATCGATTTTGAATGCATTGCTTTGCAAATTCAATAAAAATAAAGGGATTTCTTTTGGAAAAAAATTGAAAAGAATACGATAAATTTAGAAGATACAGAAAGTCCTACAAGTCCTATTAATTGTAATTAAATTGAAGTTAAGCTTCTAGTTTATTAAACGATAAAGAACACGAATAATTTTGTAATGTTTTAATAAACATAATTACATACATTAAAAAAATCTAAGCTAACGAGTTTCTTATCAATTACTTCGTTTAGTTGAAGAATTTTTTTTTGTTTCACAAATGTGGGACACTTCATACACTAAAAGTCCTCAAAACAACACATTTTCTTTTATAAATGTTAATTTTTCTTCTTTTAAGAATGCATTTGGTGTAAGCTGAATAACCATTCATCAATATTTATAAGCGCTGGTGTAAAATTGGGATCTGATGTGCCAGTTAGCAGATGGCCTTGGCCCACCATGGGGCTGCTGCATCAATGAAGAAGATGTAAAATTGAATACCCGGCATAAATATAACTGTAATAAACTTGTAAACTGTATGCATTTTGTAAACTATGCATATAAATGTATATAATGTAATTTATATAAAAAAATATACACCACAGATTAATAAAATTGTCAACAATTCATTGAATTTTCACGCGCAGATTTAAAACAACATAAAAAAAAACTTGATTTTTTTTTTATAATCAGACGTGTAAGTGGCTCATCGCTTCAAATAATTGAGCGGTTTTCTTCTACTACATTTTGGAAAGGACAGATTGGTTGCTTTTTTTCATTTTCCTCAACTTCAATGTTGACAGCTTACCAAACTATTTTTCCGCGAGCTGAAAAGCAACAGGCGCGGAAAACAAGAACGAAGTGGGAGATGGCATTGAGGGATTACTTAATTGTGCGTCGGGAAATTTGCATGAGCGTTGCCGGTAATGAGCCAAGCGCCAGGAAATCAGATCCAGTTGCCGCTGACAAAACAAGATAAAAACGCAGCAAGCAGACAAGGGGACTCTTGCGACACACATCCTCGACAAACCGTTTGGCGTAAACAAGCCGGCCGGCGAGCAGATAGGGTTAGGTTTTTATTTTTATTTTTTATTCGTTTATGACTATTTTTTTCAGATTGATTGCGGCGCTCCGGAACAGGCATTGACGCGTCAGATTTAGAATTATGTCAGAGCAGCAAGTGTTGTCTGGAACATTTCCAAGCGCACAGCCTTTCGGGACACTCGAATCAACACTCTCACTTAAGAATTTGAGTGGGGGTGGAGGGGGAGTGGAGAGGAAGGATTTCAGAAAAAAAAAGGTTTACCGCAGCACGTGTGGTGAAATAACATTTCACTGATAACAGAGGTGTTATCATATTTGAGTTGACTAGCAGTGAAGGAGTATAATGAGTAAGACACAAAAGTAAGATTTTTATTTACAGAAAAAAGTCCACTGATGCTTTTCTCACTTAAAAAGTATAAATAAATTAAGTGTATTTTTTAATAAAGCTAAATTTGCTTAGTTTAAGGACTACAATCCTTTTATCGAAGCTGTACATAAGCTGTTATTATTTAACGCTCGGTATGATGTATCCCCTGGCCTGATGGCCAATACATCATACCGAGTGACTAGCGGACTCGTGCTCGGTGCCACAGGTTTCGTGTTCGAGTCCCGGCGGTGAAATGGATGCTTGCAGTGGATTAAAATCCACTTTTGATGTTAAGTCTCCATCTAATATGACTGTTGGGCGTACCGGCTGACAACCTAACCCTTAAAAAAGAAAACATCTTCTGTCTCGAAATTTGCCAGTAGGCAGAAGGCCTTGGCCCACCATAGAGCTGTTACTCCAATGAAGAAGTATTTCAGATTAATAAATATACATTAAATACGTAGGTAACATAAAAATCCCTATATTAAAAATATTATATATCCTCATCATTAGTGACGCAATAGCCTGATGGTGGGCCAAGGCCGTCTGCCTATTGGCAGAATTCGAGACAGGAGATGGTTTTTTACGGGGTAGGGTTGTCAGCCATACGCCCAACAATCCAGTTAGACCTGGACCTACGGTTTAAAATGGATTCTGAACCACTACAAACACCATGGCACCGCCGGGACTCGAACCTGAAACCTGTGGCACCGAGCGCTAGTCACTCAACTATCAGGCCCCACACATTACAGCATTTGAATAATATTTCTATAAAGAGAAATCCTACTACTACAGCTACAAAATATGATGAATTTAAGTCGATATCTCAAAATAATTATTAACTGATATATGTTTCAAATATACAAAATGTATTTTATATGCGATATATGTTATAGAAGTATGCAGGCAGCGCATTCAGGCATTCTTTGTTTTCGCTCTTAACAGGGACGAAACCTTCATTCCGGAATGCGCTAAAGGCCGGCCGGCCTGAAAGGTTAAGCGTCACCCCTTTCTCCAGATAGCGACCCAGAATGCGCCGGTATGTGGGTCGAGCTCCCTTTAAGAACCTCCTCACCTTTCCGTCTAATCTCAACATCACGTTCAGCCTCAATCCTCCTCACTCTTCTTTTCCTCCGCCTCACCCTCCGTCGTCTCGAGTGAGCGTGATTTCTCGGAAATTATTTCATTTGGGAATAATAAGTAAACATCCAATTATATTTTTCCTGTTTCGCGCGAAAATGTGTCAGTGGAATATATTTATAGAGGTTTTTGTGTTTCATGCTTTCTGACCCATTGGTGTTTTTTTACCCTCAAGAGTTGTTTTTTTTTCCTTTTCTCTTCATTGTTAACACGATTTAAATACATTTGAGTTTTTAAGTAACACATTTTTATGCCTTCACCTATAAAGAAACATTGTTCTAAATGAAATTCGTGAGATGGAAATTAATTTCGAGGAAATAAAATGGAAAACATTATAGAAAAAGTCCTTTTTCCTTTTTGATTTATTTTAAACAGAACTTCTAGTTATCGACTTGCATTAAATAACTATAAAGAAATTATTGAGTTTTTATTTTTTAAAAATAAATGGCAATTTTCCTTAAAATTATTATGTTAGGCAAGATTAGCTACTTGGGGGCCTGATGGCCGAGTGAACAGTTCACTCGTGAAACAGGTTTTTGGTTCGAGTCCCGACGCGCCATAAACTGCTTTCAGAAAAGTGGAGATTCGATGGCGATTGTGACAAGCGATAGTCAGACTGTCAGGTGGAAGATTTTGAATTTTCATCTATGAGTTACACAAATCTGTGTGCACTTACCTCAAAAAAGTCCTTTCGTCATTGCCCGTACGTGGGCTGATTGTGGCATATATAAATGGCAAACTAGGACCACCGAGGTTCACCCATCACCCCCACCACCCCAAAAAAAGTTAGATATGCATTTTATAATACGCATACTTAAAATAGGAAAATAACCCAGCAGCATAAAACAGTTGATTGAATAAACTGATTAAAATTTTAAAACACAAAAATTTTTACCGGACAAAACTAAACCCCTGACAACCCTACCCCGTAAAAAAGAAAGCATCTCTCTTCTCGAAATCTACCAGTAGGAAAACGGTCTTGGCCCACCAAGGGGCTGTTGCGCCAATAATGATGAAGATATAAGCTACTTAGCAAAAGCTGCTTTAATTAATATTTTTATTCTATGCTAATTTTAAAATTTTATATTTGAAATTTTTCCCAAATATATTTTACCAGTATTTCTGAAATTTCAACATCTTTAAATATATTTAATGTATTGACAGTCAATGTAAAATTGCTGTATTTAACATACTCAACATAATAGAAATATTGCAGATTGCATTTGGCAAGCGCTGTCGCACTTTATACCTTACAAATATATGAGGCTGAGAAACTGCCTTTTTTTTTTTTTTTTTTTTTTTTTTTTGCGCAACTTATCACCACACGAAACCAAAGATAATAAATATTTCTCGCGTGCATAAACTATCCCATATTTCTTTTTTTTTTTTTTTTTAAGAAATAGATGTTATAAGAACAGAATTTGCACAACCAAATCCGTTCGTCGAAAAATACTGCCGCTAAACAAAGAAAACGCTTTTTTTTTTTTTTTCCTCTCCCCGAAATACTCGCTTGCTGACGGCTGGGTTTCATAACAGTTGCCACTAAGCGTTACAAAATACTCTGCTTAGCATAATAACAAGACGCGTGTGGCAACCCGAGCAATTCGGTGAAAAAACGCTTTCAGTAAAAGAACTCGTTTACACGATCGACAGCATAAATAAACAAAAAAATGCAAGTGGTGATTTTTATAGAAGAAATATATTTATTTATTCAGAATTTTGTTTAGAAGAAAAGATTACGATTTAGTGCAGTGAGCTCTCTCTTAAAAAAAAAAAACAGTCAATTCAATCCACGTTGAATAAAAAACTTGTTTAAAACGAATTTTAGAAATTGCACAAGAATGAAAAATGCGTTTCTGTGTTATTTCAAAAGGATTGTTTTCAACATTTGGTATTATATACAAATCGTACTACCTGTAACACTGAAGTAATATAAATTGTGTAATATTTTTTCCACATCGGTCAGTGTTATAAAATACAAAGCGATTCAAAACTTGAGACATTGATTGGTAACCACTCTACTCATAAAAATAAATTTATTACAATTTTTAATGATCTCCCGATTATTTATATTAAGAAAAATTAATAAATAATTTATTTTTTATATATTATGATGAAAAAAAAGATTTTAGGAAAATTAATACATGTAAATTTCAACAATAACAAAAATTTATTGGAAATGAAAATTTCCATTAGTGTAATCTTTGAAGACGGAATAATTCATGCTTTGTAACAGAAAACATATCATCCAGAAATTAGGTTTTTCAAAAATATCGTGTTAGATTAAAATTTTTGCTACAGCTGCTCCCTGTTATATCGAAATTAAATTAAATAAAATCTTGACGTAATACTAACTTTGCAGTGTGTTATGTATTTAATATAATAATTGGATTTAAAAGGAATGTCATATGAAAGTAAAATTTACTTTAGTATAAGACAGAATTTACATATGTGCTTCAAAAGTTTTCCTAAATATTTACAATGGCTCTTAAGACTTCATACATTGATATTAATAAAAACGCTTTCATTTTTAAGCAAAGCATAACATTTCAGCAATAAATGAATCTGTAAAAAAAAAATGATTTAAGAATTTTGTCAACAATGTCATCTGAAATCATTATTATTATTACAAAGTTTAGTTTTCCGCTCTACTGTCATGTTTTGTACACTTTAAAGCTAATTAGATCGGAACCTACTGTTTAACGTGGATTTCGAACCACTCACAAACAGCCATGCTACTGCCAGGATTCGAACCTGTGGTGTCAAAGACCAGAGCGCTATCAATTGGCCATCAAGCCGCTGTTATTACAAAGAGAGATCATAAACTATCCATTGCCGATTGATTTGAAATTTATTTTAATTTTTATTATGTGTAGGTCACGTTTAAGATGTAAACTACCACGTCTCCAGAATTTTCGAAAAATAAAATTTGTAAATATTTGAAACGCTTTCCTAAATTAAATTACTAACAGTTAAAAGTGATCGATTGGCTCAACTGGAAGAAACTTGAGGATGAGCTTGAACATACTGGGCGGAACAAAAAGAAGTCCTTTCTGGTAGATGGGATATTACACTTAACAACAAAGTTAAACATTAACATTTTTATTTTTGTCAAATGTTATTATTTCTTTTGTATGTAATTTTTTTTGACAGGCAATCATTCAAGCAGTTGAATTTATTACGAATTGGAGAAAAACACTTTAAAAAATTTTTCCTTTCTGCTTATTCACTTTTCGTAAACAATAGTTTCAAAAGAGGTTAGTTACATGAAGCACAAAGAGCGTTCAAATTAAACCTAAATTTTATGTGCCAAATGAAAAACTTGAAGAGACTGCATTCGCTATTGAAAGAAATTAAAATGACGGGGTGAAACGTCTATTTATAGCGAAATTTCGAAAACGTGACTGTATACTAAAAGGAAAGGAAAGCCTTTTTTTTTTTTTTTTTTTTAAATAATTGAAAATTATGAAAATTTTTTTTCAAAAATACATTTTTCGTAATTGATGACAAAAAAGAGATCTAGGATCTTACAAAGGTAAAAAAAAAATTAATAAATAAATAAAAATATTTATTAATTTACTGTTCTTGTTATAGTAAATTAATAAGTATTTAAATAAAAATAATGGGAACCGCCACTTCCACGCAACAAACGCATTTTTGACTTAACAACTCAGTCAATGTGATTAATTTAATATATAAAAGCTTTCCAATATTTACAAACTTGATTTTTTTCACGGTTATTCAGATGTGAGTCCTATTTCTTTGTGTAATTCACATCCTAGTCATGAACTAACTAATTTCCTGACACTACAGTCCATGTTGGGACCATTGTCGTCTGCCTACTGATAGATTCTGAAACAGGAGATGCTTTCTTTTCACGGGGTAGATTTGTCAGTTCTACACTTAACAGTTATATTGGACCGGGATCTACGGTTTAAAGTGGATTCTGAACAACTACAATTGGGGGACTCGATATATTATTATGTAGATTTATATGTATACAGTTTACAGAATTACCAAGTTTATAACAGTTATATTTATGTAGGATATTTAATTTTACATATCCATTGCCCCAACAGCACCATGGTGGGCCAAGACCGTCTGTCTACTGGGGCATTTCGAGACAAGAGATATTTTCTTTTTACGGAGTAGGGCTGTTAGACCCCACGCTCTACAGTCATATTAGACTGAAACCTATGATTTAAAGTGGATTCCGAACCACTAGAAACATCCATGGCACCGAGGGGACTCGAATCTGAAACCTGTGGCGCTGAGCGCTAGTCACTCGACCATCAAGCCTAGAAATATATCATACCGAACGTGAAATAACAGTTTATGCATACCTTTAATAAAAGAATTGTAGGCCTTTTAATAGGTAGGCCTCGAAACCCGAAACTTATGGTACAGAGTACAAAATTAGTAATGAATACAATGCTATAGGTTTGAGTTATTCGGTGATGGTTAGTTCGTGACCTCTCCATGACAAGCCCTTTTCTCTTAAAATTAAAATCTACATTGCTTGTAATCTTTTTATTTAAACAAATTCTAATTTTACTAAAAAAAAAAATTTTATAGAAGAACTATCGCAATTTTTGCATCGAGTTATATTGAAACAATGTTACTGCCAAACCACTTTATTGCAAGAATATGCAATGTTACTTACTGCACTTCTTTTTCAAAGCACAAAAGAATTTTCTGAAACCGAGAAACTGTTTTCGAAGGATACAGAGAAACATTTCTTAATCGAAATTGCGTCACCGATACTGCGATATTCTGTCAAAAGACAATGATGCAGCGTTCGGATAAACAGAGTTTTTGACCTTCTGCATTTGCAAATGAGGTTTGGCAATTTTAACAAAACAACCTGCGTTCGAGTGCGATAGGGTTAAGGACATCAGAATGTTATAGCGCAGTTCAAAAGAGAACAGCTGTAATAAATAATGGGGAGAAGGAAAAAAGCGTCGAAGAGCACGCTACCGAATTACACAGTCACAAGACAAAAAAAAAAGAAAGAAAAAATGACTTTGTTCAGGAGAGATGATGAGACAAATTTTAGCGTGTACATTTTTTTAAAAGTTGGTATTTAATAAAATGACTCGTTTTCACTTATTTATTTAAAGTTTTAAATGTCATTCATAGAAAATATTTGAAAGAGTTATTGTCACAAAAGAGATATCTACTTATTACATTACGGTGAATTTCGTAAATACATCATATTTTTTAATTGTGATGATATTTTTGTAATTATGATGATTTTATTATGATTTTTAATTGTGATGATGACTTTTTTATTTCAAAGTAAAATAATTTTTTTTATTTATTAAATGTTTCATTTTTTAAACAATTTAAATGACATTTTTTCTCGATTGTCCAATTTTTTTTTTCATAAGAACATATTTTATTTTCTTAAAAAAATTTAACTTTCTAAGATTATATTAAAAAAAAAAAAACCTATTTTAAAAAAAAAATTCAAATTTTTAAATAACAATTAAATCCAGCTTAAATTAATTAATTCAATGAATAATGATTGCAATACAAAGATTATTTAAAAATATCTTGAAGAATACATTTTGCTTTAAAGTCTATCAATACAATTTCCAGTTATGCAATTTGTATTACATTTCAGCTATATAAAGTTTACTTAAACTTATTTTTTATATGCTGTTAAGGAATCTAATAAATAAACTATTTACACTAAGCATAAAATAATACAACAAAATACATAGAACTTAAATCTGATACCGGCCGGTTACTAGCTTCTCTTTCAACTTCAGATAATCATAGTATCTCTACACAGATCAATAAACTTTCACTGTTTATGTAAACAAAACATAATTTTCTTAACCCTTCTACGAAAAGCACCCATGTTTGAATTCTCGGATGATCCAATGATGCAATCCTCGGCCAAAACAAGCCAAAAAATACAATAAGTGCAAATAAAGCTTTTAAAAAAAATAGTAGTCTGTATGTACAAAATAACTGCTGAGAGGTTTAGTTGTCGATGGCATAAAAGATAAGGTCGGAAAACGCGTGATAATGCAACTAGTTCATAATCACGTTGTGTTTGGCTTATCACGATAGTTTTTTTTTTTTTTTTTTTTTTGCTTTATCAAGAACTGTTTTTCCAAGGGGTTTCCTGAATATAGCCGAAGATAAAACAAATGGAAACTAAACCGATTGGTAAATTCAGGTTTTCAGGGTGAAAGATTGCACAATTGTCCAACGTGACTCTATAGTTTAAAGAATAAATATCATTTGTTATCAGGGAACTTAAAATTCAGCGAAATGAGACTAGTGCAGACTGTATTCATTGTGGGGTCATAGTCAAAGGATGAGACAGATATAAATAAAAATAATTGGTTGTCATAAAAAAAAAAAGTGATTGATATCATCTTGTTAAATCACTAAGTTGGCTATTTTCTTGACGATATGTTCAAACTAAAGTTTTCTTTTATAATAAAATTAATCATTTCTATAGATATCATGCGTTCGAGTTTATCATAATCACTACTCAGCTGCATCAGCATCATTGGCGCAACAACCTCATAGTAGGCCAAGTCCATCTGTCTACTGGTAGATTTCGAGGAAGGAGATGATTTCTTTTTTAAGGAGTAGACTTGTTATCCCTACGTTCTGTAGTTATAATACACCGGCATCCAAGATTTAAAGTGGATTCGAACCACTACAAACATCCATGCCACCACCGAACCTGAAACCTGAGGCCCTTGAGCGCCAGAGCCATAAGTCCGATAATCACTACTAATTCTCAATAAGTAATGTACGTAAAAAGTAATGGTGCATCAGAATATGACATGTAAGTTAAAGATCCGCGGTTGTTTAAAATTATTAAACACGTGGCTGAAAACCCATATCTACAATTTCTGCAAGTAGAAATTGCATAGAGAAAATTTCAGATAGCAAAGTTTTATACTTGGGGAAATCTAAGTTGACTACGTACAGTGCCCTACAGATGTATAAAAAAGGAGCATGAGCAAAATTGTGACGCTCTGTTTCGCCAAGATTGTATTCGTAGTCCGTGTATGTGAATTTGAATAATAGGTTTGGTTTGTCCCTCTACGGCTATTTTTACTTTTAGGCCAGTTAGACAGAGACCTGCAGTTTAAAGTGGATTCGAACCACTAGCAAACATCCATGCCAGACCCGAAGCTTTGAATGATGCAAAAGTGATCATTAATCAATGTTGTAGCTTTTGGCGTATTTATCGCTTAAGATTCTCTGCAATTCAATAAAAATAGGGTTCTTTTCGAGGAGATGACTATTTACGGTGGATTTGTGGGTAACAATAGAGTTCTCGGAACCGGTAGCATCAGCTTTTCAGAAATTTCGGCACACAATCACTTCCGCTCATTAGAAATTGTGGTTAACCCTGAATTTCTCTGAACTACGTGTTAACTTTTAGGAAATTGCACGCGAAAAAGGTAGATTCCCCTTCCCAACTTTCCAATACAACTGCAACATAAAATTAGAAAGAAAGTGTCATATGGTCCGCTGAATATGTTGTTTTTCATCGTTGCATACAGAAAACATATAAACTTTTTAAGCAAACTTAATTCAAGAGGGAAAATTTAATATTTTTAGAAAGATGGGCATATTTCCGTAAGATGTAGTATGAAATATCCGGAACTTGGAAGCTTCAAATTTTCGATATTTTGGAGCATAATCAAACCTCGTTAATTATTTATTTTTTATAATCCGAATACAGTATTTTTGTTCTAATAAAATGGGTTTTTTTTTCCGATTGCTACAATTATGATTGATTCTTCAGAAACATATATAAATGAAAATATGAATAATTATAATAAAATGTTAAATTAATTAAATCCTCAATAAATAATTGAATAATTGTAATCATTTTTGAATACGCCGTTTTTTTTTTCCGACAAATCGAGTTGTCAAAAGAACTATCCTTTTCTATGGAGGTATCATAGCACAAATAACATAGTCAACTTAGGTTGTCTCCAAGTATATGATTACTCAACTTTATTTAACTGAAGAATTGCGATGCCGAGCCATTAGGCATCTAAAAAAGTGGGTTACATGTTTGAATGTGACCCCTTCTGTAATTCATAGGCTGTGCAATGTGCAGAATAAATTTTAGAAGGTACAATCGAGGAAGACAGAGCTGTCAATACCAGATGACCGCTATTTGCAGATAACTGCAAGTATGCACAGAACCGCTATAGCAATCCGTTTTTAATTTTCTCTTGTAGCAGCCAATAAAAATTGATATTCAAGTCAACCGAAAGCAGAAAGTTTCAAGAACAAAAATATGCAAAACCTCCAGCCCCTTGTACTACGTAACCGAAATGGAAGGTTTAATTGGGCACGATCACGCACAAGTCAATTGAAGTTTGTAGATAGCAAGTCTTAGATAGTTTTTCATTTTTAATTTATAATTTTCTGAATGCTTTTTGGATAAATGATGTACAAATAGAAATATTCTTCAGCAATAACAAACGAAATTTAAAGTAAAACCACTTGCTTAAGCTAATTGATAAACCAATAAACAAACAAATATATTATTATACATTATGTGAAATAAATACATCAATATAAATCAATTTTTATATTTATATTAACATTATAATTCTTTATAAATACTACACTTCTTGCGTTAGTAAAAAACTTTCTTATTTTTAATTTGTTTTTTTATTATGTATATGTAACAATTATCACATTTACAGTAACCCTTTAATGAATCGTAATCTCTCAGAAAGGATCAACACAATGAATGCCTGTAATTATCTCCCAACAAAACCACCGTCCTCCTTCTTCAGTGAAACAATCGGATCTAACTAAAAAGTATCCCATAAAATCTTTATCTCCCTCCACGACTTATTTAAAAAAAAAAATTTTAAAAAATTAAAAAAAAAAAAAACTGAAGAGGGGGGAAAAACTGCTAAAAGTAGCGTGCATACCCCTTCACCTCCCAAGAAAACTGCAATCACCACTTTTCTATGCCCAGGCAGAAAGAAAAAAAAAAATGAAGTAAGAACACCCCCTTCACACACCAAAACAAAAGAAAACGGGAAATACTCAAGAAAAAGTAGCGAAGCTGAACGTGTTGTTGCGGAGAGGACTTGGAGGTCATCGCGCAGGCGCGCGACACCGCTTCCCCCGGTTTGCATCTACCCTGGTACGAGTGCGCACGCGCCGACCGCGAACGATGTTTGTTGACAAGCGGTGCCGGCTTTTTAAGGTCGAATGGGGGCATCTTAATAACACAAATGAAGGCTTCTTTTTTAACTTTTTGTTCTTTTATAGCTCAAAGGGTTTTATTTTTTTTTTTATTTATTTATTCTTTCATCTTTTTTTTTCTTCTCTTTTATTGTATACGTGACTCAAAATGTCAACGAAAGAACTTTCTTTTAAACTCCACTCCAAATCTAGCGTTAGCTAAGAAAAAAACAACACGCATGCTTTTGTTTTGCATCACATTTTATTTTATTATTTTTTTTTCTCCTTTTGTAAATGCATAGATTTCCGGGTAGGTTTTTTTATTTAAGCTAAGTGCTTACGCCCTCATCCATCGACGCCTAGAGAGAGCACAGCTCATTCAGGGTCGACATCTACGCATGTCATTTTGTTTAATGTAATTTGAATAACACTAGGCCAAGGTTAGAGAATAACATAACAATGTTTGAAAGCATCTCTATTGATTTTTCTAACGATTGGGGTTTGTCTTTTGCGTTCAACTTGCATAACGTTATTTAACACTTAGCTGGTTTTTAACAAAATGGTGCATCATTTTATTTTCGACTGGAATGATTAAAGAAAAGTAATAATAATGTTTTATTATTAGTAATACCTAATACAAGCAAAAAAAGGAAAATACGTAATACATTGAAATAATTTGCTTTTAAATAGTACACAAGCCAAATAAATGAGTATTTTTTTTTATAATTAGAATAATTCATAAATACATTTTAAATATTTATTGCAAATGCTTTTTCACAATTTTAGATCTCATCTTTCTTTGAAATATTTAACTATCGTCATTAAATTATCACTTGAGAAATTAAATTAAGCTAAACGATTTGGCTTAAATACACATGGAATTCTATATTATCATCAGGATAATTTTGAAGACAGGATTATGTGTTTAAAAAATTTCAAAAATAAAAAAACAAGTTTTAATCACATGGTTTCAGAGATAAAATTTAAAGCTATCCGTTTCAATATAGTAATCAACAACAACAACAACAACAAAATTAAAAGATTTTTATCTTTGCAAAAAGAAGCAAAAGGCAAACCGAATAGATAAATACTCGCAATTTTATTCATTATTTAACTTTTCAAAGTCAATGCAATTTTTAAAATAGAGCATGTTTTTGGTTAAGAAAAACATTTCTAAATAACTATCTGATAAAATGAAAATAAGAACCCTACATACAGGATAATTATTGAAAATGATCTAATCTTTCAAAGTCTGCAAAAATAGAAAACATTAATTAAAAAAAAAAATAATATTTAAATGTTTTTTTTTATTATTTTATTAAACAGACGGATTGTGTTCCTTGCATTAATCTTTCATCAAAATCTGAAAATTTTTTTTTTTTTTTTTTTAAATTACAAATTTTATAATTTTTAAAAATAGATATATGAGACAGGCAGCGATATGTGCATCCGTGATATGATTCATTATTTACAGATAAATTAGTCACAGTTACGGATATCAATTTAAAACCTGGAAGATATCCTAACAATAAATAAATGTTATGGAAACGCAGTAGGTTGAGCGCTTAACGGATATTGATGTTTGAAAAACATGCGATAAAGGTCATTCATCAGACACATTATTTGTGTTCCTTGTTTTTGATTTAAACAATTAATACTTACAGCTGCAATTATCAGATGCGGTTATTATTTCACATTTCCTATTTACTAATGATAAAATGAATCACAATCTTTCGCACATGCGCTGTTTTCATTGTTTCAAAAGCTATTAGACAGCTAATGAACCGGAGTAATTAACTCCGAAATTCTATCGTATCATGAAAGCTTGTTAGCGTTTGAATACATATAAAAAAATTCTTATTTCGGTAAAAAACAACTTGCTATTCAAACGAAATTGAAAATATCAGGATGATGAAAAACTTGGAATATTTTTAAACAGGCATTTTTTAAAAAATTATTAAAAATTCAGTAGGATGTTATCGTATTTAAGTCTTACATAATAAATTTGTTTAATTTTACTTAAATGTGAAGCAATGTTGAGTTGTACGGCCAATTACTTTAATTTGTACTAATATAAAACGTCATAATAGTAAAAAAGTGAGTATAAAGTAAAAAAAAAGTTTTTGAGTATTTTGTAAGAGAAATTTATCTGTTTAGTAATAAGTTGATAAAATCTAAAAACATGCATTATCTTCGCTTAACTACGCTAAAATGATGGATAAAAAAGCAAATGTCAAGCGGCCTGATCGCTCTGGCGTTTGGTACTACAGGCTTCAGTTTCGATTCCTGGCATTTAGTCTGGTTTGTCGCTCTACGGTCATTTTGTGCACGCTGTAGGCTAATTACTTACAGTTTAACATACGAATCCTGACGATAGCATGGATGTTTATTGTTTGTTAGTGTTTCGGAATCCACATTAAACTGTAGGTCCCGGTCTAATTAGCCTAAAGTGTCAAAAAAAAAAAAAAAAAAAAAAAAAACCGCAGAGCGGCAAACCAAAATTGCTCTCAAGTCTGGCATGACTACTATCTTGAGAAACTTACAAGATCACTATCGATTGTTCACTATCAATATTCTCAGGTAATCTAGAGTTTTTCAAGTGAGTCACGAAGTGATTTTGTATTTTTGTTTACGATACTTCAGTTACCGATTGACATTTCAGTTCTCTATTCTTTAAGGCAAATTTAACTCCATAACATTTGCTTTTTTCCAAATGTACAGCACAGTTATTTCACGGTTATCTTTATAGACTAAATTTATAACTAAGTAAGTTAGTAGTTATAAATATCTTTGAATTTAACAATTTGCTGACTTGATAGTTATAATTAATTTATAACTAATTCAATATATTAACTCAAATTCATAAATATTTGTGAATTAATCTGTCACATCAATTGCTTTAACCTTCAAGATAATAATGCATGAATTTTCCTCAAATTATCTATTAGCAGCGGAACTATTTTGTAAGGTACTTTAAAATGTATCATAAGTTATTCAGACATGTATATATAGGAATATGAAATCACAAGTTATAAGCATGCTTACTATTTGGTATATTGGGCAATCGCCAAACGCTTCTTAAACTCATGGGCCCACCTCTAAACAAATATTGTGTTTTGCTCCATTACAACTATTCTATTGATGAAGTATATATTAAATTTAAAAGAAACAAGCATTCTAATTTTTAAATTTACTTCTTTATTCTTATAATAGATAGTATGTTGCTATTTTTAGCAAGCTGTTACTATTCAATAAGGAAAGTAAAATAAATGCTATTAATTAGTTTTCTTTTATTCCGTACAATTCAAAGTTTTTAATCTTTTTTTATTATTAGACATTATTCTAAAAGAGATGATATTGAATTCTTAAATATATTTGAGATAAATATATTATTTTAATATAAATAAGTAATCTAAACTAAAAAGTATATTACAGTTTCTTCACGAAACGTTATTCCAATATATTGCTTGCTGCTGAAACTGGTGGAAGCAGATCTAGCAGATGGCAAAATGGCAGATCTAACTAGGTGCAGTTGTTGATTTCAGTACCTATATCGAACATATTTACTTACCATTCTCACATTTGTTTTAAGAACGCAATGGGCAATACTAAATGCCCTCGAATAACCCATCACTTGTTGTGACTCGAGGAAGCAGACCTGCATGCATGACAACCACTCCGTTGCTCATCCCTGACCCGAACCCACAATCTACTCTTGGACGAGAGCCATCAACGAGTAACCTTAAATACACACAGGCGCGGTATCGGAATATCTCGACCTTTATTTAGGATCTAAACATGATCGAAAATAGGTGACAATACAATTGTCTTTTTCCTGCAGAAATCAAATTTCCCAATGTTTTTCTCGGTTCAAAGCTATCTTGAGTCAATGCAGCCAAACAATCCGTGAGTCTTTTTTTTAATATCGATATAATTGAAAAAAAAAAAAAAAATAAATTACAGATGCACTAATTAATAACCAGTAGGCATTTTTATGTAATTTAATTGTAAAATTTATTTTATAAAGAGAACAGTAAATACGAGTTTTATGTAATATAATCATTTAACTAGCCACAGTTGTAAGTTTCTATTTTTTATGGCTATCTATCTTATATAGGATTAAAGTCATTTAAATACATGGTTTCCTAAAAATGACTAAATGTGAGTTGTGAAGAGTCAAAAAATCATATTTGACTCTCCGTAACTAATATTTTTTTTATTTCTTTTCAATTTAAATTGATTCTAATAAGGATTGCAACACTACTTCGTTTGAAAGACAGACAATTTATCATTAAATGAAATTAGAGGCATATAAAAGCGCAAAATAATTTAGAAACAACCAATTTTACAAAGATTCAGCATAGCGACATTGCTAGCAACACAAATAAGTTTTGATAAGAAGGAAATGTGCTGAACGTCCATAAGAAGACCACGTTCAACCAGTTCTGTAATGAAGGAACAATTGCTAGAAACTTTTTATCAATCCCCATAAATTATCCATGTGTGTCATCTAAATTTCTGTGCTTCATAATCATTTTTATCTGTAATTTAAATTTCTGCGCTGGTAGTATTTTATAATATCTTTTTGCAAAATTTAGTTTTTGCCTCTAGCAAAGGCAAGTTTGAATTTTTTTTTTTTTTTTTTTTTTTTTTTTTTAAGTTTCATGAATTAAGGAAAATCTTTTGGACACTTTAAAAAAATATAGTTTTAAATAAAGAAAAAGTAATCCATGCCATAGGAAGTATGATGCATAATAGAATAGCTCACTTAATTTTGACGACTATTACGATCTAATACATATTATCTATGATGTGTTGGTTAAATGTCAAGAATATACAATTATGTTCTTTATTCCTAGAATAGAAATGGCGATTAAGAGCAAATTCAATTGGACAAAGATAGTATCTGCCTGCATATGGCACAATTCTCTTGGAATCGTTCTGTGAGATATCAACAAGTTGTATGACCTGCCAAACTTTTGTTTTATCTTTAACAGAAATTGTATGAGATACCATAAATTTAAAAATAACTCAAAGCATAATCCACAAAAGGTACAGCAAGCATGATTAATTGTACTAAGCAAGCATGATTAATTGTACTAAGTATCAATTTTCCATATATTAATTTGAAATTATACGAAAATTCCCAACGTATTAAAAGATCTTTTAAACCCCGCAGCGTTCAAACGTTAATAAATGTCAAAACATTGTCAATCTCTCAATGTTTGGACCTCCTTTTCCCTTAAAAATTGTGTTTATTTATTAAAATATTATTGCAAAATTTCATACATTTTATTTAATACCGTTTTTCAAAATATGATTATAAATTCATGCGAAATATTTCCAGATAAATATCTAGTAAAAATTACTCATATTATAACGATTTTGACACGAGTATATTTAACTTCCTTTTACGAAAATAATTTATAACATTTTTGTAATTAAACAATGATTATTTATTGACTCTACAAAATCATTAACCTCTGATGTTTGTTAAATATCGTATTTCGTTACTATCAATAAATGTGTCACAGAGACAATTGTCAATATAAAAATTAAATACATACGATGAACAATATTTAGTCGTCTCAATATTTATATAACGATATGATGTTTATTTATACATTAGTTTTATTCCGCCAATTAAGCATGAGATAAAAATACGCAACTATTTAAGCGAATAGATTCTCTGAAATAGGGGTGGAGTATGAAAGGGGGTGAGGAGAGGACATGCTTTCAACGATGCAGCAACAGTTCTTTATAATTGAAACGGTTCGAGAACAATGGAAAATTAGAAGAAATCGTTAGGGCGGTACTTTGTGTATTTTTTTTCCAACATCGGCTGTAACTAAACGATAATTTACAAAAGGGGATTCCAGGGAAGGAAAGATTGCAAACTAGTTGGAAAAGGACAGTTACGATTTCTTTTTTTTTTTTTTTTTTTACGGTTTTTACGTAACAGGTGAAAAAGAAAGGTTCATTTTATTTGAAGAAAGGTTTATTTTTGATACATTAAGACAGAAAACGGGGATTTTAATCGATTTAGATTTTAATTTAAATTTATTAATCTGACTAAATTATTATTGACTATTAAAATTGTTAGGAAATAATAAGTAGGAAAGATTGCTAACGAGTTTGAAAAAGAGTTATGTTTTTTTAACGGTTTTTATGTAATAGGTAAACAGAACGGTTTATTTTTCATGCATTAAGTCAGAAAATGAGGATTTTAATCGATTTAGTTTTTAATTAAATTTAGATTTTAATTTCAATTTAATTAAAATAATAATTTGACAATTATTATTTTTAATAAAGTTATTAGATTTTCATTAATCTGACGAAATTATCACGCCATTGTATTAAAGAAAAAATTGCTAAGAAATAATAGGAAGGAAAGATTGCAAACGAGTTTGGAAAAGACAATTACGATTTTTTTTTAACGGTTTTTACGTAATAGGTGAACACAGAGGTTCATATTATTTGAAGAAAGGTTTATTTTTTCATACATTGAAAAATGAGAATTTTAATCGATTTAGATTTTAATTAGATTTAAATTTAATTTAGATTTTAAAAATTTATTAAAAATAATAATTAAACAGTTAATATTTTTTTAATAAATTATTAGATTTTCATTAATTTGACTAAATTATTACGACATTGTATTAAAGAAAAACATTGCTAGGAAATTATAGGAAGGAAAGATTGCAAACGAGTTTGGAAAAGACATTTACGACTTTTTTTTTAGCGGTTTTTACGTAATAGGTGAACTCAGTGGTTCATATTATTTGAAGAAAGGTTTCTTTTTTTTACATGAAAATGAATTTTAATCGATTTAGATTTTAATTTTAATTTATTAAAAATAATAATTTGACAATTATTTTTTTTATAAGTTTATTAGATTTTCATTAATCTGATTAAATTATTACGTCATTGTATTAAAGAAAAATTCTTAGGAAATAAAAAGATAAATAAGAAATTTATATTAATTTGCATTTATTTAAACTTTTGATTGATGAGTCAAAAAAAAAAAAAAAAAAAATTAACAAAGCAAAATATAAATTTGACTTCAAATAATAGAAAGAATCGTTAAAAAGTTTAAAAATGTTTTTAATTATATATTTTTCCAATTTTATTAAATTATTTATCAATTTATATATACTTCATATTTGGTTACCTTATTAAAATTTTAAAAAATAAAACGAGAAATGTTTTATGAAAATTTTTTTAATGATTGGCTGCACTAAACGATCGCATAGGATTATGCCATATTAATCTTTTACATTAATAATATATTAAAATACATGTATATGCAAGAAATGCTATTATTAAATTTAAATTTGAATAGAGATTATTAAATAATTTTTATTCTTACAAATTATTGGTACAACATTAGCTTATTATAAACTATTATAGAATATCAATTAGTAATATTGAATAAAATTAAAAAATACGTTTAATACAAAATTAATTATAAATAAATTATAAATACTATTAAATACTAAGTAAAGTAACTACTATATAAATAGTTCGGTTGAGATATAAAATAAAATCATTACTTGATATAATATCCACATACGTTAACAATTGAAACAGATTGTTTATTTATTTTTTTAATTCTATTTAATCACATTATAAAATTAAAAATAATCAAGATATAATTTTTTTAAAAATGCGTATGACATCCAATGTTTTCAAATTTTACATCATTAATTCCAAGTTTTTCTGTAATGGAGGTAGAGAGAGAGAGAAAAAAAAAAACAGCAGCTAAACTTTTTCCACCTCAAAAGAATCGAGTAAATCAAGCCAGCGTTGACAGAAGTCCTTCAGTTCTGAGATAAAAGTTCAGAGAATGTTTTTTTTTCCCTGCACGTGTCCCAGATGTCCTTGTTCAAACGATATTTTGAACTCAATCAGTTCGCATACATGTATACTTGATTAAACAGATATCAAGCTGAGGTAAACCTGTTTGGGATGTTTCAACTGGATAAAACAATGTAAATATTTTTTGGTGTGAAAATATAATTTCATAATTAATCAAAACGCGGAGGATTTTTTTTTATTATTATTATCATAAGTGAATGATTGTATGAACTTTTTTTAACTAGGCATGCTTTTAAAATACGTCATTAGTTTTTGTGTGTTCAGCAAATGCAAGGGTCGTAAAGTGATATATATATATATATATATATATCGAAAAACATAGTTTTAGGGAAAAAATTGCCAATCCAATCTATTTAAAAAAAAAAAAAATGTTTAAAAAAATACTTAACGTGATGATGAAAATTCTGTTTCGGTTATATGCGTATTTTGTACTTTGAATTTAATGTTATGAAAAATACTTATAAAGCACGTATTAATTATGGTATAAAATAAAGTGTATATTGAGAATCTAGAAGAGTTTTTTTTTTTTTAAATTAAAGTTCAGCAATAGTTTTGGTTTGGTTTGCCGCTGTACAGTTATCTTGTGTCCACGAGAGCTAAACAGACCGGGATGTACACTTTAAAGTGGATTTCAAACCACTAACAAACAACCATGCCATCGCTAGAATTTGAACCTGAAACCAGAGCGCTAGCCACTTGGCCGCTAAGTTACTCACCAGCAGAAGTAAACAATGGATAATGTTTGGGATATAGATACATAATCTTTAAATATGAATTAAAATAGTGAAATTTAATAAGTAACAATTTTCACATGCAGGCCACTTAAACAACTTTTTTTTGTATTTAACTTCAGCATTTACGATCTAAAAAAAAAGTTAACATTGTGTTTTTTTAGGTAGTTAGAAATAAAAATCTGAATTAATATATTGCTGTTAATAATTAAAAAAATTGGTTGGTTAAACATTGGTTGACTATTAAGTATTTCATATCACTTTTTAACTTAACAAGAATTCTGGTCAAAATCCATGAAAAGTTTTAAAAAGAAATTTTCAGATTCTTTTACTATTTTTTTTTAAATTATGTACTAGTTGTTCCTAATAATTTCTAGTTTTTATTTTTATGGCTGAAAAGATACTGCTTCCAACCTTTAACAACAATTGAGGAGGGAGGGGGTGATTTCCATTTCAATAAAACGCAACCGAAACAAAGAGTATTGGAAATTCCAGATTCGCCGTGAGTTATAGAATAAATGCGCACATGACAAAATACGTGACTGCAAACAATCTTTTCCGGGAAGGGGTAGGAAAAGAGGGGACGAACAGATCGCAATCGGAGATGGGAGATAGTTTGTCAAAATCTCCATTGCACATGAGCGCCTAATGAATGAATTGAAAAAGGGTGGTGGGATGACTTTTTTTTTTTCGTTTTTCCTTTTTTTTGTTTTTCCAGAAGGCCAACGCGCATTTCCCTTGCGCAACTTGCGTCCTTTTTTTTTATTTTATTATTATTTTTTTTCTCTTTGGTTCTTCTGCGCGACAAGGTTATTTTAAAGTCGGAAACAAAACTCATGCTTGAGCAGTAACTTTTCCCTTAATTTTTGTTTTCACTGCGATGTGTTTACGGTTGCTAGGCAACAACATGGAAATAAAATGACAGTTTAATGGTTTTAAGAAATGCCTTCTTTAAAAGATTTTAATTTTTAAAATGGCATCACATGGAAATATAACTCCCAAGAATTTTACTAATTTTTTTTTTTTTTTTTTTTTTTTTCGTTTATAAACGATTTTTCTTCGTTTATAATTTATTTCCTCTTTTATCGCTAACTAACAACTTGTTTTAATTCAATAAATTTTTTATTTACTATTACATAATTATTAAAGTTTTCTTCACCTACAATTATTTTTATTTAATTTTTTTTTTATAAATTATTATTAGTTTTTTACAAATAATTTAATAAATTAAAAAAAAATTATTAAAGTTTGTTAAAAGGGATTACAACACCTTTTTTTTTTTTTTTACCATAAGAAATCAGACTAAGAACTAAAATTTCTGACATGTATAATTAAATTAATTTAATTTTGTTGAAAAGAATAATTTATTTTCTTTTTAAACTTAATTTTATTAAACTTAGTTCTGTTCTCATTGGAATCAAATAAACAATTATCAATTTTAATACTTCAGAATTTTTAAGGTTCAACTAAAATATGTTTTTTTTTTTTTAATCAAACATTAAAAATATTGTGATTGAAAAGAGTTAAAACAAGAATAATATAATCGGCATGAATCTAAACACCACAAACAAGATTTTATCCAAATGTAGATCTATTTCTAACGTCGTAATATTACAATTTTAACTATTTAATTTAACCTAAGGTCAAAAGGAACAAAATTTCTGTACGTTTATATGAGAAATAGTGATGTATCTTTTTTTTTATAAATTATAAATAATGACACAAAAATTTAAAATTATATTTAACAAAAATATTAACTATTGGAAATCTATACAAAATGCAAATGGATTGTACAAAATGAAATGTGAAGACGTAATTAAAAAAAACATATTAAAATCAATTACAGTGGTGCGAAATAACGATACACAACCCCACCCCAATGTTAAAAAAGAAATCCACCTCGCGCATTTCGGCAAGGCCCTAGTAACAGCAAACCCCTCTCGCTGCAGTTTTTTCTGCAAAGAATGAACCACCCGGCAAAAGCACATTGACAGGAGAGCTACCCCTTTCCCCCCTCCTCTCGCGGAATGGAGCCGGCGATTGAAAACAAGGTAGCGGTTCCAGTCAGCTGTTTACGAGGTCGGCGCATGCGCACTGGAGCTTCCCGGCGTGAAGTAACACAGCTGACTCCCTCACAACATTGCGATGGCAGTGGTTTCTACCGGCGAATAGAAAACCTGCCTCAAAAACTTGGCTTTGTCAAATTTCTGCGATAAACAGGTTGGAAAAAGATTATCGAGGTTTTAGCCTTGACAATTGTCATTTAAATCTTACACTGATCCAACGATAACTGATAAAAGCAGATTTATTGTTTAAAAGGCTTATTGTTTTTGCAACTAAGTGGAAGAGGGGGGAGAATTTTATTTAGTTTCAGCATTAATCAGCAGTTACAAATCCTCTTTGGTTATAACTAAGTTATTAACAAATCAGTTTTTCACAAATTTGATGTTAATGTTTTTTTTCTCAAAAATTTAATCAACATTTTAAATAACTATTTCAATACTACTTAATTCACTACTTATTTCAACACTACTTAACTTACTATTTTCACAACTTAATAGATTTTTTATTGAGTAGATTTATCTATAAGATCTTCTTTCAGTTCATGCCAACTAATATAATCAAGATAAAGCTAAAACTAATAACAACAAAGAAGATAGCAGGTGTGATGCCTCCAAGAAGCTTCACATCATAACTGCGCAGAATAAGTTAAAAAAAAAATAGTGATAAATATTTTAATCAAGTATCTAAATTCTGCCCCTTACATTTACTGTTGTAAAAACTAAATCAATATTCTATAGATGATACAATTTTGGTACAAATATATTTGTAAATATTTTTTCTAATTTAATAATCTAAACAAAGATTAAAAGTTACATTACGACTTTTTATATATATCGTAATAATTAACGTTATAAAAATCTATTTAAATAACAATATATATATATTGAGGGATAGCGATTGCGGATTATCGAGATTCAATATAGATTTACGGGGATAAAAAAGATAAGTCACTCTAGATTAAAAAGCATGCACATATTTAATGTGTTTACGCACAACTTGTGTAGACGGTATAAATATCCCTCAAAATATTTCGCCCTTCTAGTAACTACAAAATTAAGTTCATTCATTGGCATTAATTTAATTGAATATTCTTTCATTAATAATAAACGCAACACATGAGAAAAATTAATACTGCACAATGATAGTCAAAACAAGTTGTGACAGACTTGTGTCTGCTTAATTATTTTAAAAAAGTATCTGTTATGGCGTTGGCCGATATTCTGACCTCTTCCAACTATATATAAATTTATGAATTCTACGCTGTACCAAATGAAAAGTGACACAATTAAATACTGCTGCTAGCATTTTCGCCCTAACTTGCAGTCAAGGTCAACGGAAACCCGAATCAACACCAGAAAATTCGAAAGCAAATGGCTCGATCGATGCCGGATAACAAAGAATGCCGAATCATCGAATGCCCAAACGAGCACTTACTGTATAATTATTATTTAATTAAAGATCATTCGTCGAATAAATATAACCTCAAAATACAAAAAAGGAAATCCTGAATTCGGAGTAGTAATTCTTCACAGTTAAAAACACATATCAGAAAAAAAAAAGTCATTAATATTTCTCGGTATAAAAAGAAAAGACGCACCAAATTTGCGGTTAAATAACACTATCAAATAAAGGACAGGCATGAATAAATAGCACTTACACGAGACTAAATTTCAGCTTAATTCTATTTCCACAGCACCACATAGTCCGCATCATACCATGAAAAAGTTTTCCTTTTTTAGTTTTTGAAATTTCCCACGTAATGATGCGCAGGTGCTAGAAACATTGGAAGAAAGTATTTTTCCGTGACGTCATAACAATGACGTAGCCCGTATTCATATTGTCGTAATAAAAAAAAAAAGAAGAAAGTGACTTTATGACGGAAATACGGACGGAGGAAAAAAAAATTGTTCTTTCTTCTTAGGACACAGACAGCTGTTAGAAGTTGGTAACCGATTGTCATGCACAGAAAAAATTAAACAATTCCTTACCAACACATTTTGGATTGATTTCAACTACTTAATAATTCATTCTTCGCTGTTTGATGAGCAGATGGAACTATTTTATATCCAATACGAAAGCAGATTAAATCGTAAAATATAATTTAGCCATTGTCTTTCTTGAAACATTCTAGAAATCTTTTCTTTTCTGAACTTCTTTAATTTGTTTAAATAAATTAATACAGTGATGCCACTAATAATGATAAAAAAAAAAAAAAACTTTTGCTCTAGAATAATAAAGATGTATTTAAATTATTCATTATTAATTAAATCCTTATAAATTATTCTTATTTTTGCTATTTTGAATTATTTTAGCAATTTACATAATAACAGTTTTTTTATTTTTTCATTTATAAATGTAAATTTATTATAACTATTTATTTTATAATTTAAAATTATTTATTTTGCTATTTTTACAGCGATGGCAATTTTATTGGTAAAAAGTCGTTTGTTTTAACACAAGTAAAGAAATAATTCTTAAAATATTTTTTCACGATAATTATAAAAGAATTAATTTAACTTAAAACATCAGTTTTACAATATTCATATTCAAAAAAAAGGAATGAAATTTTTTCGAATAAACGCAAATGAAATTTTTTTTTTAATCAGAACTTTTAAAAGAATATTAGATAACACTAAATTTTTAAATTTTATTTTTCAATGCAAGAATCCATTTGCTGAAGAATCAAGTTTTACGTAAGTAAATTAAACTTATATTTTATTTACGTAGAAATAATTGAATAATTGAATAACAATAATTAATTGAATAAAAGCTGAGTATCACTAATAGCATTACTGATAACGAAGTACAATATGATTAATACTTTTTTTTAGTCATTCCATATCACAAAATTATCAATTTTATGAAGGTAATAAGTCTTGTGATAGATTATCAGAGCAAATCAATCGCACAGGAACAATGTGATAATTATAACGCTGAAGTCAGTGACTTGTTAATAAATTGTTATCAGCGCTTCAGTTACGTCAGTTTATGCTTACTTATCTAACCTAACGTAATCTGACTGTACGATAATAGTTATAGAATTAAAAATGGCTATAAACAGATTTTTTTTAGCATTTGATAGTTCAACAATGTCTGAATTTTTCGTTATTTAATTCCAATGTTATTTTCAAAAATGCAACTTATTATCAAATAAAAATATATTTATGTTATTATTTAACTAAATGATAATATATTTTAACTAAAAATTCATCAAAACTTAAAAAAAAAAAAAATCACATATATTTTATTCTTTTAAAAAAATGTTTTCGGCAGGATTTAAAACAATAATTTTTTATCTGAATACATTTAGAATGTAAACCATTTATTAAAACAACATAATTAAATTGTAAAGAACGAATAAAAATTATTTCGTTTTAATTAACGCTTGATCGTGATAGAGGAAAGAGGCATGTTGAATGAAAAATTGTCTATTGGCACAGTCTCAATTTACGTAATGGCCAGCTGGTAAGATTTACCGCTATGTGTTGCGTCCTTGCTTGTCTTTTATGAGCGGATTCAGCCTGTCAGTGTTAAAATTTCTCCCGTATAAAAAGCTTATTCAGTAGCACTTTTCTCATTTTTATACATTAGGCGAAAAAAATATAGAGATAGATATCACAAGTATGATGTCAATTAGCAAAAAATTTTAAGAAGAAAAAATTAATAAATTAGTCCAAAAATAATTCAAAAATTCAAGATTTAAAAACAAAATAAGTTAATTTTATTGTAAAATAATATTTAAATGAGTAAGAAATTATTTCGAGAATAATTAAAAGTTAACGTACACTGATAAATTAATTGGTTAAGTTAACGTATTACTTCAAGAATAATTGAAAATTAATGTAGGTTGGCTAATTAATTGATTAAGTTAAAGTATTACTTCAAGAATAATTAAAAATTTACGTAAGCTTATAAATTAATCGATTAAATTAACGTATTAACGTTAATTTAATCAACTAAAAAGTCCCTGTCATTTTTAAAGAGAGGCCTCCTGCTTTTTTAAATCCACTTAAAGATTTATTGGAATCAGAATTATATCAAACAGTAAAAAACAGAATAAATATTGAAATAAAAATGAAAGTTTTACACAATGAAGTGTTTATTGAACAGTCATTTTTAATTTTTACTTTTGTAATAATGCATTAATCACTACTTAAAAACCTGGGGCTTGTATACTTAAATTCAACTGTTAAGATATTTATGTCTAAATATATTTATTTATGAGTTGAATTTAAAAAGAAAATTATTTCTAAAATTTTATGCATTTAATATTGCCATCGCCGATGCATAACTTTTAGTCTTTTTTATTTCGTTTGATAATAAAAAATATTATATTTTTTTATTTAAAAATTTAATATTTGCAATTTTTTTATGGAATTTTTAAAATAATCTGCGATTAAATATGCTTTACAAATTATTTATTTACATTAAAGATATGACTTATTTCGAAATGAATAATTATAGCTTTTTCTAATTTTAAATATATAATCAATAGCTAACATTGAACGGCATTCTTTATGAACTGCTATTGATAACAGATGTTTTTTTTAACTGATGTCGACATATGTATGCTGTTTGCGTTACCTCATGTTTACAAGGAACCGTTGTGTTATTTATTCAAATCCAGCTACAAGCAAACAGCGCTTTTACCAAGCACAACGAAGATTTCATTTGAATATCATTTGCGAAGTGACGCCCGATTGGTTAATTAGAATATTCTTGTAAGCAATTTGCAGGTGGTGAGACTTCTTTCAAAAAATCCGGACAACCAAACCATTAAATCAAATGCAGCTGCATAAAGCGCCGAGAGCATCGCAATGTCATGTTACAGTTTCGACCTTTCCAATTGAAGTGCCTGCAAATAAATTACCATCTCGTTCTGACAGATCGGGCACAAGGAATTTCTCTCTGCAAAAACATTTCAGCACTCAACTTAACTTGCGAAAATTTAAATCACTCAGTCTAATCAGTTTCGTTCTTAACCGTTCGTCCTAATTAGAATGTTGTTGCCACAAGGGCGAAATTTCTTTTTTTTTAAAATAAATAAATAAAAGTGAATAAATAAATAAATATCTCAAGTATGCTGACGAAAACCGTTTTTTTTTTTTTTCTTCGTTATTGTGTATTTTATTCGGTCGAGTGATAAATATTCGCATTGCGGGAAGATTTTAAGAATCGACCGTCAAGATAAAGCTGGCAAAGAACCAGTTTGTTAGTTGACAGTCCAGATATTTTAATCCTTTTTTATTCGTATTTCTTTCTCGTTTATTTTTTCTCTTATTTTATTTATTTATTTTTTTAATATGGTTTTAGGGCAACAGTGGTTTAACGTATAGCAGTGGAAGTTGACCTTGTTTAGAATTAGGGCAAAGCACGTTTCACAACAGTACCTTGGTCGCTCTACAGAGCCGGCAAACCCAGTTTTTGTCAAAATGCTTTCGCGCCGGCATTGTAGGTACAGATAAGAAATATAAAACGCTTTCATTAAATCTTCATAAAAGACCTTTCTATTGTCTTAATTTTCCATCCAATTAAAAGCGTTCTTATTCAAAGTGTAATAGATAGCTAGCAATGCAAATTTTCACAATATATGTATACAAAAATAATGGCATCTGCATGCATTCGCTGTTAGTTATATTTTCAAAAAATGCAATCTGATAAAAATGCATTGTTTTAAGTTTTTTATCATTCTTATTATTTTCATCTTTAAAATAATTATTTTTCTAAATGAAAGGGTTATAAATATATAAAAATATTAATTAGCAAACATTTTTCTTGTTGCCAACAAAGGTTCTAATTAGCAAGTATTTGCGAAGATGTGTTGAGAGAATATATAAGAAAAAGAATCTTGGAATGAAGAACTTAATAAAATGATTAATGACATATTTAACGATAATAAAATGATTTATAACATATTTAACGATTATAAAATAATTGTAATAAAAATAATTTTTACATTCTTAATTTTATTTGTAATTGCAAGCTTTTAGATTACAAACACGACTACTATTTTTATTTAACATGAAAAAAAATTTCAGATAAAAAATTTATTTCATTAACTTAATTATTAGATATTATATATATTTATTATTATCTTATTTATATCATACTCTAAATAATATACTTGACATACATCTATTGATCAAAAATTCTATGCAGTGGTACTACTTAATTAAAAATTTTCACTCATATGTAATATTAAATATTAAATTAATAACATAAAGAAAAAAATGAAGAAATTGAATAGTTAATATAAACTTATTAAATTAATCAAATTATTTCTTTTTTTTGTTTGTAATAATTAATTTTTTATATTCAATTAAAAAATTATTCAATTTCTGCCAAAATTTTAAACACTGATTTCTAAATATCAAATAGTATATTATTAGTTCTATGAAATCTATATCCTCAAACGTTTTTATATCTCATTAAAATAATTCCAATGTAATAAATGTAATTTTCGAATTCACCTTCAGCTTTCATAAAAAAAAAAAAAAAAATCTTCAACACAAGCAAATCCTATTAAAACCCATAATTGAGCAATATAACCTAATTACAATATAACATTTTCATTGAAAAACAGACGATAAAATCGGATTAAAAACGATTTAAAGAAATTTGTGAAAATTCCCTAAGCCGAATCAATCAGAACAATCGGATTAATTTATTTTAGAGCCACTGTCGACAAATAGGAACAGCGCTGCTGTTGCCAGGGCCGGTGACAGTTCTGACCCACATAAGAACCAGGAACGCGCACGCTCAAACACCGCTTGTCATTTTCGCCGGTTTGAGCGCAAACAAGTAGCAACCGCCGTTTCTTTTCTTGGTTATTTTTGAATAGTTAAAAATAGAAAGGGTTTTTAAACGTTACTTCATGCATACGTACTTAATATGGTTATGACATCCAAGGTCATATTTAACACAGTAAAATGCAATTGATGATGTACAAGAGTTTCCTTATATTAACTCGATGAAATAATGAAATTAAAAAAAACATACCTGTTTTACAGTGAAAAAACTTTTAAAATTCAACAATTTTTTTTAATTACATATAAAAAAATTTTCTTATATTTTAATATGGCGGATTTTATTTAAGAAGAACAAAAAAATTGATGGCTTAAAAAATTAGATACTTTCACACACGCTGCTAAGTACAAAAAATGTTATTAAATGAATTAAAATTTAGAGCAATATGATTAATTTTTAAAAGAGATGTTTTAAAATAAATACATTAAAAATATTAAAATGATATACATGTTAAAAAAGTAATTTTATTCTTACTATACATCAAATTTTCCATCCCATTGTAAAAAAAAAAAAAAAAATCTTTTATACTGATTCGAAGGAAAATATATATATATATATATCTGAGTAATAAAATATTCAGCGTGAATTTTTTTATGAGTTCTGGAGGAAAAAAAGAAAACTAAGAATAATTGTTTATTAATCCAGTTAATGATAAAAAAAAAAAATAATACAAATCCAATAAGAAATCTATTACACTTGTTTTGACATCTAATATAAATCAACATTGCAATTAAAAACCGATTATCCTCTTTTTTATTTTTGTAAAATCTTATAAATATTTTTACTACCATAAAACTTTGTTTAAATTTATAAAATATAGATAATGATTAAATTTGTCATATATATATATATGAATAAAGCTTTTATCGTGAAATATTCATTAGTTTATGGATGTGCTATAAAATACATTTTTTTACATCGTTATATTATGCGCATTTTTTTACTAGAGAAATTCATATAAAATAAACTGATGCATTATGAACTTTCAAAAAATTATACAAAACATTGAAATTTAATTGTACTATTTTAGATAACCTTTAAGTAGCGCCTGTTTTCTTATGTCATAAAAATTTAATCGATGTAAAAAATAATCACTGACTGAATATTAAACATACATGCATTTGAGTTTAATTTATTTTACGAAATATACAAAGAATGTGATAATTACATTCAAAATGCATTTAAGTAACGTTAAAAAATGTGATAAAATAATAATTGAAGATTCTCATATTAAAATAAAAATTTAAGAACCATTTTTACTCAGAACAAGAAGATGGAAATGAGATATTGATTTGTTGATATTCAAGGAAAAGCTGCATGCGACTACAACTACCAACACTAAACGCTCGATATCTATCAAGCTAGTTGTCGGCGTTTGGTTTTTTTGCTGCGAGTTTCAAACCAACAATCGTATAATGAATTTTCTTTAAAAAATTTAAAAAATGGTAATAAAGTAATGAACTCTCATGTTTCATATAAACAAATTAGGAAGGGAATTTACCTCTGGCCATAGGGGACATCGATGCTGAGAGATGAAGCCCTCCTCCGGTTCCGGCTGACCATCGGCCAGTCTTGAATAATCCGTATCCAGATCCAGCAGTCTTGCTGATTTTCTGCTCTCAATTAACCGGACTTCTTCTAGCCTCTTTTTCAACGCAAGTCCAGCAGAGGGGAGACTCAATTCAACTTCGTCAGTGTCCGGCCTATGGTCACACACCACTCCTTTCACTTCTCGCCCATTGTGTGTGACAAATACTCGCTGACCTCTCTGTAAGATCACATCCATCACGCTTTTGAAGCCGGGCCCGACCAATTCGGCCTGCCCGTATTCACTGACTGTTTTGTCGTCCAAACAAATAGTATACACACTGCGGTGGTCATCTGTCCTGGTCGCCTGGATCACTCCTGGCATGAAGACCCCTTGGGTATTCGGGGCGCACACCCTGGTACCCAGGATGGAACGCTTGGCTAATCTTTTACCAGTCGACATGGTTCACGACAAGTCCGGATGCATCACGGTGGTGAAAAAAAAATATATATATTAAACACAATCAACTCAGAAACAATGATTAAGATAAACAGTGACAAATCTCCGAATCGATGACAAATAGAATTGTAATAGCTAAAAGTTCCTTTTTTGTCAAAAGCGTCGCATTAACTTCTAAACCCAGCTATGCGTTTTCAGTTCTTGACTCGATCTGCCAGGTTTTCGTCCTTTAGCCGGCCGGGGCTCACGTCAACAAACCCACGTGACGCAACTGCTCGGCAATTGGCGGAGAGACTCAGTGCCACTTCGCTCCTATTGGCTGCCAATGCCGGCTTGTCAAACGTAAGCGAGCCGGATACCGGAAAAACTAAAGATATCGGTTGCCGATTCTCGGCATTTTTTGGCACAAATATCCGCCGGTTTTCGCTTTCAAAGGTTCGCTTTGTGCAGCCATGTCTGCCCAGAAAAATAATCTTGTATTTAAAAAAATAACAACTCGATTTCTATAATCAGATAGCTGTCGAAACCCTGCCACACGCCATGTTGCAATTGTAAACATGTTTACACCCATTCCTTCCTTCAAACATCCTCCCTGTCCTCGAACAAAAACAAAGGTCGCAACTGAAATATGTATGGATTTTCGATCGATTAAATTAACGTTTGGTTTATTTTGGACAGCTTTTCAAGCAATTTATCAACTTAGATATGTTCTATCGCGTTCTGTGAGAGAGAAATGGAAGGTTGAAGTTTGAGAGGGAGGATAAGCGGTAGGTAGAACAGCTGACACATCGTGGATGAAAATTTCGGTCGGTGACCTTGGAAACCGGGCGATAAAGAGTCTTTCCCAGGATGCATTGCGTTGCAGCTGTTGTTGCCGGTCGCTCAGAATCTGATATTTCGAAAGAGAAGAAACACATTTCCATCTTAATTTTTTTTTTTTCCACTCGTTTCTTTTTAATTTGTTTTATTTGGGAACGACTCCTGCTCTCGCTGGGTGTTTTATGATTATCCTCTATGCGGGGTTGCTGATATACTTTAGTAACCTGATCTTTAAAAAGAGCTATAGTGGGAGAGAGTGGTGAAAAAAATATATAAACAAATGGAAAGTCAACTTATGAGACTGGGGGAAAAAAGTACTTAAAGGGTTGTTGGCTTTTCGGGTTCAAGCCTAAGTTTGTCAAGGGAATAACATAGAGGAAGACTGTTTGACAGCAAATGGTAGATCAGAAAGTAAGAATATTTAAAGCGTATGAAACAAATAAACATTTCTTCACATTTTCGTAAACATTTCTTCACAAATAAATATTTATTCAATTGATCACATGAGATAATTTTTTTAATTAGTATATCACCGCACTCAAAATAAATGATTAGCATTCCATCTATACACGAAACAATGCTCGAATATATTTTGCTTGAATTTCAGCACTTTTAATGTTTTTGGAAAGAAAAAGTTATCAAAAAAGCAAAAAAAAAAAAAAGCAATAAAATAAATAGACAGATTAATTTAGAGATGTTCTTTAGATTATTTATTCATGATAGGAAAGAGAATGGTAAGAAATCAATAGCTAGAATAACCGCAAAATGTTTTTATAAAAAAATAAATAGAACTTTAATTTTATTATTTTTTTTTTATTAAATAGTAAATAGCGAGTGCGCTATTCATCACATTTTAACCTTGGAAATTTCTTTTCTTGCTCAAATCATTTAATAAACAGATCAAGCTGCGTTTTCATATTTATTAATCGTTTACGTGACAAGCCTATTTAATGATTTTTTATAAATACTTTTCTATACTTTTATGATTTATTTATTTTTTCATTTTAATGCAAAAAAAAAAAAAAAAAAAAAACTTCATTTTTAACAGGCTGTTTTAATAAAAAAAAAAAACCTTTTTTTACACTTAACATTTAAACATACACTTAAATGCAACTTACACTTAATTAGTTAATGCACTTAAATTTAATTTTATACTTAAATGCAAAAACAAAACACGGAAAATTTTATGTGCTTCACTCGATTAGCAAAACTTTATGCATGCTTTAAATTGTATATATGTATGCTTTAAATTTTTCTTTATCAGTGAACCTCGCATTCTTCTTCTTATACCAAGAACAGCCCATCTTCTGGTCATGAACAAATGGCATGGCCAACTCGTGGCTCTATAGTAACTTGAGACACTGGTTATCATTACGGCTGAGGTTCAATCCACTGGCGGCATTGTTGTAGACACTGTTTCAAAAACGAGGAGACTCGTTGGCCTTTGTGATGTTCAGCATTTTGCCTCGTTAGTCAGACTACCTGCTGAGAGTGTTCCGGGAGTTTCCCATAATCTGCTATCCCTGCGCAAATGCGGGATAATTTCCGCAAAAAGTCCTCCTGAAAGGTACTGCCCTCCTTCTTCAGGATTTGGAGCCAAGTCAGACTTCTACTTACAGGTACTCCATCATAATAGAAGCTTCCATCTTTTCTTCCATCCATGAGTAGACTACTCATGGAGTGTCCGTCCTGCGCTGCCGGACACTGATGATTAATCACAGGACGTTGAGACAGGAAGGATGTCGCTTTGCGGAGGACTTTTAGGAGTAATTGCACCACATTTTCGTGACTTATGGTAGGAATCTGAGAAAACTCTCATCGGGCTGCCTGATTATCGATCTGATATGCCTTACACACGCTGTTATAATCTCTATCTAGTTCCCGTAATTAAGAGCAACCTCCGTAACAGACATCATCAGCTAGTTTGAAGTTAACCCTTCCTACACATAGACTTACATTAATATAATATTAATCTTAAATATTGATAAAATGCACATAATTAATAATTTATAGCAGCTGTTTAAAAATATAATTGACTTTATGAAGGAATCTAAATATGTTACAAAGTTAACTTATAATGTATCATCCATTGTATCCAAGTGATCACGATATAGGTTAATGAGGGATTAGATCCCAGTAAGAAGGAACATAAAATACTTTTCTAAAAAAATATTTAAACGATTTGGTTGTAAAGATAAGCTGTTTTTCTTGATATTTCCTACTATTTTGTTTAGAAGAATCAAGTTTCGATCAAGTGAGTCATTTCTTCAGCCAAATGTAAAACCGTCGGAGCGAATTTTCACACTAATCGAGTCATAAAAGACAAAAAAAAAAAAAAAAAAATTGCTTGTTCTAATTGCAAAACACGAAAGAAAAATGTATAAAGATACTTGAATTAAAATACAAACTTTTATATTACTGTACTTGTTTTATTTATAATTCTTATAAAACATATTTTATATTTACATACGCAAAATATCTATCTAATCAAAATATCTAATCACAAAAAAAAAAAAAAAAAAAAAAAAAAAAAAAAAAAAAATAGAATAAACGAAGATACTTGAATTAAAATGCACACTTTTATATTATAGTGTTCATGTTTTTATAAGCATTATAAATATAATGCTTTTTATATTTACACACAGAAAATATCTATCTTTGCTTCTTCCTGTAGGATATTTTTAATCTCCAAGCTTATTCCGTGTCACTTCTGTATGAGCTTAGGAAATGAAGATTGTTTTAAAGGAATTCTTAAGAGGAAGTCTTTTATTTGTACTGCATGATAGTCTCGTTCGATTATTTGCAAGACGAATATTAAAGCATATGTTAATTTACTTAAAAGTAAAAAGAGTAGGAAAGAGCACGGTAAGTAAAGTTTGAGAAATTAAAACTGATTAAATTGCTATTAAATTGCATTTTTAATATTCAAAATTTTGAAAAAATATATAAGCATTATTCGGAAGTGATCTGTAGTTTTAGCGTTCGAACTACTAAACTAAACTAATTACACTTTTTCTACGAAACTGTGGACATTAGTTACGTTAAAAGCACGGAATTTGTCTGTTTAGCCACAACGGATTCCTTTCAATGTTCTTTCCTTTATAGAAACAAATATCGTAATAAGGCATAGTTTAAAAAACATTTTTTAATTAATGAAAAAACAAAACAATTAGCAAACCACAAATAAGCAATTGAGTTTTTTTATTCCAGCGCATGTATAAGAAATATTTTTTAATTTTTTAGTGCAATCAGTTTTTAAAAATTCAGTGCATTAACCGTCTTTTGTATGATTCACTGTTTTCTCTTAAAAACAAAATGAAAAGCTTAGTGATTATATAATAATAAATGTTAGTTTTAATATGTTGCAAATATTTATCACTAGAATAATGATAAAATAACAATATAAATGATTGAATTAAATTTAAAAAGCCCGACTCGTGGCTCAGTGGCAACATGCGCCGCTGGTGAGCGTATTAGGGCTGAGGTTCAAGTCACTGGCGGTTTTGTTGCAGGCATTCTTTCAAAAAACGAGCAGATTCCATGGCGTTTGTAACGTTCAGCATCTTTCCTCGTTAATCGGACTATTACTACTACTACTACACCACATCATTGTGCCTAGAGCTGAGTTGCCCCTTTACAATTATCATGAGTCGGTCTACCTGGTGAGAGTTTTTCGAGTTTTCTAACATACGATACGCAAATGCGGGGTAGTTTTCTTAAAAAGTCATCCCAAAAGGCACTGCCCTACTTCTTCAGCAACACGGAGGCAAGTCAAATTTCTACCTAAGGGCGCTCCATCACACCAGAAGCTGCCCCTTTCCGTCCATCCATGAGTAAACTCATGGGGTATCCGTCCACACTGCAGGACACTGAGAATTAGACACCACAACAACAACAAATTTAAAAAAAAAAAAAAGATATTATTCAAATGAGCGAAATTAAAAATTACCGCCATTATTTGAAGGATTTCGTTGTAATTATAATTGACAAGGATGAACAAATGCAAGTAAAAAAATGATTTTATTAATAATCATTTGAATGAATTTATTTATTTATTTTTGAATTTATTTATTATTTATTTTATTTTATTTGAATGAATCATAATGAATTTATTTCACACATGCGTTTGATTTTTTAATTGTTTTCTACATCAAATAATTATTATTCCTTAGTTATTACACAAAATTTTGTAACTGTCCATTAAGTGCTCATCATATATTATGTACGTAATGATAAAAAGTTTCAATAATTGAATTTATATGTTGATAAGAAAACTTTACCGAAAATGACTTCATATTTTTGTGAGGAAATATGACTCAATTGCAATACATTTGAATTATTTGGTTTATTAGATAAAATTAGATAAAGCACACTAAAAACATAGATTACTTAATGAGTAATATATCAGTTACGTCGTAGAAAAATTTATTTCCATGAGCACATCGGTAATTATTTACATCAATAATCACTTTTTTGTCAACTTTTATAAAAATGATTTTTTTTATGCAGCAATTTTTTTTTAGTAATTTCTCAATAATTAAAAAGTTTATACTTGTTTCAGTAATTAAAAGTTTACCTGATTTTTTTTTTTTTTTTTTTTTTTTTTTTTTTTTTTAACATTTCATCGGGTATAAACCAGTTTATAAATTATTAGGTCTTGTATAATGAAGTGTATAAAAGCTTAATACTTGTTTATTAAGATTAGGTGAATGTTGTTGTATGACACAGGTGTCACATTTGGCCAAACTGTGTTAAATAATGACTGATTAATGATTTTAATACTAATTAATACAAATTTACTAATTAATGGATTTTTTTCTTACTCCCTTGCACTAATTATTATTCGAAGGCATTATAAAAAGTGACCTATGTCATTATCAGTATGCAAAATAAAATAAATTGCTTAATTAATAAAAAAATGTATAGCATAACTCCATTTTTCGAAATCAATGTATATGATTTTTTTTATTTTACTGATATACGTAACGAAAAACAGCTCCCACAAGTTAGTACAGAGGTTTTTTTTATTATTTTCTAAAAAAAATTCACCAATCGAATATTTATATCAACGGAAAATTCAAAAACATGAACACAATGTTTTTAATAATTGTTTTTAAAGAGGGTAAATATTCAACGGTTAGCATTAAACAAGTTGGAATTTTGAGAGAAGTTAACACATAGAAAATATGTCTCCTGATGGTAAGAGGGAGGGGAATTTGCATTTTGTAATGTGTTCATTTAAAATTTAAGTGTATTGGGTCGTGAGTAAATTATTTCTTAACTCACTAATGGTTTCAGGTTTTTATAATAAGTATAATTAAAATTATAAATGAATTGATTTCAGTGTTAGTAGGAATTCCAAATTTTTATATTATTGTCCAACTGAGAAAATTTTCATTTCTTTACAATATCGTTTTTAAGTAGTTTTTGATAAGTTTTAGAATTTTTTTATTATTAAAATTCATTTTTTAAAAAAATTTTATTTTCGAGTTACCTGCGTTACTAACTATGAAAACTTTGCACATTATAAAAACTATTATGAAAATAAGCATAATATTATAAAAATATTGTTATAAAATATTTATTCTTTCATTTTCATGTATAGACAAACTAAATTTTAAATGTTTTTCTCCGTAATAAGATACATCATTCGTTCATTACACCTATTCCTACCGGGTTTACTACTGGATGATTATCATCTAGTAGTTGAGTAGGGCCTGAGGACCGAGTATCTGGCACTCATACCACAGGTTTCGGGCTGGAGTTCCGGATGTGGCACGGATGTTTGTAGCGGGTTCGGAATCCATTTTAAGCCGTAGGTCCCCGTCTAGTATGACTGTGGAGCATTGGGCATTGGGACTGACAACCCTACTCCGTAAAAAGAAAAACATCTCATGTTTTCAATCTGCTAGTAGACAGAAGGCTTGGCCCATCCCAGGGCTGTCATGCCATTGAAGTATACAAAGAAGTTAATTAAGTGGGACCTGATGGTCGTGTGACTAGCGCTTAATACCACAGGTTTCGGGCTCGAGTCCTGGCGGTGCCATGGATGATTGTAGTGATTCGGAATTCACTTTAAACAGCAGGTCCCGGCCTAACATGACCGTAGAGCAACAAACCGGTGGGTTGGACGTAGAGCTAACAACCCTATCCCACACAAAGAAAAGTTTCGATATCTACCAGTAAGCAGAAAGTTTGGTCCACCATGGCCTGTTGAGCCAAATATGATGATGAGTTAATTTGTATTTAAATAGAATTCACTGCTATTCGTAAATTTCAATAAAATTATTATTATATGGAATTTAATAATTTATTTTTCTTCAACAGATAATGATCTTCGATAAAATGCTAATTTTAACACCTTTTTTAAGTGTAAAGTAATCTATTTTAAATTGATTATTTAATAAATTGTTCTTGGTTCACTTTAACTGAATGTTTTAAACAGAAATTTTTTTTTTTTGTATATGAAATATTTTTTTATTATTTTTCACTACTGAAGAATAATACTTTAAAATTTTTATTCTTTAAATATTTTAAGATAAATTTAATAAAATGTGAATTAAGTAAAAAAAAAAAAAAAAAATTCAAAAGCGTAAATTAAAAGTTTCAAATAATCATTCGTATTAATAAATTGACCTTTTCGAAATTAAAATATTTAAACCGTGCAAGATGAAAGACGAGGCAAAAAAAAAAAAAAAAAAAAATACAATATATATTTAAAGTTTTTTAATTTTGAATTTTGTCTTCTGGAGGTCATGGATATTTTCCCTTTAACGACTGTGAGAATTGTACTGATAAAACTAAACCAACATCCGTCTGTCTGACTGTCTGGTTTTTGTCTCCTCTAAAATTACGCAAAAGAATAAAAATTACGCAAAAGAATTTAAAATTACGCAAAAGAATTTTATGATAATTGATTGAAGTATTTTTAATAAAAGTTATTATTTTATTTAAACAGTGTTTTATGATAATTGATCTAAGTATTATATGATAACTGAAAACTGCTTTATGATAATTGATTGTATTTTAATAAAAAGTGGAAGTTTTTTATACGTCTATTATTAATTATTGTATTTAAAAAAGTACAATACAATTTTTGTAAAAATATTAAGGATTTAAAAAAAGTTATTTCTTTGATTTAATATTTTTTTTTTTTATAATGCAGCTGTCAGACACTTAGACAGCTTGGTCTAAGTGTAAAAAAAAATGCCTTAAGCAAGCGCTGCACAGACGTTACTCACTTTCCATTACCAAGGGAGCGCGTGTAACTTGAAGGTAAGCCACGGACGCGGAGTAACAATGCCCCCGCAACGCTCATATTACACCAGGACCTACGGTTTAAAGTGGATTCTGAACCACTACAAACATCAATGGCACCGCCGGGACTCGAACCCGGTCGAAACCTGTAGTACCGAGTGCCAGAGCGCTAGCCACTCGGCCATTCAGGCCCTCAATGTTTTAATATAATCTTAGTGAAATAAATGAGCATATTATTAAAAAATATTTTATTCGATAGAAACATGTTATACGTGTTATCCAGAATTCTCCACCTTGTAAGAGCATGAAGTTTAAATAAATTTCTAACCATTTCCATTATATTAATTTCTGATATTGGAACAAATTCACATAAGGTTTGATGTTTATTTACAAGCTTGAAAGAACTATTTTAAAAGTAGTTATTGTGAGAAAACATTCTCATAAATTTAACAGCAGTTTCTTTTTGCATTTGCTGTCACAGAAAATCTATAAAATGATAAGCATAACTGTTCTCAGCAATGACTTGTTATCTAGAGAGTTGTCTGAAAATGAACCTACTTTGGAAAGAGAGATCATAGGTTTCTGTTTAGTAATCCATTAACTGAGATGCATCAATATGGAAGGTGTATTGAGTGGTTTTGTGTTCGATTTTGGTTTTGTCATTTGATATTCTCGTAGATTTTATTTATATTTCCCTTAAAAGTTTCAAGAAAATAACTTTTCAGGAAGGGAGAAGAAGTTCATACGCCAGAGTGGAGTTTTTATTTTAAAAGATTAACGCTTTTTATGTACCAAAATGTGTGGATCAATAAATGCAATCTATAGATAGTTGATATTATTTTTCTTTCTAATGCAGCTGGCAAACACTTAGACAGCTTGATCTTGATGCCTTAAGGCAAGCGCTGCACAGACGTTACTCACTTTGCATTACCCAGGGGGCGTGTGTAGCTTAATGGTAAGCCACGGACGCGGAGTAACAATGCCCCCGCTCCTATTAGGACCGGGGCCTACGGTTTAAAGTGGATTCGAACCACTACAAACACCCATGGCACCGCCGGGCCTCGAACCCGATACCTGTGGTACCGAGTGCCAGAGCGCTAGCCACTCGGCCATCAGGCCCCTAGATAGTTGATATAATGTAGTATATATTCTTCTTCATTAACGCAACAGTCCCATGATGGCCAAGGCCGTCTGCCTACTGGCAGATTTCGAGACAGGAGATGTTTTCTTTTTGCAGGGTAGGGTTGTCAGTCCTATGCCCAACTCTCTACAGTCATACTAAACCAGGACTTACTGTTTGAAGTGGATTACGAACCACTACAGATATCCATGGCACCACCAGGACTCCAGCCAGAAACTTGTGGTATTGAGCAATAGTCACACTAGTCATCAGACCCCACTTAATTAACTACTAGATGATAATCATGTAGTAGTAAACTGGGTAAGAATAGGTTTAATGAAAGTTATTAACTGGGTAAGAATAGGTTTAGAATAGGAACTATGAATAATGAACGTTCGTGTAAAATCTATAGTAACTCTTTGCATTAAAAGATTTTCATTATTCCCGAGCTCCATATTTATCTAGACTATTTCTAGATTTAATATTTAGAATGAGGTCATCAAAGTTACACAAAACCCTTTTTTTAAATAAAGTTACAACATAAATATAAATATGCTTCATACAATGCATATAAAAATACATTTCTTTGTGAGTCCAATAATAATTATATTTGATTATAATTTTCATGAAAAAAATAATTGCATAGCCTGATTGCTGTTAATTCATGGTTATTGATTAATCAAAATCCGGTACCGGTATTTCCCTAAATAAAAAACTATTGAGTGATATTGGTCATTACTTTTTTTCACCTTGGAGGCATAAATTGGTTAATCTCACTCAATGGATGAACCTGACTTAATTCAATCTTTCCTTATTATCAAGAACACATTCTACTTATTTGGATTTTTTCTAAAATAAAATAATTACCTGTTTTGCAGCGTTGGAAAGAGAAAGAAAGATATTGTAATGATTAACATTATTTCTAAGCGACGAAGATAAGATTCAGTTATTAACGAGAAATCTCATGGACAACCTGGATAAAAAAAAAAAAGTTTTTCTATAAATATTTAATTCGATCAATAAATGTAGCAATTTATACATTGTATCTAATTAATTTTTCAATCATATTTATATTAATCTCTTTAAAATAATCATTTGTTTTATTTAGTTGATGATTATTTTGGGAGTTTTATTCTGTCTTGCTTGGTAGGTTTCAAAAGAAAATATTGAAATCGAAGTCGTTGGGAATGTAATTCATCGTTAAGAGTGTTGTTTTGCAACATTTTTTTATGTTAATGAGGTGGATGTGAATAATAAATCAAATGTTAAATTTTAATTAGCTTTTTGTGAATAACTTGTTGACTTCTTAGCTCATTGTTAATCAAACTACCAATCAATTAAAATTCCACTTTTTTATATACCCTTATAGAGTAATACTAGATTACTGATCTAATTGACAATAATAATTTTTTTTCTATTTATCTTACCCTTTTTTTTTTTATTTTTTTTTAAATGATCCTAAAATAACCATAAATTCATTAAAAAAATTTGAAAATTTCAAATACATGAACTTTCCTATGGCACAGACCATTAACTTCTAAATTTCATAGCATGAAATTTCTTTGAAATTTTTAATCGTTGTACAATTGATAAATTGATTGATTTAATTTATATAATTGATTAATTGTTGTATAATTGTTGTTTCATTCAGTGCTCAATTTTATACATACTAATAACGTTCAAGGGACCTGAAGGGCAAGGGACTAGCCCTCGGTTCCACAGGTTTCGGTTTCGATTCTTGGTGGTGCCATTTATATTTGTAATGGTTCGGAATCCACTTTAAGACGTGGGTTCTCAGTCTAATATGACTGTAGAACGTTGGACGTAGGATTAACAATCCTACACCGTTAATAGAAAACATCTCCTGTCTCGAAATCTGTCAGTAATCAGGTGGTCATGGCCCACCATGGAGTTGTTACGCTAATGAAGAAGAATGTTCAAGAAAAGTAGGTTTCAATTCCTGCTGGTTCTTTAGTTAAAACCGAGGAGATTGGAACAGAGTATTTCGCATCAACAATCAGACTGGCTGCTAGGAATTAAGTTCTAAATCTGGAGTAGTTATGCTTTTAAGTCTCCTCGGAAGACATTATTACTCCATTATTCTAAGGGACTTTGTTCCATCAAAGTAAAAATTATCCATTATAAATAGAGAACAAATTAGCATATTCATAGCCAACATGCTGAAATAAAAGTGACTTCTTGTTTGGTAATAAACGAAAAATAAAAATTCATGTACTTTCTGATGCAAAGACATCAAATGGAAAGATTCTGTTTTTATGTACAATGCAGTATTTCAAAGTAAATTCAACTTATTTGACAATTTTCAGATATTCATAAATATTAATTTACAAGTATGGTATTTCTTTCTGTTTATTCCAAAAATGAGATCAAGCGTATTAGCAATGTGTATATAGTTTTTCTGAATTTTATTTCGTGAAATATGAAGGTGTGGTGAAAAATTAATATTAGATTGAAATAGATTTGACGCTTCTTCTTCTTTATTGGCGCAACAGCCCCATGGTGGGCCAAGACCATCTGCCTACAAGCCAATTTCGAGGCAGGAGATATTTTCTTTTTACGAGGTAATATTGTCGATCCTACGCCCAACGCTCTATAGTCATATTAGGCAGGACCTATGATTTAAAATGAATTCCGAACTATGACAAACATTCATGGCCCAGCCGAGACTCTAACTCGAAACCTGTGGCACCGAGCTTCAGATATTTGATGCTACACCAACTACAAAAAAATTCCGTTTTCTAGATATTAAAAGAATTTAAGATACAATGATATCATTACATGAAAGTTATTAAGAACGTAATTTTATAATAAATAATTTATAATTTGTTTTTTTAATTTTAAGTTTTTATTTTGTCATTTTTAAGTAGTTTTTATCAAACCCTTTATTAATTTATGGTGACTTTTTGCTGTACTGTAACAATTCTGGTCAAATTGGTTGGTAGGTGTTTTCTCCACATGTAGTAAGCGCAAAGTGGATCAGCAAGCTTGTAAAGTTCTTTTAGGGTCGCATTACTGTCATGTTAAAATTATTATCGATGCAGCAATGAAAATTGTCTGCAAAATCAGAGAATCTCGTTGATCAAACAAAGTAAGTCAGGCGCTCAATAAAAACGAGCAATGTGATTTTCGTAATTTCTTAATGATAATCTTTAAGAATGCTTAATTATTGTAATAATCATCTGCACTCAAGCAGAATTTAAACCAACCTTTTTTTTTTTCCTGTTCCACGATGATGAGTTTTTAGGATCTTACTTTCATGCCTGCTTAAGTTGTGTACAATATTTTCCTTCTTTTGCTCTGCTTCTCACAAAGATCATAAAAATCTTTTCTTATAACAGAAAATAAAGCAAAAAATAGGTAAAAATGAGACTCTTATAGAGGAGGGTAGGAAACTTTCAGGTAAAAATACAACATTTTTCTCCTTTTTTGGGTAAAGATACGACATTTTGCGAATTATTTATTGATATAATTTGAGTGCCAGTTTAAGATTTGGGAACCACAAAAGCATGCTAAATTATTGATTTTTATTCACTTTGAGGACAAAAGTGATTTAGCTTTATAAGTTTAAATCTATTTACTTTATGTTCTATCAATAAGCTGAATTTATCATTTTATTATATTTTAAAGTAAATATTTGCCTTATATTTCATGCTAGTTTTATTTAATCAATTTATTAGTCTCAAATACGAGTAAATATCTTAACATGCTTTATTTATAAAAACTAATAACAATACGGAACCCAGATGAATGACTAGCGCTTTGGCACTCGGCACCACCGGTTTCGATCTCGAATCCAGGCTGTGCCGTGGATGTTTGTAGCGGTTCTGAATCCACTTTAAACCATAGATCCCGGTTAAATATGATTGTACGGCGTAGGTCTGACACCTCTAGCCGCCCCAAAAGAAAAAAAAAAAATATATCCTGTTTCGGAATCTGCCAGTAGACAGAAGGGCTTGGCCCACCATGAGGCTGTCGTGCCATTGATGAATACGATATATTAAATTACGTAATATGAATTAATTATTTCTATTATTTAAACTTTTAAATCTAAATCACCTTTTAATTTAATTTTAATTTTAAAATTCATGACTATCACTCTTTTTTATGTTTTTAAATATGTGGTATCAAAATACAACTCAATGGGATTAATAACATCAATTGTCGAGCTTCATTTTATATTGAAAGAGTTAAAATTTGTGTAATAAACTTAACTGATGGAACAAAATAAAACATAATAAAAATGGCATTATTGTTATTATTATTTGATTCAAAATTTTTTTGCATTATTTGATGCTCTATCAACAGTAATTTAAATGGAAGTTCAATTGACAAGGTTCATAGGTAGGTTCCTGTGACAAACAGTTTTAAAAAAAAAAAAAAAAAGGGGGAGGATTTCATATTTTCAGAGATGACGGCTGTAGTTTCGATATGTCGGAGTTCATTTCCCTATTGATGAGAGATCATACTTACATAAGACTATTGGAGTAATAGGGAGGGTTCAAGATGAAAAAATCAGTTGATCACCGTGACTCTCGATTTCTTCTTTTGAAAAAACTAACGATGCTAGTATATGAACTCCTGCTGGGTCTGTTGAAATCTCACATCAAGAATTTCAATTGAAGTTCTGTTATTGAAATACATGGTGTGGCAACTCGAGACATGGGTACTTGATCAACCTTGCAAGAGGAAAACCGTAAAGCTAATTTTCCTTATCCGATGGGGGAATGCATCATATTGAATTGGAATTGGCTGAGGCAAGACCTCATTTGGAATCGGTATAAACCGATTTAGTAGTTATGTTATAAATGGATAATAGAATTTTATAAATTTATGTGTGTTTTTCACATGTTGATGTGTTAAAATAAAATAATAAAAGGGAAATATTTGAAATACATATTTGAAAAGACAGTACATAAACACGCACCTCAGCAGTGATCGCATATGACATCTTTGGCAGTATGCAGCAAACTTTTTAACCATCTAAGCTTGAACAAATATTAACGTAACAGTCAATTTAACTACGTTGAGAAAATTAACTGTCAACTTTAATTGACGATACGAAGAATTAATGGTTACGTTTAGTAGCGATACCAGGAAGCTAAATGGCATTAAGAGTAGAAATTGGTTTAATTCTTTGGATAAAGAAAGTTTTATAATTTAGGAATTAATTTCAACAGTAATTTAGCAGTGCTTCACAGTCTTGGCGCTAGGTGGAGTTAGGAGTAGCACGCCAGTTGTTTCGGATAGTAAATTTTTATATTAAAGAAAGGTTATTTAGAGTTATACCCAGATTTAGAGTAACGCCCATATTAGCGTTAAATTTAATTCCAGTTAAATTATTATTAAACGTTGTATTTAAAGGGCAGTTTATATAATTTTAGGGAAATATTGTATAATTATCAGCATGTGTTTACAGGCTTAGATACATTAAACCAAAGATAATCCAGACGTTGACTGTAATTCAAAATCAATTACCATCAAATGGAAAGTATATGAGGCTGAAAGTGTAGTAGCAATTTAGATCATAAATCTTTCGTGAGGCATTATATATATATATTAAGTTAATGATGTAAATGAATATTCATTTATTCACAGTTGGTTAAAGCGATGCGCTTATGTTAGAAATTGAATAAGATCGATGATTTGTAGTGCGTTATTAGCGTATTATTAGCTCTTTATTACTAGCATATTTCAGATGTAAATTGACTGACAGAATTACGACTTCCTATTTTTTTTTATTAAATTGGTAATTTAAAACAAATATTAGAACTAATCTAACAATTATTAATGTACTTTTTAGCGAAAATATATATAATATTTTCGAATTTATACGAAATATTTTTAATATTTCATTTGTAAAATATTTTGAAACAATTTGTTCAGTTTACATCTTTTTCTTACAAATTATTTTAATTTTAATTTAATTTAATTTTAATTATTGTAGTTTACAATAATATATTTTTCTTTACAAATAAATACTTAAAAAAGGGAATTGCCTAATTTAAAAACAGGTTTAAGAAGTAAAAAAGTATCCTGTGTTAAATATTATCTTATACAGTATTTTATGTTTTATATGCAAGAGTACTTTATTCTTTTAATTTTAAAGACATAAAATTAATTATAAAGAATTTTAATTTTAATTTTTATTGAATTTTAATATTTATTTTGGGAGATTTATGGTTTTAGTATTTTAAAAATAAATGGTTTTACAGCAATAAAAAATTATGTTTAAAAACCCTAATAATTTTTTTTTTTTATAAAACATTAATTACTTTCTGAACTAAAAGATTTTGTAGAATCTAAACTTTTCATGATTTTTACATTTACTATTTTCTTATCAAATGATACCTTTTTTTCATCGTAGATTAATATATTTCGATTCATGTTTAAGTTAAAAACTTGCCTGAAGTTAATTAACTTTCCAAACAATCATTAAATTGAATAAATTTGTGATGCAGAACTGAAAAGATAATTAATTTCAGGTGGCTTTTAAAATAAAAACCTTTGTCGTTTAAAAAAGAAATAAATCCGAAAATTATATTTGATAAATCTTATTTTTAAATCTAAATGCTTATTTATTACAATTTCCCTGAAAATTGTTTGCTTCATTTAAAAGTTTCTTATTATTAAACATTTAATCTCATTTCGTATTCAAAAAAGAAAATATTTGTTGCGGTATTCCATGCATCGTATTTGTAAAATTGGCAGAAAATATGCATTTATTTTATATCTTGAATAAAACATTAAATGACATTTATATTGCGGAATTTTCCTTTCCTGAAAATTTGTTTATGTTTTGATCGCTTTTAACTTAAAAATTGTTTTTATTTACTTGTGTTTTACCTGGGAATAAAAGAAATTTCAAAATTTCCCACGATTTGAAATACTGGATTTTCGTTAATTAAAATCGTAAATTGAGAACGTTTAAACCATTTATTCATTAAAACGTTATATATATATATATATATATATATATATTAGCATTTAAATCTATAAAATTCTTATTTTTAAATCGATAAAATACGAATTCCTTAAAACTTCTTATTTACAGTTAAAAATGAAATTCTTTATTGGAGAACTCTATTCGGAGGAAATGGATATAAAAATTTTTTTTTGAAGTGTAATTAGTTTTGCAGTAATGTATGTTTAATTTAAAATTAATTAAAATTTGGTGAAAAAGCCTTCTTTCATTTCAGAAACAGAAAAATATTCATTTATGATTTAGTGGGTTTCAGTTAATGAGAAATTTATGAATCAACAGAAGAATTTTGCAGAAGTATTTGCTAAAATTTCCCAGAATGACATGCTTTCTGATTCTTAAGTATTTTTTAACACCGGTGCAGTGTCTTCACAAGCAAAAAAAAAAAAAAAAAAAAACTCATGTATCGATTAAAAAAAAAAATTTTCCGACTTCGATTAGGTTAAAAATGTTTATTGTCAGGTAAGAAAATTAATATTTTAATATTACAAAAATGGGGCCTGAATGTTTGTAGTGGTTCGGAATCCACTTTTTAAACCGTAGGTCCCGGTTTAATAGGATCGTAGAGTGTTGCCGGGATAATGTTACGCCGCGCCCGTAACAAGCGCCCCCTGGGTAATGCAAAGTGAGTAACGTCGGTGCAGCGCTTGCCTTAAGGCATCCATGACCAAGCTGTCTAAGTGTTTGCCAGCTGCATTAGAAAGAAAAAAAAAATATTACAAAAATAATTAATTCAATATTTTTTAAAAAAATTTACAATAAAATAATTTATATGATAATAATCTGCTCCAATAAAGGGCAAAAAAATTTTATTTAAAAAAAAATTACTGGGGAAAAACACTAATCTTTACAAAATAAGAATCAAGAGAAAAAAAATCATGTGATGTAAAATTACATCACAATCTATAATTTCATATATTTATGAAATCAGGCAAATGTCACTAGACAATTTAATCTAATATTCACTTAACAATTTATCATACAAAACCAACTAAAATAAAATAAAACAAACGATGAATAAATAATGAAATAAACACATTTAATTTCAGATATGAAAAAAAAATAAGATAAGAAACCAATCATAAATGATAACTATCAATGTATGTGGCATTTTACATTTCTCTGCATGTTTCGAATTATTCATTTTTTTTATTATCAAAAATAGGTTCTTTATACTCACACAAACTATTTGTGCATGTACATTTTAATCTATTTCTGAGTTAATTTCCTGTGAAATTTATTGATTAAATGTTTAAAAAAAAAAATGTTTAAGATATTTTTATGCAGTTCAAAAAGTTTCACGTTGTTTGAAGAATTAAAGTTAAAAAAAAAAAAAGAAAAGGTTATTGTCATTTTGAGAATAAAAAATTATTTAAAAATGATTTTTATGAATTCTTTATTTTTCTTTATTTATTCCATGGAAGTTATTTCAAGTTTAACATTTTACTTTTTTATTTTTTTTCTAAACTTAAATCAAAAACAAAATATTTGTGTTAAAACATATCTGCATTGAATGATTAATTTATTCTTTGAAAACAAACATTATATTGCTTTAATTTAAATTTAATTTTACTCTTATAATAATTTTTGCAAATGTGAAGTATGTATACATTTTAAAACTTTAATGTAACGTATAATTATAAAACAATTATTTAAAATATCATGCAAAATAATATTATAGACGAACAGTTTGATTAATAAAAATTAAATTATGCTGATATTCAGAATTAATTATATTATTTTTTTTATAAAAGTTTTTTTAAATATTTGATATTATTTTGAATATTTTTGATTATAGATCTACAGCATTTCAATCTTTGATAAACATTTCATTAATATAAAAATTGGTGATAAAATTTTAATTATTTCAGCACTTTAAACCGTATATTTATTTCAAAATATTATCTAGTATTATAACAATGTCATAACCTTAAATTTCAAATATCCGTTAGAATTTTATAAACGAAATTATAATACATTTATCAATTCAAAATTCGGATAAATGAGAAAAATAGAGCAATATATATTAAATTTAAGAGAAAAAAAAAATCAACCTTAAAATTTAGATTACTTATTTTACATATTTGATTTTGTAATTTACGACTCTCTACTAGCGCTTTTACTTTACGACTCTCTACTCATAAATAGCAACGCATTTTTCATCTTATGAAAGAACTTGTGAAACGGTTTCTTGTGGTTTACTTGGGTGTGGACGGTGTAAGGGTGGGGCAAATGGGGCGCAGGGCCACAAAAGGGCTCTCTGTTAACAGCCCATGCCCTACTTATTTCAAAACCATGTGTTTTTCTCACAAATAAGTTGTTCATGTTTTTAAATGCAGTTTCAAGGTAATAGCATTAAACAACATTATACTAAGACATAATCCATGATATATATATATATAAATAAAAGTTTTGAATGGATAAACCTAGATTGTGACTAGATGATGATTTTCTAAATTGACAAATATGAAAATTCAATTGATATTCTATTAAAATATATTCGAAAATTATATACATTTATATATAGAGAGATAGATAGATAGAATTTTTTAATGGATAGAGTTACAAGAAAACACCTAGATTGTGCCTAGATGAGGATATATATATATATATGATAGAGAGAGAGAGATTTCTTATGGACAGAGTTAAAAGAAATTACCTAGATTATGGCTGGATGATGATTTTTAAACTGAAAATAGTATAAAAATATCATTTGTAATTAATCTTAATTTTTAAATAAAGAATTTTATAAGGATTGTACTTCATCTGATATCTTTTTGAACTCATTTATCTATGTCAAATCGTAATTCGTACCATTTTTAATTCTTCGGTCATTTCAGATATCGAAAAGCTAAGAACAAAACGACAAATAGCCATAGATGAGAATTATTCCATTTGTATACTAGTTGGTTATACCAGTTGGAATAAAAACCCAATCTAAAAGAAACATTCTTTCTTCTTCATTGGCCCCATCGTGGGCCAAGGCCGTCTGCCTACTGGCAGATTTCAAGACAGAAAATGCTTTTTAGGGGGAGTTCAGTTGCTATCCCTACGCCAAACAGTCATATTAGACCGGGACTTACGGTTTAAAGGGTATTCCGAACCACCACAAAATCCATGGCACCGCCGTGACTGGAACCCGAAACCTGTGGTACTGAGAGCCAGTCAGTCGGCCATCAGGCCCCTGAAGTTTGGTTTGGTTTGTCGCTCTACGGTCATCTTGTGTACACTTTAGGCTAATTAGACCGAGATCTACAATTTTGCGTGTATTCCGAACCACTAACAAACATCCATGCCACCACCAGTATTCGAACCTGAAGCCAGTAATACCAAAGATCAGTCAAGCTCCTAAGACATCGTTTAGTTATTTTTAATGACTTAGTATCTTTACAGTAAAATCATAACAAAAAATAATGCAGGTTTGTCATATAACTAATCTATAATCTAACTCTTATTCTTGTATTTAGAAATAAAAGTTCAAAATAAGTTAAAATAATTATTAAGTTATAAATAATTACTAATTTTCGTCTAATAGTATAATTTTGTACGCCACGCAGTTTTATATTTTGTATTTATCAAAATTTGTCTGTATTTTGTCAAACTTTTTAAATGTATTTAAATTTTTTTTCTTTAGTATTTATATTCTTTAGCAAACTAAAAATTCGAAAGATTCTTGTTTTCAAATGCTCTTGAAAAAAGAAAAATAATTGAGATGCACCTGGTTGTCTAGAAAATATATTTTAAATTTTTTAAATTGGTGTTTTAACTTTTTTCGATTTCATTAGTTTCCAAGCGTAAATATCAAATGCCGATAATAACATTTATTTTTAAATTAGTGATTTGTTTCGGCCAATATTTTTTAAAAGTTGATTCAATTATAAATCATGTATTAACAAATCATCATGGTCGTCTCCAGCAAGTTTTTCAAGTATCAATTATAAAAAGGATTAATTAATTTTTAGCATATCGGAGATCTTACACTGGGCATGCGCAAGAGGAGAAGAAAATTAATGGCGCCTGAGAGGACTTTTAATTGAGTAACTGTCCCGCATTTTCCAGCAACTGAATCACTATGGCAACTATCATTATACATTAAACGCAAGCCCGCGAATAAATTGTTAAAACTTGCATTTCTCTTTCATGAGTAACTATTTCAACCAGTTGATCAACATAGCGAGTTAACTCATTTTTTAATAAAGGGAATGTATGATATAAAATTTAATTTTGTAAAAATACAATTTTCATTTTTAAGTATATCCGTAATCAAGAATTCATTTAAACTCTAACATTATGCATAAAAACTTTTATATTAAATTTAAAGTACGCATAAAATTAAAATGATTTTAAGTCATTGCTGTTTTTGAGAAACAGTACATTATTTTTGAAGGCCCAATGCTAACGTCTTTTCAATTTCATGTTTTACTTGGCAAGTGGTTATAGTAATTTTGAAAATTAATTGAAATTCACCTGAAAATATTGTTTACTAAACAATATTTGCTAGACTAATAAAAGTCTTTAACAATATTGAGAATTATTAATATTCATTGTTTTAAAACATCTGTACAAAGGAATATAAACTACAGAAAATCTTTAAATTTGCTGGTTTAAAGTACGTGGAATTTAGGATAGCTATAAAGCAAAGGTTACTGAAGGATAAGCATGTATATAAAGGCAGCCAAAATATTTCCATTTGAATGATTCTGGAATAATAATGAATCATGAAATAGTTTGAAAAATAAATTTATAAATGTCTATGGGTCACATCAAATCACATTGCACATACTAACAAATTCCCATAAAATTCTATAACACGTTAGTTATTTGCGCATTGGGGTTCTGATATAGAGAAGTTGAAGCGAGATGAAAATCCACATGTTTATGCGAAGGTTGAATCAAGACAAATTCTTCGTCTGGAAAATCTTTGCAAGGGAAGTTTTTGAGAATGATTGGTTGCGTCACCTCAATTTTGGAAGCATTCCTGAAGAATGCCACCATCCTTCCAACCCAACGAAAGGACATTCTGGTCTATAATTTTATCGTACTTAATCAATTAATCTATAGTTTTATCGTATTGATACCGAAGGATTAGGCTTGGGCACAAATGATACGACATTCCAACACGTTAAACACCAGTATCAAACATAGTATGATAGACCTCATCCTGGGCCTGAATTTCCGAGTGTATAGCGGTCTGGCACTCAGTTTCACATGTATCGGGTTCGAGTCCCGGCGGTGATATGGATGTTTGTAATGGTTCGGAATCCACTTTAAGCCGTAGGTTTCGGTCTCATATAACTGTAGAACGTCACAGAGCCAAGCCAGACTTCTACCTACGAGTGGTCCATCACAACGCCGCCTTTCCTTCAACCGTGAGTCCATACTGGTCCGTGGACTTGGTCTAGATGTCTGCAAAGTGGGATAAGAAACAACAATGGATCTCATCCTGAATATTCTGTTATATTTTGCTGTATCTGTGACAAATGACATTCTACCTAGAAACGTTGATCTACATTGAAAATAAATCCAAATAAATATAGTTGAGTATAGTCTATTTATTACTTTTATAAATATTCATCAGTAAAAAAATACAAAACATTTGAAGTATATACAAAAATATTTCATTCTAATCTTCACTGAAGAGGATGATACGAATGTTTTTTATGCCTAAATGGTTGTCCACTTAGTTCAGCTGTAATCAACATTAACATATTGACGCTTCATTAATTTTTAAAAAAATATCATTGAAAAACAATACACAGTAATATCAATCTAAAATTGCTTATGATTGACAGGAAACCAGATTACTATGTGACTATCACAGATAAGTAGTGAGGATTTAATCATATTTTTGTGTGAATGTTTTCCATTGGGATTCCTTTTCAATCAAAATCAGATATGAATACAGCAGAATAATTGCTTTTCATTCAATTTAATTGCAATATACTCCTTAAATGAATTTATGTTGTTTAAAATTTAAAATTTTTACGTCTCATTTAAGAAGTGTTTTTTTCTTTCTCAACAACTGTGCAACCCATTTAAATTTTCTTGAAAAGTGTCTTCATTTTATAGCACATGTTGTTGGTAAATTGCTGATTAAAAATTGCGGATAAGATAGTTTTTCAATTATATTAATACACAAGAGTTTACATTTAAATATCACATTTTTTTTCTACTACGTAAAAATTACATTATCTAATATTTACTATGAAAACGATTCATTTTAAAAACAAGGAAGTAAATTTCAAGAAAATGTGAAAAACATTAACCTTGAAGAATGAAGGTCAGATATATTTTTATTCGTACCTAATGGATTTTTCTTTAAAATATTGTGAAAACAAATTAAAACAAGCAAAAAATGTATCTAAATGTAAATAAATTAATTCATTAGCAACATAATATCTAAATGAAACAAATTAATCGATTTGTAATCATGTGTAACTGTTCTCTAAGGAGGCTTGATAATATTTTTTATTTCTTATTTTTTGTAAAGTTCCTTAATTTGTTGTTATTTCTTATCCCACTCGATAACTACCCGCCATCGAGGCTCCTCGTTGTTCGAAATAGTATCTACAACAAAGCTGCCAGTGGATTGAACCTCAGCCCTAGTGTTCTGGGCCTGATGGCCGAGTGACTAGCGCTCTGGCTCTCGGTGCCACAGGTTTCGGGTTCGAATCCCGACGGTGCCATGTTTGTTTGTAGTGGTTCGGAATCCACTTTAAGCAGTAGGTCCCTGTCGCATATGACCGTAGAGCGACACAGAGCCCAATCAGACTTCTCTCCCCCATCATTCCCAAACTGCATAGGGGCAACTCAGCTCTAGCCACAGTGATGTGGTGTGGTGTAGTAGTAGCCCTAATGTTCACCAGTGGCTCACGTTGCGTCGGACGATATTTAAAATGAAAATGAAATATGAAAAAATGTGCTCACACATAGTGAATTGAAGTTCGCTCAATAGACTTCAGATTTATTATTAATATTAATATTATTATTAATATAATGATAATATTAATTATTAATAATAATTTCTGTTAAATGCAACAAAATAAAATTTGCAAGTATTGCACTTGGTAAAAAATAAATAATCGATTCCGTAAGAGACTGTGAATCTAGTCTATGTGCAGATAAGGCTTTTAAAGGATTTCAGAGAAGCTAGGTTACTCTTTGTGGGTTTATTATAGAAAATCGATGTAGAATTCCTTAATGGCACCATGCATTACGTATAGTTAGTGTTTTCAGAAACAGAAATATTCAATGTGTTTGAACATCATTAACATTTTGACTCTTTAGTAGAAGTGTTTCTCCCTACAACATGCAAATGAGAGGAGCTTATTTAAAAATTTGTTACGGAAAGCAATATCACATTAACATCATTCTTGGTTTTCTATTATTAGTTCTTATGATACAAAACTAAAATATAATGTCTCTCTAAATATTCACGATTTTATCTGATTTTTAAAATAAATCATCATTTCCTAAAATAATAATTATTTCCTGAAAGTCTTTATTACGAGTATTATAATTATAATTATAATACTATTATTTGATGAATTAGATAATTAGAATGCTTATATACAAGCTTTTAGAACTAGTACCTGGCTCGTGGCTCAGCGGCAACATGCGCTGCTGGTGAGCATTAGGAAGAGGCGGTTTTGTTGTAAACACTGTTAAAAAAATCGAGGAGACTCGATGACGTTTGGGATGTTCAGCATCTCGCTTCATTAGTCGGACTACCTGGTGGACGTTTTCTGGATTTTCTCCCATACGATATGCAAATGCGAGGCAGTTCCCCTTTAAAGTCCTCCCGGAAGACACTGCTCTCCTTCTTCAGGGACACGAAGCAGAATTCAGACTTATACCTACGGTGTCCATCACAACGAAAACTGCCCCCTACTATAAGGGATACGACAACAACAACATTAGAATTAGTTTCTGTGATATAACTTGCAACTTTTAAAACGGAATACATGTTGGATGAAAATAACAGAACAATATATTTAAGAAACTCATTTACATTACTACAAAGACCTATAGGTTTGAAGATTATTTCTATCATATCCGTTGATTAAATGTAAGACAGGTTTCCGGTTCACCACTTAAAGACGCGTTCTCTGAAGGTTTTTCCTTACAAACAATAGATTTAAGCAAACAATGCCAAGTAAGATAATTAATTGAAGGCTTGCTGGCCAGGCACTAATTTCATTAATTCGGTTGAATCGTGAGCTAGCAAGTCTAAAACTAAAAATAAATGGTATTGCTAAGTATATCAATTATGGAAGTTTAACTGAGAGTCAATAAATTTTATTATTATTGATAAATCTATAAATACATTTATTAACGCTGTTGAGTTTATAAGAAAACATTACAGTTTCAGCACATTCTTTATATGAATTGATTAAAAAGCAAATCAAGCATTTTCAAAAATACTTTATTCTGTTCTATATTTCTGCAGCATTAGCTTTACAAATGGATTTTTATGAAGAATTCCCTCTCCCCTCACTGCGTGTCGGTGACTGGATTCGATGCAACGAAAATTAAGGTATTTAAAATGGCTATATAATTTTTTTTTTCTAATGCAGCTGGCAAACACTCAGACAGTCTTTTAAGCCTTAAGACAAGCTCTACACCGACGTTACTCACTTAGCACTGCCCAGGAGGTGCGCTAGCTTGAAGATAAGCTACGGACGCGGTGTAATAATACCCCTGCAACTCTCTACGATCAAGTAGGACCGGGACCTATGGTTTAAAGTGGATTCCGAACCACTACAAACATCCAAGGCTCTACCGGGACTCAAAACCTGTGGTACCGATCACCAGAGCGGTAGCCACTCGGCCATCAGGCCCCATGGTAATATAATTAAAACCATAAAGAATAACGCTATAAACTTGCTGTTAATTGACAAGAAAAATTTCAAATCAATAATATAAAAATTCCATAACTTCCATCATTTAAAGTAATAAATAAGTGTATAAATAAATTAGTAAGTAATGAAGATCCCGGATATACTATTATGCCCAAAAAGTAAGAACAATTATTTTTTTCAAAAACACTTTATTTATACTTTAAATTTATTTCATCGCCTTCAAAGTAATCCTCTCCGGACACAATGTACTTATGCCAATTTTTTTTTCCAATCCTCAATGCAAGCTAAAAAGTTATCGGCAGGAATGGCCTTCAAAGCGCGCGAAGATTCACGTTGAATCTCTTCACTCGATTTAAAACGGTGTCCCTGGAGTGGTCTTTTGAGTTTAGGGAATTGCCAGAAGTTGCACGGTGTGAATACGGTGGCTGTGGAATGATATGTGTCTCATTATTGGCGAAAAAGTCACGAAGAATCAATAGAGTGGTAGCTGGCGCATTCAGTGTTTTCGGTACCAATCGAGATTTGACGCGTTTGAGGCCCAAAATGGAATTAACCGATCCTTTTGAAATTCCAACATTATCAGCAAGGTCTCATTTAGAGACCTTGCTGATGATTTAGAGACCTTGCTTTTATATCTTGCTGCTTAGTTTATAGTCTCTTATACGTCTATTTTATCTCGGGATGAAAATATATTTAGAGCATCCCGGCACATTAGTTGGCCTACAGACTCTGGAGGGGAAATATATTTCCCGCACTCTGCGCCTAGCTGAGTATAGGGTTTTCGGCTAAGAAGGGAATCCAACCACGAATCCATAATTTTCTGTCTTTAAATGTGTTAAATATTGTATGTATCTATTTGTATATGTGTGGTGTTTGTGCATGTGTAAATAAAGTTGTGAATTCTCCAACCTGTGCCTCAAGTATCTCAACCCAACCACATCCACTTACAATCTGGTAGCCCAACCTGCACAATATAACGATAATTTCACTTTTCAATACTTTTTAATACAGTTCTATAGTTTTTATTTTCAATAAGGAGATTGGATCTGGTAGTCTTTTAGCTATTATTAGACCAAAGTCTGGAGGACTTTAATAAAAAGTAGCAAACCAAAGTTTTGCTTCCGGATTGAAAAAGAAATCTTATATGAAAATATAATTTAATAAAAAGATTATAGATGAAGTTCACTAAATATTGGTATTTTAATTCTATTAAATAAAATGGACTTTTTTTTTCATGTTTGCAAATTGTTGGATTATTTTAATTTAAATAAATAAATTTCGCTACATAAATGATTTCTTTAAAATTTAAGTTTTATAATTCCCTTCTTTTATGTTTGTAACTGCATATTAAAATGTAAAATTGTTAATTTGTAATTAAAATTGAAATAATATTAAATTTCTGTGTAAGTGAAATTGTACACAGAAATTTAATATTATTTCAATTTTACTAGAAAACTATCATATATGAATGAAAAATGTTTTTATTTTTATCAAATGCTGAGCATTTGATAAAAATAAAAAAACATTTTCATTAAAAAATCGTGTATAGAATATGATGGTTTTCTTTTTTATTATTTCTTATGAAATAAATAATAAATGATTACATTATCTATATATGATAAAAGAATACAATATATATGATGATTTATGATTGTATTCTTTATATAAACGAAATTATAGAATCAATAATATTAAAGGATCTACCAACCTTATTTAAAAATGTTTTTATCTCATATCTATTTCTATGCGTCTATAAATAAATGGTGTTTATAATGATTTGACCAACGAGTTAATTACGATTGTCAATTTCTATAATCTAATCTTATTTCAAAATCAAATTATTTCTTACTGAATAGAAATATTTAATTAGTTGCACATGTGGTAAAAGCAAACACATTTTTCTAAAAATATTTTTAACTTTTCTCGTTTATTTTGTTAAAAAACATGTACATTAAAATAGAATAGACTTTATTTCAAAAGCTATCAACTTCAAAACAAATTAATTGCTTTTTGCCCACAGCTTAATGTGACATCGTATATTATACAAATACTATTGCTGAAATATCTGTTGACACAATTAATATAAATCGTCGTTATAACAATACACCTTTAAAATAAATAAGCCTTTTATACAGTTAATAAATCAGATTACTGGCCAGGTATACAAGGACAACAATTTGATTCTCCAACTGATCCAGTTACTGTTTGGGCACGTTATCGAATATTCGTGGAAAAAATGCCGCTTGAATTTCGTGTTAATTGGGCACGTATCTTTGCGTGATCGTACGTGATCGTTTTTTTCTGCAGTCACGTACAGATAGCAGGGGGATAAGCAGTTCACGCAGTATCACTTGATATGGCTTTCATCCCACGCGAATATAATATCATGCATTAGACTGAAAAGAGTTCGGTTAGGGTCTGTAATTTGCCAAAAACTCGTTACCGTGTAAATAAAATCGTGTATGTGTTTCGTATGGAAATCAGAAGGAAAGTATTTAATTTCCAAATAATGATATTAAGATGATATTCCAATGATATTAATCTTATATTCTTATAATATTAACATTACATTCTAATGATATACATATTATAATGATATTAATATACATGTTATAATGGTGTTAATCTATATATTCTAACGATATTAATATACATATTATAATGATATTAATATACATGTTATAATGATATTAATATACATATTCTAATGCTATTAATATACATATTCTAATGCTATTAATATTAGAATATAATATTATTATTAATATAATTAGAATATAATATTATCTTATTATAATAAAATATAATATTATATTCTCTAAGGATATTAAGATTACATTACGATATTAATCTTATATTCTAATGATATTACAAAACAATTTATAATGTAAATTAAATACAATATTGCAAATTTTACAAACCTTTGAATACAATATTTAGATGCTATCAGATCTATCAGAATTTTAAATAAAAAACAATACTTAGAGAATATTTGATGGCATATTTATACTAATATTTAGCATCATATACTTGGCTTTAAGGAATTAGTAATTGAATAATCAACAGGATTGTGGAAAGACTACCGCTTGAATTTCGTGTTAATTGGGAACGTATCTTGCGTGATCGTTTTTTCTGCAGTCACGTACAGATATAACAGGATAAGCAGTTCACGCAGTATCACTTGATACGCCTTTCATCCCACGCGAATATGGTATCACGCATTAGACTGAAAATTCGGTTAGGATCTGTAATTTGCCAAAAACTCGTTAACGTGTGAATAAAATCGTGTACGTGTTTCGTATGGAAATTAGAAGGAAAGTATTTAATTTCCAATTAAAGTCATGCAATTATTATTATATTTATATTGGAAACTGGTATTGTGGACGCGTTTCTTTTGTTATTGAACACAAATTAGACTTGAATTATTTACATTGTTTAAAATTTAGTTAAAACTGATGATCTCGATTATTGTTAAATTCTTTATAACTTTTACACACTTAGAACATGGTTTCTTATCTTATATCCTAATGATATTAGCATTATATTCTAATGATATTAAAACACACACACACTTATATATATATATAGTACATTAAAAGTATATATAATACACTAAAAAATTTACATTAAATTTATAGATGATTTATTATATTAGATTTAGATATTAAAAATTAACATTATATTATAATGATACTAATATTATATTCTGTTGATATTAATATTATATTCTAATGATATTAAAAAACATTAAGATATACATTAAAAGATATTAAAAATATATAATAAATTGAGATAATTTATTATGTTAGATTTAGATATTAAAAATTTACATTATATTCTAATGATATTCATATTCTATTCTATTGATATTAACATTATTTTCAAAACATATTAATATTATATTCTAATGATATCAACATTATATTCTAGTGATATTAACATTATTTTCAAAACATATTAATATTATATTCTAATGATATCAACATTATATTCTAATGATATTAACATTATATTCTAGTGATATTACAAAACAATTTATTATGTAAATTAAGAACAATATGAAAAGTGTTACAATATTTAGTGTCTTTGAATGCAATATTTAGATGCTATCGGATCTAACAAATTTTTAAATAAAAAACTATACGAGAATATTTAAGGGTATATTTATTAATTATATTTATTAATTATTTAATATTTAATACCATACGCTAAGCCTTAGGACCTTTATTAATTGAATAATCAAATGGATTGTTGCTTGAAAACTTTTCAAGTCAAAATTGATCCAAATTTAGGTCACATGTGAAGGAAACACATTTCTCACAAGGAACCAGATAGCAGATCAATTAATTGCTAAAAGAAATTCCCTCCACCCTCTTAATTAGCCCAAGTTCACTTTTTAATTCAAGCATGACTTTATCCAGTTATTAGACTGACAAGTAACAGACGTGTATCCATTTCTTGGGAACTAAGTGATAGGTTTTGTATTATTTAAAATGACAAAGGTGTAAGCGATCCAAGATGAATTAGAAGGTTTCGAATTAAGAGCTTATATGGAATTGATCGTATTGAAATTTGTCTTAAATGAACTAGAATCTGATATTCGCTTAATACGTTTTTGTCGTAGCATGAATTAAAAATTAAATATTTTATTTATTTCCTCTTCTAGCAAAAAATATGTAAGTATCACTTGATTCATTGGCACAAAAATGTGTTTTTTTTTTGAGTGTATATTATACTTTTTATATTCTGCATCAAATTATTTTTTTTTATTCTATCACAAACTATTTTTTAAGATAGTTTGTTTATACATTGATATGTAATTTGTAATTAACAATGTCGATTTTATATTTTAAAGTAACAAATGAAATATTTATATTTATATAATTCTATGAAGCATTTACAGGTACATATGAAAAAAAAGCAGATGTCTTTTTTTTAAGGGCATTATTGGCATGTAAAAAAATAAATTTCTTTTTCTTACGCATATATTCTACATTCTTAATATGTCTTTCACATTTTTTAAAATTTATTTTTAATTATTTTTCAAATTTGCTTTTTCTCTATAAGTATATAGTATAACATATAAAAAGAGGTGAAAAAAATGAAAATTTAAAACATTAATAATATATAAATGTTATAACTAAAAACCGAAAATTCCCATGTCTATGCAGAGAATTGGCATGCTGAACCTATAGACAGGAAAAGTTTGGACAACATCATTCTTGAAGTTTGGTTTGTCGCTCTACGGTAATTTTTTTTTGCACACTTTTGGCTAATTAGACTGGGACCTACAGTTTAGCGTGGATTCCGAATCCCTCACAAACATCTATGTCACTACCAACATTCGAACCTGAAGCCTGTGGTATCAAAGGCCAGAGCTCTAGCCAATTGGCATCAGGCAGCTTATTCTCAAGGAAGAGACTGCGAAATTTCCTTGTGGAGTGTTTATTTTAAATTGCAGCGATATAATGTAGATGCAATGTAGTAGGTCATCCTCTTGATTGTTACCTGCATAATGTTTAATAATCTACATATTTGCAATGTTGTTGTTACTAATCCCCCTGGTGCAAGAAAGCTTACATCAGGTCCAAAGGACTCCGTCACAGGCGACGTCCATGGCTAAGGGTTCCCTTTTGGGGTAAGGGTGTTCGAACCCTGTGGCACCGTACCGAAACCTTCACAATATGGGATAAGGTTCACGTTTTAGCGAGGAACCACGTGCGCTGAAGACAGACTAAATCTCAAGACAACGCTCTACGATTATATTAGACCGAGACCCACAGTATGACGTGGATTCCGAACCACTAAAAACACCCGTTTTAGTTTTTAGTTTTTATTTTTATTTTCTAAAAACACCAGCCGGGATTCGAACCCTGTGGCACCGAACGCCAGAGAGCTAGACACTCGGCCATTCAAGCCCCACATATTTGCAATTCTAATAGCGAATGATCTCAGGTCAAAATGTGCGGCATTCGAAAAGAACATATTAGCATAGAAAGAAACTTAATACCAAACATCATAAGACGTTGGTTCCAATGAAACAGCAAGTTCGTTTGATAATCGACATGTTTTTCTAGAAGATGCCTAATGTCGATAAATTTCTGAAAAGGCTTTTGGCCTTTCTGCAATTAAATGCAATGAAATAGCTGACTTTGTAAGTAAAAGGATTGATAACAATATTGCAAGAAACCGCTAAAATTCTCATTTGTCATATCCTAGAAAGCAATCACATAAATCGCATCTCTCAACCTAGAAAGGGAAAAAAAATCCCACCTTGACCGATATAAAAATTGTGGCATTGGGCCGGCTCGATTTCGGAACTTAACATTGAGGTTTCCTTTTACAGTGGAAATTCGAATACGGATACAATGGGGTATTCCTCTTCTCCGAAAACTAGTTCTTTTGAAGTGTTTGAATTACGCCTCCACCCTTCATTGTATACCAATTTAAGATCGTGTTGCAGGTGCAGAAACTATGAGAGACGAGTAGTAATAGTAAAAAATAACAGTATGAAAATCTTCATTGTTTTGTTTAAGATTAAATTTTAATAATAAAATAAAAGTCTGCCAATAGGGCCTTTTTGGAGTTAAGAAATCTGTTTAAATCAAAGTTCATAAGCAACAAAACTAAATTCTTATTAAATAAAACCTGTCAATAGGGCCTTTTTGGGGTTAAGAAATCTGTTTAAATCACAGTTCATATGCAGAAAAACTAAATTTTTGTTAAATAAAAACCTTATTAGACCTATTTTGGTCTATGGCTCTGAAACATGGACTTTGGCAAGATCTGATGAGGCCCATTTGGGTCTATTTGAGTGGAATATTTTAAAGGCTATCTTGGAGGTATTAAAGTGATTGTTGGAGAAGACGGTATAGCGCAGAAATATATAAATGCTACAAAGACCCAGATATTTAAAAAAAAATTATTAAGATCTATAAATTAAACTGGGCTGCTCATGCATTTAGAATCAATGATTTAAATGCATCGTTTGCATGCTAAAAAAGACTCGTTTTGGCAAAGCCACAGGGACAAAGAGGAAGAGGACGACCCAAGTTGTGAAGGATAGAAGCAGTCGAAAAGATTTTGCCGTACTGAAGATTGAAAATTGGAGGACCATTATCCCCCAGAGGGATGCAAAGGAAAGCATTGGCCCACTCTGGGCTGTCGTGCTATTGATGATGATGATTAAAATAAAAGTAAACTGTAAATTTAGGATGAGAATTTGCAGGGGTATTTAATTTATTAAGCTATAGATATTTTGATGATATTTAATAATCATATTGTTTCAAAATATATTTGGTCAAAAATGTAAATATTTTTGCAATTTTAAAATATACTAGAATACGTTTTAAAAACATTCTGTTTTTATAATCCTAAAAAGTTTTATTTATTTTTTATAATGATTTTTCGATCTCTTTTTCTGCAAATACTTTACTATAGGCACTTGTTTCTAATTGTCAATACACCTTTTGAATATTAGAGAATTATGTCTGTGAAAAATAAAATAAGTAAAAATTATTTGTGGATACGAATTATGTGTGGAGTTTTAGTAATGATATGGAAACTTGAGTCTTCGTCATGTTTATTTGGAAAAAAACCCCAAGGAAACATCCTTGCTGACATGATAGTTGAAGTTGTGGATTAACTGCTCGTTTATCTATAATTTTTGTTTCTTGTTACTTATCGAATTTCGAAAGTAAAACGTATCTTTACTTCAATTCCGCAAAGCACACTAACGAATCATAGTCCGATCAATTCTAATGCATATAAATGATACGAAAAGAAGAGATTGACTAAAAGTCAATCTCTCACAAAGATTATATACTACTGTAAAAATAATACCAGTATAATAATTATAAAAAAATAAGACCAGTTTTCAATTTAAATTTCCCGGGAATATGGTATTTCATTTATTTTTTTTTCTCATTTTTAGGTTGTTGGCACTGTCCCTGACATCAATGTGAAATTTTACGTCAAAATATTCATTAGTGCTTTAGTTACTCTTGGCTTTGTGAGATGCTGAAACTGATTCCGGCAATTTTGAAACGTCTGAATTAATTGAGCAAATACTTGCGTTAAATTTTGTTTGCAGAAGGCATTCGGTGAACATTCCTCTATCGGAAAGAAATGTTTAGAAGTGGTAAAAAGTTCAAAAAAGGCAGAGAACGTTTTGAAGACGAAGAGCCCTTTGGTCGACCACCAATCTCAACGGATGAAGCTCACGTCCAAAACATTAAAGATTTGGTACTTGCAATCCGACGATTTGCAATTAGAGATCTTGTTGATGGTTTTGGAATTTCAAAATTCCATTTTAAAAGATATTTTGGGTCTCAAACGCGTCAAATCTCTATTTGTAACAAAAACACTGAATGCGCCACCTCACACTGCATTGATTCTTCGTGTCTTTTTTCACCAAAAAATGAAACCCATACCGTTCCACAACCACCATGCGACTTCTGGCTATTCCCTAAACTCAAAAGACCACTCCGGGGACGCCGTTTTGAGTCGATTGAAGAGATTTTAGAGACACTTTGAAGGCCATCCCTGCCGATGACTTTTTAGCATGCATTGAGAATTGGAAAAAAAAAGTGGCATAAGTGTATTGTGTCCGGAGGGGATTACTTTTTCGCCAAAAATGAAACCCATATCGTTCCACAACCGCTGTATTCCCGTAAATTAGCATCGTTCTACTTCTGGCTATTCCCTAAACTCAAAAGACCAGTCCGGGCACACCGTTTTGAGTCGATTGAGGAGACGTTTAAAAATCACCACAATCAGTTTTAGCGTCTCGCAAAGCCAAGCGTAACTCAAACACTAATGAATATTTTGACGTCAAATTTCACACAGATTTCAAGGACAGTACTAATAACATATAAAAAAATTGAAATACCATATGCCCGGAAATTTTAATTGAAAACTGGTCTTACTTTTTGGACACAGTAGTATTTTTTACTTCAATTCCGCAAAACACACTGACGAATTATGATCTGACTAATGCTAATGAATATCAATGATACGAAAAGAAGAGACTGACCGTTAGCTAAAATTATATATTGTATTACAGGAAAAAAAAACTTGAATTATATTAAAAATCATCCAATAGGAAGGGCGAAATAATACAAGATTTAGTGTCATGCTATCAATATTCATAGGTAAATGTATTTTTCTCTACTTTGGGAGCGCCATAAGACAATGGCTGGATAATGTATTATCATAAAAGGTATCATTTACAGAATATGAGGTTAATTTCTTTCTTAATTTTACTCGAGCATGATTTTAATATTTTCAAGTGACGCTGATTTTTGAAAATAACAAAAACTTCTCCTTTCATTAACAAGGGGTAATGACTGGACAAAAAAATTAACGGTTCTAAAAATTCAGTAACCACAAATTCTTATTAGGTTCTTGCGGTCCCGGTGGCCTGATATTCAATTGGCTAGCGCTCTTGCCATTGGTACCATAGACTTTAGGTTCAAATCCTGGAGGCGGCAGTTTAGGTGTTTGGGATGTTTGTGGGATGTTTGGAGTGATTTCAGCAGGGATATTTGTGAGTGGTTCAGAATCCACTTTAAACTGTAAATCTCCATTTAACTAGCTTAAAAAGTATGCAAAAAATGAATGTAAAGCGACAAACTAAATCTTGCGTTCCAACGTCAAATCTGGTTCAACATCATCTTTCTTAGCAGCAAATCCAACGTCGAGTGGACTCGACAAGGTTTTTTAAATTTAATTTAAATTTGCATCTTTTAACGGCTTTGGGATTCTTTTTTTTGTAATTTGAATAGGAAAGGGTTAACAATGGCATTTTTCGATTACAGAAAAGTAGATGCGAAATAGTCTGGCGCTCGGTTCCACAAGTTTAGGGTTTGAGTCCCGGCGGCTCTTTGGACGTTTGTAGTGTTTCGGAATCCACTTTAAACATCCATAGAACCTCCGGGGCTCAAACCCTAAACTTGTGGGAACCGAGCTTCTAATATTTCAAATCTACTCTATAGGTCCCCTGTCTGATGTGACTGTGGGAGCATTGATCGTAAGGATGACAACCCTACCCCCGTAAAAAGAAAAATATCTCCATCTCGAAATCTACCAGTAGGCAGATGGCTTAGCCCACCATAGGGTGTTGCACCAATGGAGAAGAAGAAAATTTGAAATAGACTCCAAGTTCCTTAAAAAAAAGCTGTCTTTGTTCATTAATGTAGTTCAATGGTTTTTCATGACCATTCTAAGTTAGAACGAGTTCATATTACAAATATATATACATAATAAATTATAAAGAATTAAAAAAAATATTTATATAAATATTAGGTTTATACATATCCCGATAGATTATCCATAACCTTAAAATTTTTTTTTTAGATTTAATGACTAACACATATTTCATAATCAATTGAATGTCTTGAACATTTTATGCAACGTCATTGTTTTAATAATGACATCGACTTTGTTGAAGTCGATTTCTCATTTGTTTCAAAAGGAAGCCGCGGATCATCTAGCATCTGATCTGTTGCTAAGTTATTTTAAACAGATACACTGTTCTATTTATTCTAATTTTAGAATAGAAACATGTTTAAATTGATTGCCTATTATCTTTAAGGAAATTAAGTTGTTATAAAATTTAAAACGAAAATATTCTTGTATTTGTGGGAAAGGATTTCGCATTTAATGAAAACGGTTTATAACTTGACAGCTTGACAATGACATTGATTTTGTTGAAGAAGTCGATTTCTCATTTGTTGTTTCAAAAAAGGAAGCCACGGATCATCTAGTATCTGATCTGTTGCTAAGCTATTAGCAACAGATGCACTGTTGTATTTACTAATTTCCGAATGGAAACACGTCTAAATTCATTGCCAATTATTTCAATTCCTTCTATTAGCTCACATTCTCCCTATATATATCTTGTTCAAATTTTTCAATATTTCATAAAATACTTTTGTATTTATCCACTCAAGTTCAAATACATTTCTTTTGAACTTGTAGTGGATGACACTTGATGTTGAAGCACAGTTTTTCACTTCAATTCATTATTCAATTCATTTTATTTTTTTTTTAGATTTAAGTTCCATATATCTACCAATAGATGGCGCCAGATAAACTTAAAATATGAATGAAAATTATTAATAAAGGACTTTCTGAAATATAGTACAAAAAGTAGTTCACAAAAAATTTTATTTTTCATATTACTTGTAGAAAATCTCAATTCAAAACGAAAATTTTTTATTTGTGGGAAAGAATTTTTTTCATAATTTGATAATGACATTGATTTTTTGAAGAAAAAAAAAGAAACCACGGATCATCTGGTTTTTGATCCCTTGCTGTTATAAAATTCAAAACAATGGAAACATGTATAAATTTTTTATTTTAAAGAAATTCAGTTGTTATAAAATTCAAAACGAAAATATTTTTATTTGAAAAGAATTTCGCACTTAATGCAAATGGTTTAAACATAACTTGAGTTTAAGAAGTAATTTGATCATCTAGCTTCTGATCTATTGTTAAGCTATTTTGTTCTATTTATTCTAATTTTAGAATGAAAACCAATATTTTTCAAATTGCTTTTAAGGAAATCGTTATAAATTTCAAAAAGAAAATTTTTTTTATTTGTTTCGCACTTAAAGTAAATAATAATTTGATAATGACATTGATTTTGTTGAAAAGTCGATTTCTCATTTGTTTCAAAAGATCATCTGGTTTTGATCCCTTGCTAAGTTATTCGCAACAGATACATTGTTGTATTTTCATTAATTTCACAATGGAAACATGTATAAATTCATTGCCAATTATTTTTAAAAGAAATTCAGTTGTTATAAAATTCAAAACGAAAATATTTTTTTATTTGTAGGTAAAGAATTTCGCACTTAATGCAAATGGTTTATAACTTGACAACTTGACAATGACATTGATTTTGTTGAAAAAGTGGATTTCTCATTTGTTTCAAAAGGAAGCCACGGATCATCTAGCTTCTGATCTATTGTTATTTATGAATCCAATATTTTTCCAATTACTTTTAAGTTAAATTGTTATAAATTTCAAAAAGAAAATATTTTATTTGTGGAAAGAATTTCGCACTTAAAGTAAATAGTTTATAATTTGATAATGACATTGATTTTGTTGAAAAGTCGATTTCTCATTTGTTTCAAAAGGAAGCCACGGATCATCTGGTTTTGATCCCTTTGTTAAGCTATTCGCAACAGATACACTGTTGTATTTTCATTAATTTCAGAATGAAAACATGTATAAATTCATTGCCAATTATTTTTAAAGAAATTCAATATTTTTATTTGTAGGTAAAAGAATTTCTTTTATAACTTGACAACTTGACAATGACATTGATTTTGTTGAAAAGTGGATTTCATTTGTTATCAAAGCTTTCAAATTTTTCCAATTACTTTTAAGGAAATTAAATTGTTATAAATTTTATTTTTTATTTGTGGGAAAGAATTTCGCACTTAAAGTAAATAGTTTATAATTTGATAATGACATTGATTTTGTTGAAAAGTCGATTTCTCATTTGAATCTGGTTTTTGATCCCTTGCTAATTCGCAACAGATACACTGTTGTATTTTCATTAATTTCACAATGAAAACATGTATAAATTCATTGCCAATTATTTTTAAAGAAATTCAGTTGTTATAAAATTCAAAACGAAAATATTTTTTATTTGTAGGTAAAAGAATTTCGCACTTAATGCAAATGGTTTATAACATTTGACATTTTTTTGTTGAAAAGTGGATTTCATTTGTTTCAAAAGGAAGCCACGGATCATCTAGCTTCTGTTTTGTTAAGCTATTTTGCAACAGAGGCACTTTCTATTTATTCTAATTTTAGAATGAAAACCAATATTTTTCCAATTACTTTTAAGGAAATTAAATTGTTATAAATTTCAAAAAGAAAATATTTTTACTGTTAAAGTAAATAGTTTATAATTTGATAATGACATTGATTTTGTTGAAAAAGTCGATTTCTCATTTGTTTCAAAAGGAAGCCACGGATCATCTGGTTTTTGATCCCTTGTTAAGCTATTCGCAACAGATACACTGTTGTATTTTCATTAATTTCAATGAAAACATGTATAAATTCATTGCCAATTATTTTTAAAGAAATTCAGTTGTTATAAAATTCAAAACGAAAATATTTTTTATTTGTAGGTAAAGAATTTCGCACTTAATGCAAATGGTTTATAACTTGATAACTTGACAATGACATTGATTTTGTTGAAGAAGTCGATTTTTCATTTGTTTCAAAAGGAAGCCACGGATCATCTAGTTTCTGATCTATTGCTAAGCTATTAGCAACAGATGCACTGTTCTATTTATTCTAATTTTAGAATGAAAATTACGATATTTATAAGTATATTTAATAATATTTTTTTTTTTGCTCTAATGCAGCTTACAAACACTTGAATTGCCATTAAATTTTAAACCTTATTCTGAATTTGTAAATAATTTATAATATTTTCATAACTATTTCCCAATTAAATATTTGAATGCTACAGTATCTCTTAAGTTATCATTTCCAGCATGTGTAGATATATTGTAGAATACTTACAGAAATGGTTCATTTCATTTTTCTACTGTAGGCTGATGAGTAATATTAATAGCAAATGCGTTGTGATTAAACTAAGAATCACGTAAACTTAAAATACCGCGAGAAATAAATATGGTTTCTTAAAAATAAAGATAGAATTTTAAAAGTTATACAATTATATTAAATTGTATTATGTAATATAATTATTATTATTATATTAAATTTAATTATTTGCTGGAAATTGTATCTACTATAGAATGATCGTAAGCACATAGTACATGATTTTACTAATGTAGTTGCTGAAGAAACGTAGTAAAACGAATTTCTTTTTTGACCTGCTATAGTAAAATGAGATTTAATATCTAGGACAGTGGTAGCCAAGCCAAATGATCTCGCGGGCCGTTTTGGAAATGCATCGCTGGCTGCATATAAACTTTATTTTCCCAATATTAGATTTAGACCCCCTATAGATATTTTTTGGACTGAAAAATAGAAACATATTGAGTTATTATTTTTGTGTTTACTATTATTCTTACATGTAAGCGTAGGTAATATAATAATAATGATACTAAACACCCATTGTAAAGAAATATATAAACTAAAAATGAAATATAAAAAATATATCAATATAAATGAAATAAAAAAAATGAAATCATTAAAAAATATTTATTTTACTAGTGCGATATTTGTTTCTCCATTCTTTCATTTAGCTTTTGCAAATCGATCTCAATTTGGTATTTGTACATCGTAATGGGTGCTGCAGGTTAGCGTCCGTTATTAGTTAGTTATTAGTCCGTTATGCTTGAGAGTGTTTTGTGTTTGGTGAATTTCATTTCGAAAAAAGATTTACAGGTGTAAGTTGAATCAAAAGCGCTAACAACTTCAACTGAGAGTCTGGTTTCTTTTTCTATTAACAATCAATTGAGCATATCTAGGGACGGTCACTGCGGTATTTAATGTGAAGCATAGAACCCGTTATATTATATGTTCCAAGATGCGTGCGCATCATGAGTTCGCAGATTATAATGTAATTATTCCGCGAACTGTAAACAATCAAATAAAACAGGCAATATCTATTAAATGAAGATATTCACAATGTTATTTTAAAATCAAGGTTAATATTTTCTCATCATTTCGACAGTTAATTTTTGAATATATGGATGCACACATAATGTATTTTTTAATACATTGGTTTCCACTACTTTGGTAACTATGAAATAAATATATTTTGTAAAAGTGTGATAAATCTCGGGGCCGAGAAAATATTCAAGGCTGGCCGCGGGTTGGCCACTCCTGATTTAGGACAAACTTCTCTTTGATAAATTCTATAATAAATAAATAAATATATAATGTAAATAAATGAAAAAAATAAAATGTAAATAAATAAAGAAAAGTAAAAATATAAAATACAAATAATACAAAAAAATTTTTGAAAATTCCTACTTTTTCTCATATAAGAAAGTATTTATAAAAATTTTCATTTTTTTTTTTTTTGTTTGTTTAAACAAATACTTAAAAAAAAAATATAATTAATTAATGAAAAATTTGAAAATAAATACAAAAAAAAAAAAAATTTGAAAAAATAAAAAGTATTTTATTAATGATAAAATTTGAACAAGATATTATAGGGAGAGTGTGAGTTAACAGAAGGAATTGAATAAAAAGTAGATTAATACTTATAAACACATTCCATCAATGAATTTTAAATAAATTTATAATAAAACGGAAATTATTTTGAGAAAATTATTCTGATGCACATGGGTGAAATGTGAACAATTGTGCATATCTGTCATGTATTTGCAACTTTACGTTGCATGTTCATGACAAATATGCATGACAAGCTATGACAAGCTAGTTTATGACAGATATGCACAATTGTTCACATTTCCTTTTGTTATGAAATGTAGTATTGCATTAATATTTTCACGTATAACACTGTTAATTGTTAATAAAATTATATTTTTTTATTTAAATTCCACTTTAAAAACCTTTTTTTTAACCTTTAATTAAAAAAAATTATAAACCATGAACAGATTTTCAGAATTGATCGATCTTGTAAGCATAATCTATGATGAAAATCATATGTTAAATACGTCATTGTTATCAGTTTTCAGTTCAGTTGCAATAAATAAATCTGATAAATGTTTTAACAAATAACACCATTTTGTGAAAGAGTGCTCTAAAAAGCTTAGACGCATTTACAACAGAAATTACATCATCTAATTCCTCATCCATTGTTAGAAAAACTAAAATTAACATGAGGTAATAGTTGGATTTATCAAAATATTCAATTTTTAAAATTTCCTTACATCATAATTGAATTTAGCTAAACCGATAAATCAATTTTCAGAACCCTTACGTTTACGAACAAAAACAATTTTTGTCAATTTAGTACTATTGTATGTTCATGACCAGCTGATATATTTTAGAAACATAGAATTACATTAATATTTTTGTGTATAGCACTGTTAATTATTAATAACAATTCTATTATTTTTTATTTAAATTCAACTTCAAAAGCCTTGTTTTTAACCTTTAATTAAAAAAAGTATAAACCCTGATAAACCATGACCAGAATTGATCGATCTTGTAAGCATAATCTATGATAAAAATCATTTGTTAAATACATCATTTTTATCAGTTTTCAATTCAGTTGCAGTAAATAAATCTGATAAATGTTTTAACAAATAACACTATTCTGTGAAAGAGTGCTCTAAAAGCTTAGACGCACTTACAACAGAAATTACATCATCTAATTCATCCATTGTTGGACTAACTAAAATTAACATGAGATAATACCTTGAAATTATCAGAATATTGAATTTTGAAAATCTTCGTTACATCATATTTGAATTTAGCCAAACCGATAAATCAATTTTCAGAACCCAAACTTTTACGAACTGAAACGAATCAGTGTTTGCCATTTTAATTCTATTGCTTACATTCAGCAAAATAAACCAGTCACTATCAGAGACAACAGACGTTTTTTTTCTTTTTTTCAAGTCGTGATAAGAGCTCGGTTAACGATAAGGCTGCATAAAATAACACAAATAGGAAAATATCGTTTCAAAAGAGATAAGCAATAAAACCACCATCGACGTATTTTTAAATTGAAATTGCTGAATCTCACTTCCTTATATACTCTGTATTCTATATGTAAAATTGAATTTATTATGCAGTTATTTGAAATTATTTACTAATTCATTCTATAAATTATTCCTTTTTTTTTTTTTGTCTTTGCTTGAAAGGTCTGAATGGGGGTTTTGTATTGCGAATGTTATGATTGCTTGTTATACAATTTGCTTGTAACGAATATAGGTAGTGGCTTTTGTAGTACAAAATGGTTGTGTTTAATTCGGTCATAGACTAATGTTATGAGAGTAGACATTTCTTTTAAGTTTTTACTTACTACTTTTTAACAAATTTTTTTTTCTCCAAGTCACTTTTGCGTTTTGTTATGCTAACCGAAATAGAAAAGTGAACGGTGACTTATATATCGATATGGTTAACATAAACTTAACATACTTTATTCAATAATATTTGCTAGTGATATGTTTTTCGAGTCCCGGCTGTGCCGTGGATGTTTGTAGTAGTTCGGAATCCACCTTAAGCCGAGGTACCGGTCTAGCATGACTGCAGGGCGTCGTCAGCTTATGTCCTTTTTCGAAAAACATGCCCTGTTTCGAATTCTGCCAGTAGATAGACGGCCTTAGCCCGCCGTGGCGCTGTTGCGCCTTTAAAGAACAAATATAAATGGTTTGACTTGTCACTCTACGGTCATGGACTAATTAGACCGGGACCTACAGTTTAAAAAAGCGGATTCCGAACCAGTAACAAAAAATCAATGCCACTGCCAGGATTCGAACCTGAAGCCCGTGGTTTTAAAGGCCAGAGCACTAGCCAATTGGCCATCTGGCTGCCTTTAGATGTTTAAAGTATAATTATTATAATACACTTTTCATTGCGTCATTTCTAGAAGAGCAAATATTTTCTATCGACTTTAGATGTCATTTGTCTATTACAGAGAAAATCTACGGGAAATCTTTGCAATATAAAACTGAAATTAAAAATGTTAATTTTTATTTGATTTAAAAAGACACGTTAAATATGTAATTTTGTATTTAATATTTTTCATTCTTAAAAAAAAACAAAAGGGCCTGATGGTAGAGTGACTAGCGCTGTAATGCTCAATGCCATGGGTTTCGGATTCACTTTAAACCTGTAGGTCCTGGTCTAATGTGACTGTTGGACGTAGGGCCTGACAACCCTACCCAACACAACACAACCCAACCCAACCCAACCCTCCTGTCTTGAAATCTGCCATTAGGCAAACGGCCTTCACCCACCATGGGGGCTGTTGTGTCAATGAAGAAAGAAGAAGAAAACAAAAAATATATTTTAACAAAAATAATGTAACAGTCACACACTAATTGAGATATCTAATTACCTTTATCGCTCTTGTTAGATCTTCAATGCTTTTAATTTGTCCAGCTCGTGGCTCAATGACACAATACGCGGTTAGCCGAAGTGCGAATCCTGATGGTGGCATTATTGTACCTGATGAGACTCAATGGCGATTGTGACAATATGTGTAAAAGCGTCTCGCATCTAAAGTCAGGCTCTCTGGATTAAGTTTTCTCAGGGGCAGTTACCCGTAAAAGTCCTCCTTTAAGGCACTGCCTCCTCATCGCCGATCGCAGGATATGTAAGTGGTACATGAGACTCATCGATGTTAGACAAAGGAAAAGAATGTTTTTAATTTTATTTGCAACTTGTTTATTTATTTTATTCTTTTTCGAACTTTCTTATCCACAACAATCAACATTCCGATGACTAATTTTAACAGCTAATTTATCTTACACCGCTGAATCAAATGCATTAGTCACTTGTTAAAATTGTGAGTACATCATGACTTAGCAGGAGCGTTGCAAAACTCATGGAAGCAAAACAACGAGCGCTTACTGTTTCGTGCTTGAGAAGGAATGCTCGAATCCGAATTCCGAAGGATCTCGAACTGGGAATGCTTAGTTCCTATGGGCTGAGCACGGAACAGGAATTCCGCGATGTTTGCTCAGTGTGCGTGGAATTCGTTTTAACGCATACCTCTGGGAACTGAGTGGTCCACTGTTTTCACGCCAATTCGTATATTTTTTAAGACGTATTCAATATATATACAATTCATATATTTTTTTATATATTAGACAGAAAAAAAATTATTTTTGAGAGTTTATAAAAAAACTAGTAGAATAAGTAAATTTTTGCTAAGATATGAATTATAACAAATATTAATTTTAATAAAATGATATAAATTATTCAATATTATTGAATATAATTGTATCTCCTCTTATGCCCCAATATATTCACGCCAATTCCTATATTCCTTTTGGTCATATTCAATATTTATATATATATATACATATACTACTGTGTCCAAAAAGTAAGAACCATTTTCGATTTAAAATTCGACGGGCTTATGGAATTTCAATTTTTTTTTTCTTTTTTAGGTATTTGGCACTGTCCTTGACATCTGTGTGAAATTTGATGTCAAAATATTCATTAGTGTTTGAGCTACGCATGGCTTTGTAAGACGCTAAAACCTGATTCCGGCGATTTTTGAATTGTCTGAATTCATTGAGCAAAGAACGTGCATTAAATTTTTTTTTGCAGAAACGTGTAGAATGTTGCAGAAGTATTCGGTGAGCATTCCTATATCGGAAAGAAATGTTTAGAAGCGGCATAAACAGTTCAAAGAAGGCAGAGAACACATCTGAAGACGACCAAAAGACCCTAAACCGACGAAGCTCACGTCCAAAAATTAAAGATTTGGTACTTTGAAAACCGTCGATTTACAATTAGAGACCTTGCTGGTAATGATGGAATTTCAAAGGGATTTCATTCCATTTTGGGCCTTAAACGCATCAAATCTTGATGGGTACCAAATACACTGAATGCGCCAGCTCACACTCATTGATTCTTCGTGACTTTTTCATCAAAATGAAACCCATATCGTTTCACAACCATCATATTCACACCGTGCGACTTTTGGCTATTCCCTAAACTCAAAAGACCACCCGGGACCCCGTTTTGAGTCTCAACGTGAATCGGCACCCATTCTTTTGAGTTGATTAAAAGTTAGTGCATTGTGTCTGATTTGAAGGCGAAAATAAATTTCGAAGAATAATTTAATAATTTTTTAGGCACAGTAGTATATATATATATATATATATCCCCTAATAGTGCTCTTATGCTCTGTGCTAAAGGTTTCGGGATCAAGTCCTGGCTGTGCCGTGGATGTTTGTAGTCTTTCGGAATCCACTTTAAACCGTAAGTCTCTGTCTAATATGACTGTAGAGCGTTAAAAGGACTGGCAACTCCACCTCGTTTAAAGAAAACATCTCCTGTCTATAAATCTACCAGCAGGCAGACGGCCTTCAGCATGGGATATTGCATTATAATGTTGATGATGATGATATATGCCCTAAATATTATTTTAATAATATATTATATATATATATATATATATATATATACTTAGGACATTAAATGTAATGTCCATGTTAAAACACACAAAGTTATATATGTTATACAACTTTCATGTTGGCTGAATTTTAGGTCAAATCTAAATCCGTACCTTAAAAAGGCAGTATTAGGAAAAATTCGCATTTTCAGCACTTTCTTTATCTTAGTACGATTGCCTATTTCAATGTTTCTTTATTTTGAAAATATATAATTTTTAACTTAATACTTCGGTTCTTACTATAATGATTAGTTGAAAAAAACTGTTATGACTAATCTCCAATAATCGGCAGCGCGGGACGGACACCCGTGAGTGGTCTACTCAAGGATGGAGGGAAAGGGGGCAAACTTTGTTATGATGGAGCACCCGTAGGAAGAAGCCCAACTTGGCTCAGAGTCGTTAAGAAGGAGGGCAGTGTCTTCCGAGAGGACCTTTTGGACCTTCATTCGCGTATTGTATGGGGGTTCATTTGCGTATATCCCCACATTCCAGTTGCATTTTCGCGTTCTTTGTACAAACACCTATTTAAGTTTAACACTTTTTTTGGTTCTTCTTTTATGACCATCAGTTTCTCTCTTTCCGTTTTATTAGTGTTACAGCTTTAGCATTAATTTTTTTTATTTTATACATGTGGTCATTTTGGTCTTTCGAAAGAAAATTTCCGTTAAGTATTTTAAATAAAATTTCATTTCACGTTTAAACTTGGAAATTTTCAATAAACATATCTAAATAACATAATTGTTTACCATTAATACATAAATAATGCGTTATTTTCAAAGGAAGTTCTCAATATCTGTATGAATTTGTGGATAAATATCTCGTGATAAAAGATTCATCCATTCAATATTATTCCTTTATTATTTGCCCCATAAAAGATTCATATAAAAGATTCATGCCCCCTTTATCATGGGAAGTTTCATAAGCTATAATTAAGTAACAAAGTCATCGTGTAAAACAATGAATGCTTTCTGCAGACTTTTATTTTGTGCCGTCCAAATAATATATAATATTCAAAGTTTTCACCTTTTTACCTTTGGAGTTTTCACTTTTTACTTTTGGAGTTTCTTTCCTTGGTCATCCATTTATTCAAGTTAATGAAAGAAAACATCCTGTTCATTTTTGTTGTACAATTTATTATATCTTCAATTACTGCAGTCATACTTAATTGAGTAACTTTTGAAGAACAATCCATTCCGTTATAATTAAATAACAAAGTCATCACATAAAATACATCGTCTAAGACAATCGTTCTTAAGACATCGTCTATGAATGTTATTCTGCAGACTTTTATTTTGTGACATCCAAATAATAAACAGTATTCAAAGTTTTCATTTTTATCTTTCAGTGCTTCTTTCCTTGGCCAACCGGTCTTCACATCCATTGATTGTAGTTGCAAGAACACCTCCCGTTCATTTTTGTTGAGCAATTTATTATATTTACCAATTACTGTAGTCATACTTAAGTCCATTCGGTGATTGATACAACCAAGAAAAAAAGTAGAGCATTCAATTTATAAGTTAACTAAATGTACTAATTAGTGCATTAGTTCAAGTTCTAGTAATATTAATTAAAAAATATAAATCATACTTGTCGTTTTCACCAGTTTTTCTTTCTTTGATTTTTTTGTTTTTGTTTTCCCAATTTGTAAACTTTTTTTCAAACACTTATGCAGTTCTGGAAATGTTTCTTCTATACATTTCAGATTTCTTATAATCTTTTTTCACTGTTGTTCATCACTTTCAGTTGGCATTTTTTATGAAAAGAATTAAAATTAATAATAATAATAATTAATATAATACTAACTACTACTATTAACTTACCTAAGCACGAAGTATCAAACAAGAAATAATTATAAAAAAAAAAAAGCTTTTGTTGCCTGTAGTTTGGCGTAAAAGATTTTCAGTCATTGACTGGTGCGGTTTCTGTAAGTCCAATTCAAGTTCTTGATAGATGAGTTTATAGTCCTATGAGAGAATTTAACAACCAGATCCATGTTGTTTATTTTCTCATTGTATAAATACGCTTTTGAAAACAACATAAACGCAATTTTGGAGTGAGGGAAAACATCGACGCATGTCATTCTGCTATCATCAATTCAACTTTATTCTAATTATATTTAAAATTGTATTTAAATAACGCTTTAATATGCTTTTTTTGATGTATTTTTATTCGTTTAAAAATACATTCATTATTTCAAGAGTTTTTAATTGATATGTTATGGTATATATATTTACAGTTTATTATATAAATAAATAAGGTATTATTTTGATATTAAGAGTTACATCATGTAAAAAAGGGGATTTTTTTGTAAAATTATATATATATATATATATTTTTGTATATATACGTACCATATATTGAGTATGAATGGCCGAGTGGCTAGCCGCTCGGTACCACAGGTTCCGGGTTCGAGTCCCGGAGGTGCCTGGATGTTTGTAGTGGTTCGGAATCCACTTTAAAGTGTAGGTCCCGGTCTAATAGGATCGTAGAGCGTTGCGGGGGCATTGTTACTCCGCGTCCGTGGCTTATCTTCAAGTTAGACGCGGCCCCTGGGTCATGCAAAGTGAGTACGTCGGTGCAGCGCTTGCCTTAAGGCATCCAAGCTGTCTCAGTGTTTGCCAGCTGCATTAGAACAAAATATATATATATATTGAAAAGTTATTTTGTAGCTTACGATTTAGAAGTGAGCACTTTATATATGAATTACTTTTAAAAGAATTACAGAAGTTTATAAACAATAGACAATAAGAACAATTTTGGGGGTGTTAATTTCATATACCAAGTACTTGACAAGTACAGATTCGAAGGACGTTCAGCATTACGCAGAAAGACCACGAGGGTCTAATACACTAAATCCTCTTCAAAGTTTATTTAAACGATTTCTTAAAATGTTTTTTTAAGAGATAATATTTAAGGCAGGGTTCTCCCATGTTTTTAGCCAAAGGGTCATACTAACCCTTTAAACTCCAAAGGGCTAAGGCATAGCTAACTCACCGTACCAAGATATTGTAGTTTTGAATTACGCAGAACTTTTTCGTATCGGAATCAACAAGCGATTTAAGGAATGAACATCTTTCCGCTTACAATTTTGGTTGCAAGTGTCAACGACATGCCATTGGGGTGGAGATGCTGTCTAGTTCTACAGTAGTACCGCGCCATCTTCTGGGAAGAGGCGGAATTATGTTAAACGCCAATTATGTTTGGTTAATCGAAGTATATAGCGTCATTTTGTAGCCAATAGTAGAGGTCGAGCAATATAATTGTACATTTTACAGTAGTTTTTACGGTACAATTGCAGTTTATTCACTAGTTTGGAGACCTCTGATTTAAGGAATCGTATAACCTCTTTAATTGTTGTTGTTGTAACTAATTCCCCTGGTATAGGAAAGCCTACACAGGGCTAATAGACCCCATCGCAGGCGACTGGTCCATGGCTAAGGGTATGCAGCTTTACTTTTAGCGAGGAATCACAAGGGCTGAAAACTGACTCAACGTCGGGACAACGCTCTACGATCATATTAGACCGGGACCTACGGTTTAAAGTGGATTTCGAACCACTGCAAACATCCATGGCACTACCGGCACTCGAACCCGAAAAACCTGTGCCACCTAGCGCCAGAGCGCTAGACACTAGACCATGCAGGCTCAAAAATAATAATTAAATATTAATTAATTTAAAATAATTATTGATAACTATTTTAAATCGTGTAGGAGTCATTTAAATCTTCATTCAAAAACTTAAAAAAAAAAAACCTTTATTTGAGAATTGAGTTGAAAATAAAAAATATACACGGTTCAGTCACATTAATGTGACCACCACCTACTTTCGACGTCAACGTGAAATAACCAATCACAAAAGGCAGGTGGCAGCATTATTGCAGTGGAGTGTAAAAAGAATTCCACTTAATACCCCTTAAATACCACTTAATACCACATTCCACTTCCAAAAGCCTGAATATACAAGAGCGTATATTCCGGCTTTTGACAGGTGGTCACATTAATGTGACTGGACTGTGTATAAAATGTATGCATATTTTGTTTTTCAATTTAAACGAAGTTGTGGGAAGCAGAGATGACAATTGTATCCGCAAATAAAAAATTAAAAAATAAAATTTTTAGTTTTCCTTTTTATTAAAACCATCTATTGCATCCTCTTAACTTCAAAATTTCACTCCTAAGTACTGAAGAATGAAAAGACTTCAGAAGTCACAAGCCTCCCGCTGTCAGTCAAAAGTAAATGCCCCTTTTCAAAAGGAAAAAAAAAAAAAGGTTGCAAAAGAAACGAAACCGGCAGAGGTGTGTCACAAATGTCTGAATCGCCTCCTTTCGTAACGAGGTGTCAACGCTTCGATTAGGCAACCGCTATCTTTGCATTGTAACGAAACTGCTCCGCATTGTTTCTTTGTCTATAAATTGAATGTCGTTGCACCTCTTCGATACCAACTCTTTTTTTTCACCTTCGATGCCGAGACAAAGTAATTTGGAGGCAATTACTAAAACACGAAACAATCATTCGTCATTGATAATCGATGAGGATATCACGAGGTGTTTCGGAAAGGAATTAGATTTCATTCGATAAAAAAAAAAAAAAATGTTATAGTGGAGTCTAATAATGGTAATAATGGTTCAATCAGCTTAGAAAGTAGATTTTTCGACAGGATTATGTGATAAAAATTAACTTTATTCATTATACTAAATGGCCATTAAAATGACAAGTCCTTATGTTTTAATTACGTGTGATTTCAAAAGTTCGTTCATTTCTCACTCGATATTCTGCAACGGAGAATGAAATATTTGATGCGTAATGATGTCATTTGCATATTATAGAGTAATTGCACATTATTAATTTTAAATTTTTAAATATATTAAACTAGATTTATTGTAGAAATTATAGCAAATAAAAAAGTCGGCATTGGGTTAAATAAAAGATTATGATATACGGGAAGTGCGGAATGTATTTTTCTCAGTAAGAATATTGACCACCTGTTCTCAGCTTACGAAATAAGGTTTGTTTATAGTTCTTTTCTAGGGCCTGATGGCCTAGTGACCAGCTCTCTGCGCCACAGCCTTTGGGTTTGAGTCCCGGCGGTACCATGGAGGTTTGTAGTAGTTCGAATTCACTTTAAACCATAAGTCCCGGTCTAACATGACTATTACTACACCCCAGAGAGTGCCTTGAGTTGAGTTGTCCTATGTCTGGAATGATGTGGGTAGGAGAAGTCTGGCTGGGCTCCGTGACGCTCTTACAGTCATGTTACACCGGGACCGACAGTTTAAAAGGGTTCCTACAAACATCCACACTACAAAAAATGCGAATCTACAAACCACCCCCTGTAAAAAGAAAAACATCTCCTGTCTCGAAATCAGCCAGCAGGCAGACAGCTTGGCTTACCATAGGGCTGTTGCACCAAATGACGAAGATGAGGCGATGGTGTGACGATATTACACCGGCGGAATAGAAATGCTTTCTGCATGCGTTCTCTAAGGACTGCTCACCATAAGGGCCATCCAGACGAGAGAACACAAAAGTTGAGTGGCTTTCACTCCTTACCGTCTCCGTCTGACCGCGAGAAGTATCCCACATTATCTCTGACTGTGAGTGACAGCTGGTCGTAAATTGGCGGGTGTGGGACCTTTGATGTGCGGAAAAAACCGACTCTTATTAGAATTAAGCAAATAAAATGTTGGTATTGAGGTAAACAAAAAATTATGATATACATGCAATTCAGGTATATTCTTTTCAGTGAGAATATTGACCACCTAGTTTTAAACTTACGAAATAAGGTATGTTTATAGTTCTTTGATAATGTTTAATGTGTCTTTATTAACTCCGGCTGGTTAACAATGCTTTCTGCATGCGTTCTTTAAGGACTGCTCCATAAGGGCCGTCCAGACGAGAGCATACAAAGGGTGAGAGGCTTTCATACTATGCGTCTCCGTCTGACCGCGAGAAGTAGCCCACATTATCTCTGACTGTGAGTGACAGCTGGTCGAAAATAGACGGAAGTGTGATCTTTGATGTGCGGAAAAAACGACTCTTGTTGGAGCGAGGTAGAAACATGGGATTTATGTCAAACAGAATTTTAAAGTGTTTAGAAAAAAAAAAAATCATTCGTCCCTCATGTTCTCTTATCTGGACGGAACTTTAATGCATCGTGTCCAGATGAGAGCACTCGAAGGGAGAATGGCTTTCGCGAAAGCTTTTCAAACCGATCTGATGCATTGAGGACGGAACATAGAAAGCGAACAAACGCGTTCCACAAAAGAAAATCTCCGCTCCAGATAGAGTCGGTTTTTTTGGTTGAGTTTCAAAGGGATTTCTGAGCTCAATTTGGACGCCATCTTCGATCAGCTGTTATTTGTAGCGAGCGTTGTGTTGCGTCTAATCCTCAGTGTCCTGCAGTACATCCCATACGTAATCTATTCATGGATGGAGGAAATGGGGCAGCTTCTGTTGGGATGGAGCACCCGTAAGTAGAAGTTTGACTTGGCTTCATGTCGCCGGAGAAGGAGGGAAGTGCTTTTCGAGTGAACTTTTAGGGGAAAACTCCCCGGCAGAAAACCTGGAAAGCTTTCATTGGGCAGTCCGACTAACGAGGCAAAATGCTGAACATCAAAAACCCCATCGAGTCTCTTACAACAAAGCCGCCTGTAGGTTGAACCTCAGCACTAATGTTCACTAACGACGTACGTTGCCACTGAGGCACGAGTCGGGGGTAACTAGTGTTTTCTAACTATTGCGTAATGAAGTGGAAGGGAAATTTATTTGTGAATGGAACAAAATAGAACTTTAATTTAGTAAATAGAATTTTAGATATTTAATGGTAATTTAATTTAATGGATTATGATGTTTCAAGAATTTTTTATTAATCTGAGATTATTTATACATGATACACCTTTTATTATCATATAAATTTTAAGATAGTAGTTCTTAATACAAAGGTTACTTTTAACTCAAAGTAAAATTTTGATATTTTCCTCAATCCTAACAGGTGGTCTGAAATGTTCATAGGCTGACACATAGATGGAGCTACTAGTGTTAAATCCATATGATTTTTAGTTAGCCCTAGCCTTCAAAAGACACGTGTATAAATTTGACAGCTGTTGCACTATTAGTATGTGAGTTATAGCATTTTTAGTGTTCATCACGTGCAGTCCACTCGGCTGACTCTCGATTGGACTCCGGTGTGAAATGATGGAGCCATGTTTCATCCATTGTCACATATCGACGCAAAAATTCGGGTTTATTACGATTGAACAGCTCCAAACACTGCTTAGAATCATCAATTCGTTGCTGTTTTTGGTCGATTGTGAGCTCGTGCGGCACCCACTTTGAACAGAGCTTTCGCATATCCAAATATTGATTCACGATATGTCCAACACGTTCCTTTGATATCTTTAGGGTCTCAGTTATCTCAATCAACTTCACTTTACGGTTATCAGAAATTATTTTGCGGACTTTTTGATGTTTTCGTCGGTAACAGCCTCTTTGGGGCGTCCACTGCGCGCATCGTCCTCGGTGCTCATTTCGCCTCTTTTAAATTTAGCAAACCACTTCTCTACGGGTGATGCTGTAACTCACATACTAATAGTGCAACAGCTGTCAAATTTATACACGTGTCTTTTGAAGGTTAGGGCTAACTAAAACTCATATAAATTTAATACTAGTAGCGCCATCTATGTGTCAGCCTACGACCTTTTCAGCCCACCTATTATGCAAAAATATATTTTCTTTGTACATTTCCTTACATAGCCCTTATGTCTTTCTTTTGTGTTGTGTAATTAAAAGTAATATGACTGTATTGTGTATGGATCTTTTTAATTATTTTGTGTAGCAGCAAAATGCTCTGGTTGAACTGAATTAAATTCTTACAATTTTAAAAGAAGTCATTAGAACATCAGAACTTTAAATATACATTTTTAATTTCTTGTAGTTGTACAGTTTTAATTTTTTGTTTAATTTACTGTTTTCAGTTCTGTTTTTTCATAAATGTAGTTTTTAATTTTATAATCAATGAAATGTAAAATGTGCGATTGTTTTAAATTCTATTTATTTTATTTATTTCATTTTTAATTTTTGTTTATTTAAATTATATTTATTTTATTTATTTCATTTTTAATTTTTGTTTATTTAAATTCTATTTATTTTATTTCTTTTCAATTTTTGAATTTAAATAAATAAAAAAATGAAAAAATGAACTATTTATTTTGCTTATTTCATTCTTTTATTTTTATTTATTTAAATTCTCTATATTTCATTATTTTTTTTTATTTATTTAAATTTGTTTTATTTTATTTCTTTATTTTTTTTATTTATTTAAATTCTATTTATTTAATTTTTGTTTTCAAATTCTAGATTACTGTTTTATCTTGTTTACATATGATAGGATTCCCAAACAACTTTTCAAGCAATTGGATCAATTGAGATAAAGCAGCATCAGCGAGTATAAATCTAAAAGCACCTACTCAAGTCAAGGCAAGGGAAGTCCATTTTTTCATATAAATAAAATGCCTATTTATTTACGATTTATTTTTCCGCATAGTTTACATTGGTTCTTTATTAGACTTGCTAAGTTTTTTACTTTCTATGAAATACGTTTAATTGCAGATATAAATTTTTGTACTATACTATTACTATGTTTTTTTACTATTCAAGATTTTACTATTGTATTACATTATTCTATTTTAAATTAATTATCAATCTGTTTAGTTTACTTTGATCCACTTGTGGATTTTTGTGATCTACCAACGAGCATATCCAGATGTTTTATCTTTAACTAATTCGCTGATAAACATATACGGTAGCAAGCAGCATTGTTGCGTCCGAGTCAGCCATCTTTGTTTACTCAAAGTGCTTGTTACCTCACGCCCAGCGAAGATAACATGGCTTGTTTTTTGCGGTCACCTGAGATGCTCGGAACGAAAGCCGCTCGCCCCTTGTGCGTTTCCGTCTAGACGCGGCTTTACACCAACCAAAAAAGAAAACTTTACAGCTATATGAATGACAGTGAAGCATGTTGATAAAATATGTTTCTTTTATATTTCTCAATCTTTCAGATTTTTACATTTCTCTACTTTCTTCTTCTTCCTATCCCAAAGTCCAGCGGGGCTAGACTAGGTCCATGAATCCAAATACCCGAAGAAAGTCCAAGACCATCACCGGACTGTCGAGGAGATTCTGACATCTGAGCCCCCGGGCACTCCAAGATGTGAGATGGTGAAGCCTGCTCAGAGCAGCACTTGGTGCAAGTGTCGAAAGCTTTCAAACCATCCGAGAAAGTCATAGTTCTGAGGTGTCCACTGAGCAAACGGGTGATTGCAGTTTGTCCATGCCACTCACAATTAAGTGCCAAAGTACCGCCAGGTCGATGGCCCGATACCACTGGTGCACTGGGGAGTAGACCAAATAGTTTTTCCATTTAACATAGCTTGGGAGTAAATTTCTGTGTAGGTCTCAAGTGGAACCAATACCTCACCAGCACCCGCTTTGGCCAATGCATCTGCCATTTCATTCCCCTCAAGGTCGAAATGGGAGGGAATTCACTGTATGTGGATCTTATGATCCACTGAAAGATTTTTAGCTTTTTGAGAATAGATACACCTATCCTGTCTCTAACACTGGACCAATTAGCCAAGTGCTGAATAGAACTCCTGCTATCAGAGAATCAGATTTCATTTCCTGCAGTAGTAGTCGCTAAGTAGTCAAGGCCTTCTCTATTTTCTAGAGAACTTTATTAATATTGAGTAAGATTTTTTTGTGGCTTTCACTGTTACATATTTGGCATACTTATCATTCACATTAAGGAAGGAAGCTTCCAATGAATACACATTTTCAGGCATGCAATATACCTTCTTGTTACCGTGGTATATTCATCATCATCATCATCAGTGGCGCAAACAGCCTCATTATAGGCCAAGGCCGTCTGCCTGCTGGCAGATTTCTTAGACAGGAGATGTTTTGTTTTTAAGGGGTAGGGTTATCAGCATTATGCCCAACGCTCTACAACCATATTAGATAGAGACCTACGGCTTAAAATGGATTCCGAACCACTACAAACATACATGCCACCTCCGGTACTCGAATGCGAAACCTTTGTCACTGAGCACCAGAGTGCTAGTCACTCAGCCAATAGGCCCACCGTGGTATATTCGTTTGGTTAAATCGAATTCTCTAAAAGTGAAATTCATTCTATATTTGAATTTTTTTCTTCCTTGTATTTTATAATTAAGCCATTATCCCTCTTCCCGATTTATAACTCAGTGGCGATTATGGGAGACAATAATTCTATTTTATTATATTACTATCCCTTTTATGGGAGACAATAATTTTATTTTATTATATTACTATCTTTTTTTTGGGAGATTTTATTATATTACTATCCAGGGAGACAATAATCCTATTTTTTTCGCTCTTCAGGAGCTGTTCGTGGAATTTACATAAGATTCTGACATTTATAAAAGACCACCGTGACATTTATTTTTTTTAAATTACACTGGTGTCCTGTTGCTTATAAACAAATAGTTTTAATAGGAAATACATTTTTAGTAATACTTTAGAGGTTATATTTATGCAACGAAATTAAAAATATTTGATGACATTATATTCGGAACTGGTTTTTATTCGTAAGTATATAAATGTATCTTCTGCCTGACTCAGGGTTCAGTGGTAACATGCGCCACTGGTGAGCATTGGGGCTGAGGTACAATTCGATGGCGACATTGTTGTAGACACTGTTTCGAAAAACGAGAAGACTCGATGGCGTTTGGGAGGTTAGCATCATTCCTCGTCAGTCAGACTAGCTGATGGAAGTTTCCTCGTATACAATACGCAAAATGCGGGACAGTTACCCCTAAATGTCCTCCCGGAAGGCACTGCCTTCTTCAGCGACTTGGAGCCGAGTCAGAGTTCAACCTACGGGTGCTCCATCATAACAGAAGCTGCCCCCTTTCTTCCCTCCATGAGTAGACTACTCACGGGTTGTTCGTCCCACGTTGCCGTACACTGAGGATTATTCACAAAAAAATATGTATCTTAAAAAGTATTTTTGTCTTCATGCAATTAGTACTTTATTAATAATTAGTTTAAAAAATTATTAATAATTAAATTACATGTAATATAATTTTTTCAAGAATCTGTAAATTGTTTTTTTAAGCTTTTATAACTTAATCGCATTTTGCTGAATTTACGTTTGAAGCTTATAACTATTAAGTTTGAAAGTTTCTTTTTTTTTTTCGTAATCAATTCTTCCTGCAGGTATAGGAAAAACATAACGGTTTTTCGTAAAATTAAATTAATAATAGTTATAGATCTTTATTACATACTTATTCTATTATTTGGGGATGGATGATGCATATTGTCCGAAATACCTGACAGTATTTAACCAAAGTAGGGATTGTTAATAAGATTTCCAGCTAGAAATATTTTACAGCTCAGAAGCTTACTTTGGTTGATCTGATAGACCAAATCAGTATACAATTTATGAGCAATAGTGATACAAACCATTTATTCCTCATTATTAATATCATTTGCTTTAATATGCCGTGTATCTGTCATTTCCTTTGTAATTAATTATCCAAGAAGTACTTTCCGAATTACAAATTATCTAATTTTTTTTGCTTTTTCCATTATTTCCTCATGATAACACAAATTATTAATATAATTTGTTTCGTTATTTTATTTATTTTTTTTTTTTTTGTTTATTATCGAGGGAATATAATATGTTAAAACTTATACATAAATTATACCTTTGTAACTATACAAAAAGCTATACTATTGCTTGTAACTAAACTATTGCACTCTAGTGCTCGGCGCCACAAGGTTCGAGTCCGGCGGTGCCATGGATGTTTGTAGTGGTTCGGAATCTACTTTAAACCGCAGGTCCCGGTCTAATATGATTATAGAGGGCATAGGGTTGACAACTCTACCCCGTAAATGGAAGACACCCTGTCTTGAATCCTTGGCCCACACTGGGGCTGTTGCGCCATCGAAAAATTACAGGAAATTTAAAATTTCTTGAAATCGTCTTGTTATAGATTCTAAGTAATTCTTAGTAAATACAAGACTTATTTTTTCCAAATTTTATGCATTGTAGATTTTTGCTGCTTTGAGGAAACATTATATCACTAAAATAATTTTCAAATTCCGGTCAAATGTGTTGCATTGCGTGAATCTTGCGTTAATCATTTTTTAAACTTCTTTGTAATCATAAAGCAAACGCAATGAAACATTAAAAAAAATGTACTTAGGATTGCTATTATGTTAGAAATTCAAGACTCTATAGAATCAAATTCCAAATGAATTATTTTAAATTATAGGTTAAGATATCAATATATCTTTACTAATCCATGGTGTCATCAATAATTTCGAACTGAAGAAATTACAGGTTTGATCTATTGCTCTACGATCATTTTGTGCACACTTTAGGCTAATTAGACTGGGACCTACAGTTTAATGTGGATTCCGAACAATCACAAACATCCATGCCACCTCCACGATTCGAACCTGAAGCCTGTGGTGCCAAAGGTCAAACTGCTAGCCAATTGACCGTCCAAACTACTAGAGATGATATTCATTCAATCACTATATAACCCGACAACGCTAAGCTTAACGAACAGAATAAGTTTTATTTTCAAAATTCTTTCGATTTTTTCTAATCATTATCAAACAAACCTTATTTTCTTTCATTAGAAAATATAAAATTGTAAAAACATATCTTAGATATATCTTTTATATATCTGCGGCACATGAAATTCGAAGTTTTCGCTTCATCACACTAGCGAAGAATATTTTTCCTTTTTCCACTATGTCATGATACCTGGCTTATCAAATCAATATTTAAACTGTCTTTTTATCTTAATATTGCATAACTTTCTTGTATTTCTACTTTATGTTTTGTAGTCGTTAATCTTGGAGTTGTGTTTATTTTTCGAAGGATGATTCGATTCGTTCCATGAGATAGCTTTGTTGGCTTCACCGATCATTAGTGAGGGATTTTCAGGTATGTTTTTTTTAAATTTTTATTATAGAAAAACATTTAAATTATTTAAACCTTTTTATTAATTTTTTTTTATTATTATAACCTGTTTCTAAGTAGATAATTTATTTGATAATAAGATATGAACCCTTATTTTTCAATAGATAATTTATTTGATAATTTCAAACGATGTGCACTTGCCTGAACTAGTCAAGGAGATATTCTAATTACCTTAATGAACACTAAATAGAAATAATTAAATTATCTAAATATTTGATATTCTTGAAATTTGATATTTGAAATATTATTAAGTATTATTATTAATTAAATAGAATTAAATATTCTACTAGCTCTAAACAATTTAAATAAAACTAAATATTATTAATTATTATTATTAATTAAATAGAATTAAATATTCTAAACAATTAAATATTCTAACTATATCTAAACAATTTAAATAAAACTAAATATTATTAAATATTATTATTAATTAAATAGAATTAAATATTCTAAACAATTAAATATTCTAACTATATCTAAAAAAATTTAAATATTCTAAACAGACAATTTTATTTAATATAAACTGTGTTTGAAAAAATATTTCTTAATTACGATCTAAAAAGCATACAAATTTAATATGTGTCGTAATATAATGTTAATCCTACGTGAAAATTTTATGAGATTTATTTGGGCTTAAGAATATTTTATATTTTATCTTAAAAAAGTCTAAAGTATTATAATAAATTATATTGTATTAAGTGAAATAATCTGATAAACTTTTTAGCTTTGAATCTTTTGAAGTTCGAAATTATTATTTCTTTTTCTTGGAGTTATAACGAGAATTACACGTAAGCGAAAACTTTTGTTAGGTATTGTGGTAATTTTGATCTACAAAAATTATACCAGTTAACGCCTGTTAATTAATTAGCAGTTCTTTTGAGGAGCTAATAACAACCAACAGATCATTTATTATTTTTTACTAATAAAAAAGATATCCCAGTGAAAGGTTAACCTTTATTTACTTTTTACTTCTTATTGGCCGGCCTGATGGCCAATTGGCTAGCGCTCTGGCCATTGGTACGACAGTGTTCGAATCCTGGCGGTGGCATGGAAGTTTGTGATTGATTAGGAATCCACCTAACTGTAGGTCCTGGTCTAATTAGCCTAAAGTGTGCAAAAAAGGACAACTATATCTAAAAAACTACAAAGGGCTACAAACCAAACCAATTCTTTTTCATAAGCGCAACAGCTCCATGGTGGCCAAGGCCGTTTCTTTAACCTACAGGCAGATTCGGAACATGAGATTCTTTCATTTTACGGAATAAGGGTGTCAGCCCTCCGCCCAACAATCAAATTAGAACAGAACTTACGGTTTAAAGTGGATTCCGAGTCACTGCAAACATCCATGGCACAATCGAAACTCGAATCCTGTGGCATCGAGCATTAGTTACTTGAACATCAGGCCAAAATACAAGCACACCGTGATCTCCTGTTTACTAGACTGGCGCCTTAACCAACTAAGACGCGTCGCCTCTTTATTTACTTTTATCCTTATACAATTTTAGAGTAGAATATTAGTAGTAAGATATTAGTGATATAAACTAAAAGTAATTACAGCAATTACAATCAGACCAGACAGGAAATTAGAAATAAATCAAATTAACCTTCAATCAATTGCTGTCATTATAATCGAAAAAAAATAGACATATTCTCAACTACATAAATCTTAATTGAAAATTATCTAAAATGTATGAACTATATCGTATTTTTAATTTTTTTTTTAAACCTTGAGGCTACATTAGTGACAAACATCTACTAGGGAACATAATTTCGTTTGTGCCTAATGAATTTCAAAAAATTTTAGTGAAGAAATTAATGATAATTTGGTTTTAAAGATCACTGATGTTCATCATTTTAAGAAGCAAAAAAAATAATAATTTACATTACTGCAGGCTATTTAAAAGTACAGTTTAACACAACCTACTAGTATTTTAATTGTTTTGCTTGGGTATTTTTATATAAATACACAAATATCCTAAGTAGATTATATATCCTTAATAATATTTAGAAATATATCAAATTAACCTTCAATCAATTGTTGTTTTAATAATTGAGGAAAAATAGGCAAACACTCAGCTACATTAAATCTTAATTAGAATCATATAAAATGTATGAATTCCTCTTTTTCACTATAAAATTTTTTACCATATCCTTCTTTTTTAAAATCTTGTGTCTAAGTTTGTGACAAACATCTGCAAAGAACATAACTTTCTTTGTGCCTAATCAGTTTCAAGAATTTTTTTTTTTTTAGTAAAAAATTAATTGTAATCATTCTTTTCAGAAGACAAAATCTAATTTAGTTATTTAGAGTTTAATGCAACTTATTTTAATAGTTTTTCTTGTGTACTTGTATATAAATCCACAAATATCCTATGTAGAATATATATCCTTAATAATATTTAGGTTTTAATATAAATTAAATTCATACTTCGGTATATTTTGTTATTAATAAAGTTAAGGTACGTAGATATATGTTGATCCTTATTAAAATGAAGGACACACAATGCCGTGAGCTTTCAAAATGATACTACTACAAACATGCAATATGTGACCAAACTACAAATCGTAATAAAATGGAACAAGATTCGAGAATGACATGTGACAAACAGTGAATTGCCTAATAGCAACTTAGTGTCCAATTTAAAAATAAAAAAAAAAGAGAAACCACTTTTATGTGTTCTGTGTTGCCCACGCCATTAACTGATAAAACGAACTGTGGCTGAAATAATACCTCCATAAAGAAAAAGGTTCAATTCAAGGAAGTAAAAAATAAATTAGGAGGCATTCTTGTTCGATTATTGATTATCTCTTTCGGAGTGCGAGTACGTGTTTCGATTTATCTAGAAATTACTTCCATTAATTATTGATCCGGTATTGCTGTAGAGCTACAGCCAATTGTCAACTGTTGATAAGTGTTATCGGCCGAGATAGAGACTCAGAGCGTCGTAAAGCGGAGAAATAGTGCCTGGTTGCTCAATCCGTGATTTTTCTAAACTAGTTTAGGCTCGGGTCGGAAATAGCACCGATTTTTCTTTGCACAATAGAATTGGAGCATTGTAGTTTCCGGCAGAAGAAAAAAAGGTTTTAAATTGTGATCACTAAAAGCATTGTTAAGCAACAAGTTACATAAATTCGTTTAAGGAAGGATTTTTATCTGTGTTCTTGTAACGAATTTATAGCCTTTTTTTTTTCCCATTTATTAATAGATAGTCCAGATATGTGACGTTGAAATACTGGTCTAAAAGTGATATAAAATCTCAATAAACTGTAATGTAATCGCTTATAAAGGGTGTACTGCCAATAAGCATACTGTCCTGAAGAAAAAAAAAATGACATTTGTAATAAAAATTTTGAATTTTACTGCTTTTAAAATTTTAACACAATTTTGCTTTTCGGTACTCACTTTATTAAAAAATACAAACATGGTGAAATTATCATGGAAATATCTTTATCTTTTTATATTTTATTATTTAACCAGATTTGTTCGATAAAAATGGTTTTTAATGTATGCAAACAAAAATTTTGTTCAGCGAATGAACCTCTGCCCTAACGGTGAGCGTTAGGGCAGATGTTCATTCCACTGGCAGCATTGTTGCAGACACTGTTTCAAAAAGCGGGGAGACTCGATGATGTTTCTAAAGCTCAGTATTTTGCCTCGTGAGTAGGACTGACTACCTGGTGGGCGATTTCCGGGTTTTCTACCATACGATATGCAAATACGGGGGTAGTTCCCACTAAAAAAGGCACTGCCTTCCTTCAGCGGCACTGAGCCAAATCAGATTTCTATTTACGGGTGATCAATCACAACAGAAGCTGCCCCTTTCCTCCATCCATGAGTATATACTCATGGGATGTCCATTCCGTACTGCAGGAGACTGAGGATTACATGTACACACACCTAAGTCATGCATATAAAAAACATTTTTAAGTAATGTTATCACCTAACCTGGCCTGTTATTACCTAACTTTAGATAATCTAAGTGAGAAACGAGACATACATACTTTTGACAGCCGGTACACAGCAAGATAACTTGATCTAAAAGCATATTACATTCGATAATAACTTTTATCATATCAGAAAGCGGATAAGCTAAGCACTTTATATTTGTAGATAAGAATAACAATTATGATGAAATATGAAATAATCCGTTATTTGTATTAATGATCACAGCTAATACAATAATTTATTGAATTTTTATTTTTGCAGAAGTGAGTTGATAATTCTTTATTAATAAAAATTCCCTATATTCTTCATCTTTTATTAGTAAATAATTATGTTATAACCTATGAAAATAAATGTAAGATTCTTTTTCGTTCAAACTCATGAAGAGCGGGTTAAGAACCCATACATTATAGACTAATTCTAGTAGTTATCAATCCTCCAACTGTCAGAGAAATTCCTCGAGAGATTTCGTCGTGGATTTTATTCGGTTGGTTTCTCCAAAATTATGGTCCTGTTGATTGATCATTCTTTTAAGTAAAGATAATTTCAAAATTCTTTTAAATAACTCAAATTTCTTCCCGCAATATTTATCTTCTCAAAAGTCCAGAAAATTTTAGGCAATTTTCAAAATGGGTACTTCTAATATATGGTTAGTAAGATTTCCAATGCATTTTTTTTATTTAGATTGAGGATTAAATTATAATCATATTTTTAATAATCTTTGTCGCTATATTACTTTTTGCATATACTATATGCAATATAGAAACATAGTCCTATATTGCATATAGTATATGGATAGATATAGATGGATATATTCAGTGTATAAGTAATAAGACTATACACTGAATACCGAATGTACTAGTCAGTTAACCGTCACTGCTTTCTTCCTTCCTTAAATATCTGTTTCTTTTTCTTTTATTCAATTCCTTTTATTAGCTCACACTCTCCCTATATATATCTTGTTCAAATTTTCAATCGTTCATTAAATACTTTGTATTCACCCACTCAAGTTCAAATACATTTTTTTTTTGAACTTGCAGTGGATGACACTGGATGTTAATACAGTTTTTTTTTCAAATATTAATTCAGTAATTAAATTAAATTAATTAATTTTAGTTTTTTTTTTTTTAGTTTTTAAGTTGCATATATCTACCAATAGATGGCGCCCGATAAACTTAAAAAAAAAAATAAATGAAAATTATTTATAAAGGACTTTCTGCAATAGAGTGAAAAAAAGTAGGAATTGACTTTTAATTTTTTTTATATATTACTTGTTTTTCGTCTGCTGTGGACTTAACCCGTAACAAAGAACGTACGGTCTCACAGACCGCTCAACATGTTCTTCCTCTTACCCCATTACCTGCTTAGTCCAACTAAGTAGATTCTTCCATTACCTTTCTGTTTTGTGACCTTGAACACAGACCTCACTTATCACATTGTTTTGGCATCCGGTAGAAATGCCATCGCATTCTTCAGTAGCGGTCTGTGAGACCTCCCTCCCTTTCAGTGTTATAATCTTCGGCAGTAGTTGCATGGTTCTGATGTTAGGTCCAAGAAACTTAATTCATCCATCTGATGTGGAAAAGCTGTAAAAGTTTCTAGATGAATTTAAAAGTGATGTTAATGGAGAAGATCACTGTGAAGAAGAATTTTGTGAAAGGTCTCACTCAACAGATTCCGAAATTTCTTTAGACGACAATGATCCAGAAGTAGCTAGTAATTCCGAAAATACTACAATGGGCAAAATCGATTCAAATGGTCCGCTGAAGCTAATTAAAACTTTGAACTCCGGCTTACAATATATTAACTAAGAACATTGAGACCTCACGGAAAATTGACGATTCAAATCCAAAAATTGTATAGGAATTACTTTTTTACTGATCAACTTTTTCTTATATTTCTTTTAACTAACATACAACTTATATTTCTACTTAATATCATAAAAATGAGCGTGGATATAGTTTAAAATAATAAAATTATTTTTAGTTTTTTATTTCCAATAACTAATTACTGTATCCAAATTTATACGCAACCCTTCTGTCAGACTTTCAAAAGCATATTCAAAAGATTTCACCCGACCTGCCCGAAGGCTTACGGAAACACTGCATGACCAGAAGCGCAGACAGAACCAACTCAGGGCTACCAGGATTCCGCCTTATCCGGCTCCAGGTATAGGGTGATATGTAATAAGTACAACACCCCCACCGCTTACGGCTGCAAAAACATAACAAAACATGGAAACAACTTTATACTAAAGATATATTTTACAAATGAAAAAAACGATAAATAACTTTTCCATTTAAACAATCTACATCTGAATGTTGTTATGTACATAATACTCTTTTATTCAATTCCTTCTATTAGCTCACACTCTCCCTATATAATATATTGTTTTAAACCGTGTTTGAACCTGTAGCGGATGACACTTGATGTTAATACAGTTTTTGCAAATATTAATTCAGTAATTAAATTTAATTAATTAATTTTAGATTTAAGTTGCATATATCTACCAATAGAGGGAGTCAGATAAACTTAAAAAAATGAATGAAAATTATTTATAAAGGACTTTCTGCAATAGAGTGAAAAAAAAAGTATGAATTGACTTAAAAATTTTTTTTTTATTATTACTTGTTTTTTGTTCATGTGGGTAAACTATTTATGAAATAATTGTGTAAATTACTTATCCACTATATTTCTACACAATATCTTAAAATATGTCTGAATATGGTTTAAAATAATAAAATTATTATCTTAGTCTTTTTATTTTCAATAACTAAATATTATTATTCCTCATTCGCACAACAGCCCAAGGCCACCAGCCTTCGGACATATTTCGGGACAGGAGATGTTTTCTTTCTCGCGCAATAGTCATATTAGATAAACGGTTTAAAATGGATTCTGGACCACTACAAACATCGTGGCACCTCCGAGGCACGAACTCGAAAGCTGTGGCCCCGAGCACCAGACAATAACTAACTGTATCAAAAATATATCTCTAATATACATTAAAAATATATCAAAATCCTATATCTATATTTAATCCCATATTTCCATCATTATATCTAACTCTTAAGTAAGAGTTAGGTATAGTCACTCAAGGCTTACTAAAAAGTTAGGTATGCATTTTAAAAAGCATATAAAAGACATAACAATGCATGAAAACAACGTTATACTAAAGCTGTATTTTGCAAATGAAAATGTGATAAAAAGCTTTCCATTTAAACAATCTGCATCTGAATATTTCTATATTTATATTACTCTTTCATTTCGATATATGACCTAACAGCAGCGAAATAAAACAAAAAAGAATAAAACATTTAATATGCATAGAGGCTACCATTAACAAATTAACAACCCAACTGCAACCATACACAAAAAGAAATTCCTCATCTTCCACCATTTCTTTCGGTTGGTCTTCACGATTCGCTGACGTACGGCCGAACCTTTCATTAATCTTATTTAGCTCTAATGCAATCGTATTCCGTGAGGACGAAAAGCGTATTACTTTTACCATACTTCCATCACCAAGGAGCCACGCCGGGCGCACGAATTCAATTCGCGAGAAATTACAAGAGGCAATTTTGCGCCGAGAAGGGCCCACGGATGTTTGTCTGTTGTCTCTTGCCATTACAGCTGGAGCCGCGGTTGTAATTGGTGGACGGTGAGTAATGGAGAAACAATGATATCCGATTAGCGGAGAAACTGTGCGTGACCATGTCATGGGCACGCAAATGGAGATGCGTGGAATTAGAGAGAGATTGCATCTGTTGAAAGAGTGGTTCCTTTTTGGGTGGTTGCTGAGTCCTTTGTTAAACGATTGGAACATGTCCTAATCGTTCGAGCGCCAGTTTAAAGTACTGTAATGCTGGTATGGTATTTTAAGTTGTTGCGTGCACAAAGAGGTCAATGTGAAAAGAAAGTTTTTGAAAAACCTAGCTTTTAAATACCAATGGTAAAGAAGTAAACCATGCTACTGTTATTCTCCAATTATCTGAATTACGATGTTAAAATTGTTCCGAAAGAGTTCTTTTCTTTTGACTAATGCTTGAGAGCCTGATGGCCGAGTGGCCAGCGCTGTGGCAGTTGGTATCATAGGTTTCGGGTTCGAGTTCCCGGCGGTGCCCTGAATGTCTGTAGTGGTTCGGAATCCACTTTCAATCGTAGGTCGCAGTTCAATATGGTCTTAGAGCATTGTAATGGTAATGTTACACGCGTCCGTAGCATATCTTCAAGCTACATGTGTTCTGGATAGTGCTAGTAACAGCATTCGACGGTGCAGCCCACTTGGGCTGCTTACAGTGAAATGGTTAATACGACCCAGTTCTCGACGTAATTCAAAAACTATTAGTGAAAATTCCACTTATATGGCAAATTGGACTTTACTCAGAGGTGCATGATAAGGGGGGAGGGGAACTACTATAATAAGTTCCAAAAAGAAAAGGAAAGAATAGCGCCTTTAGCTGTGTATAGATTTCAGAACTTAAGGTTTGAGAGTCACTCCAAAAATGGTTTGTTGCAGTTTGGACGGAAATCAAAATACATGCGGATCCATTTGGTAGTTTTCAAGGTAGCAGAATTTTCTCTCGGCCTAGTGTTGGTATTTGGTCACACATCAAAGGATTTACGACATTCTGAAAGACGGTTGGGTGTTTGCGCGTAAGGACAGATAAGAAAACTTGGTTTTTGAGTTTACACTTCCACCCTAGTGGGTGGCCTGATGGCCAATTAGGTAGTGCTCTGGCCTACAGTTTCGAATCCTGGCGGGGCATGGATGTTTATTAGTGGTTCGGAATCCCCGCTAAATCTGTAGGTCCCGGTCTAATTAGACCAAAGTGTGCACAAAAATGACCGTAGAGTGACACACAAACCTTCACCCTCGTGGACAGACGAACGTTCAGTCAAATGTTTCAAATCTGGACACCGCTTTTTGAGAATTTTTGAAGTAATTCGAGCACTTAATTTCGAGCACTTTTGAAGTAATTGTCCCAAATTTCTTGTCACGTTGACAGAAAGTTGTAAATAAATGACTCCATCCAACCAATCCGGTTGTTATCTATGCAAAATTCTCTGTGTAAAATCTTTTGCTACAGTGATCGCCATCAGAGGGATTCAAACTTTCATCCTTTTGCATGCTAACTAACATGCACTATTACTGAATTACAAGTATTGAGCTTTCCATTCTAAAATATCTTGTAAAATTCAACGTGCTTTCGGCTTAACACTCGGACTACAAAAGACGAGTTTTCTGACAATTGTTTTAGTAAGGAATGATGTGTCATCATTTCCTTATGTGTAAACAATTATCACCAAGGAAGTATAAGAGGGAACAGGCACTCATTTACAGAAAAACACTCCATACAATTTTCTTGACTACAGCAAAGTAGATAGCTAATGTGCATATCATTTTTCTAAGAGGATCTATTTAAGTAAAGGAATGGGCCGAACCCACAATTTTTTCCTTTTACATGTCATCTTCAAGCTATTAATGATTATTTATTTAATATCATTGTCTGTCTTAGCTAACATTAATAACAATGTTTGAAAGCTCAAGGTTTAGTTAATAAAGATTTTGAATTAGAATTATAATTTCTGAGTGTCTAGAATGAAACTTCTGAATAAGTATCTAATAAGTACTAGTTTCTGAACTCTCTAAAATTTGAGCTGCCAGAATTTACCGAGTGTTATATATAAGAATGCTTAAAAATAAAATTTATCGAAATATATCTCTTTTTGTTACTTTTAAATTTCTGAATAATTAGAAGATTCCTACTGTTAAAAATTTTATTTTGGTCTTTTTATTTTGGCCCTTTAATTTTTAGTGCAAATTATTTAATATTCTAATCTCATATAATACAATAATAAATAATAATAAAATTTAATAATATTAAATAATAAAATAAGATAATAAAATATAATACTACATTATAATAATAGAAGATCACATTCGTTTTAATGTGGCTTTAATATTCGTATATATTCGTGTTCATCATCAGCCTAAATATTAGGCTGTATTAATTAAAAATTATCGAATAATATAAAAAAAGATATAAAAGGAACAGTATAAAAGAAGAATGAATGAAGAAATAATATGAAATTTCTTTCTAATATTGCTTCCTAATATTCCTAATATTGCTGAAAAATTTCTTCCTAATATATTTTTTTTTTGTAAATTCCCTTAGGTTTTAATTTAATAAAAACAAAATATAAGCATTTTAACTATGGATCCCTATATATATATATATACTTTTGGGATAGTTTATATATATATATATATTCCTATATGGGTTTCAGTGAGAATCATACATGGCTTAGAACACGGCTATGCAAGTGCTTGGAACCAATATATATGCCTAATACATATACTGCGGGCCTGACGACCGAGTCACAAGTCCTCTGGAGCTCCATGACACGGGTTTCGGGTTCGAGCCCCGGCGGTGCCATGAATGTTTTCGGTGTTCGGAATCCAATTTAAACCTAATATGACTGCTGGGCGTAGGGCTGACAATCCTACCCAGTACAAAGAAACCATCTCATGTTTCGAATCTGCCAGTACACAGACGGCATTGGCCCACCATGTAGCTGTAGAGGAAATGAAGAAGAATACATATACTTGACCTGCACCAAGTTTTATTGACTAGGGAGCAATTTCATACAGTAGCAGAGGAACTCTTGTAGTTATTTCATGCACCTTGACAGTAAATGTACACGTTAAATTGATAATTGAGAGCCAGTTATGCTGTTATTTTTTATTCCTGTTCCAAGGAGCGTTTTCCACAAGGATAACGTTCGTCCCCATACTCTTTTTCCTACACACATTCCATCTTACTCCTATTCTCTTGCATACTTTGTTATGTAACCTTGAAACTTTAATCAAATAAATATGCTATTTATACAAAAACTTCACCTACATTCATTTCCAGGCTAATTTCTTCTTGGTGTGATGATTTCATTTTCAGCCGGTGTATCTGTGGCAATTATACTAAATTATATACTTGCCCGTTTTTCATGCGTGTCAAAATTTCTCAAATTTAAAGAAATATGGCGGAACAATCACAATAAATTTCATTGTTTGAATATATATTTGTTATATTTTTTTTTTTGACACCTGTAATTAAAAGTCGATTTATTAAAATATGTTTAATGTATTCCTTATTTTGATTCAAAGGTGATTCTAGAATCAGTCATTTTACTGTCACAGCTAATACGTAGCAAATTTGATGGATGCTATTGTAGATGAATAATTTATATTCTAAATCAGCTGTACCTCAACACGACATGCAAAAATCAATTAAAATCATTCTTTTGAGACTCACAAATTTATAAGTTCTCTTTTATAAAAATTTTTTTATTAGACTTCCCCATCGTAATTATGTTTTTATTTTTGTTTAAAAACAACAATCGAAACAACTATCATGAATATTGTGCATCTTAAAATCAAATAAAAAAAAAAGAAATAAAGTATTAAATGCCAATCTTGTTTTTGAAACTCTTAAAAACTCATGAAAACATAAAATATAACTATTAATTTTCATGCATTTCCAAGTATTTAATGGTGAATTTTGAATTAAATTTGTGATTATCAAAAGACTAGGGACGTAATTCTCAAGAAATAAAAAAAAAAAATAATAAAAATATTGAAATTGTTTCCTTAAAATATATATAGATTCAAGAATCATGAATTGCAAAGTTACTGTTTATTGTTGTTATTTGCTATTTTAATCATGAATTGTAAAGTTACAAACTGTTGTCCATGAGTATAAAAAGTAGACGTCATAAACAATTGTCTCTTTTCGAACAGTAATGTTACAATTCCAACAGAAAATATTAAGAGTTATTTTTCATTCTTCTTCTTTGTTGGCGCAACAGCCCCATGGTGGGCCAAGGCCTTCTGCCTGTTGGCAGATTTTTTTTCTTTTTTTTTTTTTTTACTGAGTAGGGTTGTCAGCTCCACTCTCAACAGTCATACAACAACGCCCAATAGTCAACAGACCTACGTTTAAAGTGGATTCCCAACCATTACAAACATCCAGGGATTCGAACCCGAAACCTGTGGCACCGAGGTCAGTCACTCGGCCATCAGGCTCCACGTATTTATATATAGCTTATAATATGCGATACACACTAATCAATCAAAATATGAAAACAATCCGTTTTATAAGCATGCGAAGTTCTTTGAAGCCTAACATGCCTTTCAACATTGACAGCTTTAACTATACAACATGTATGTAACCAAAATTTATTAGTCGGTAGGATTGCTGTAGATAAAATGTCGGATTTAGTAGATAAATTTCAAATAGTAATAATTCTATGAAAATCGACTTTCACTGTTCGAAATGCACCATTGTATCTTATATTGCAGCCTTGCGTGTAATATATCTCATTCATTGGCGCAACAGCCCCATAGTGGGATAAGGCCATATACCGACTTGCAGATTTCTATCAACTTGCAGAGATCTACCTACTTGTAGATTTCAAGACAAGAGATGGGCCTGAATGGTCGAGTGGCTAGCGCTCTGACGCTCGGTACCACAGGTTTCGGGTTCGAGTCCCGGTGGTGCCATGGATGTTCGTAGTGGTTCGGAAATCACTTTAAGCCGTAGGTCCTGGTATCATATGACTGTCAGAGCGGCACGGAGCAAAAGTCAGACTTCTACCTACGGGTGCTCCATCACAACAGAAGCTGCCCCCTTTCCCTCCATCCATGAGATCATTCACGGAATGTCCGTCCCGCACTGCAGGACATTGACGATTAATCAACAACAAAAAAGACAAGAGATGGACAGAATGGAGACAGGATTCTTTTTACGGGTAGGGCTGTTAGCCCTACGACCAACGCTCATATTAGATCGAGGCATACGGTTTTAAAATTGATTTCAAGCCACTATAAACATCCATGGCACCGCCGGGACACACTCTGCCCGCAGGCCTTAACTTTCATTAAAAGGAAATTTAAGCAAATCTTTATTTAAAATTTTGGACACACATCGCTAAGGTATTCAAAGTATTCATTTCAGAAACATTCAGGACTCTGATTCTTTCTGTAATAATAGGCTTTCCTATTTTGAAAGTAAAGTTTTGAAAGTAAAATTCAAAATCAAATATCTCTAGACTTATGACTTGTGGCCAAGTGACAGCCCACACAATCAGAGTGCACGAGGAAATAAGTTGGAATTCATCAACGATGGGGCGATTATGGCAGCTTATGTAAGCGTCTTGCATCAATGGGTTTACTGGTGGTAGTTTTCCTGATATGGTACAACTACCCCTAAAATTCTTCCTGGAAATGAATAGCCTTTCCAATCGGGACATAAAATAATGTTGTATCCGAATAATGTTAATAATTATAATTTTAATGTTAGGTTGTATGGCTTCCTCATAAAATAACCAATGTATATTTGCAATTACATTATTTGCGCAATGTATATTTGCAATTTTTTTAGAAAAGAAGTGCAATGAATTCATCAAGAATGGATTACTCCTCTTTTATTCAATATTGATTTTTCGGTTTTACCAAATTGGGGTATGCACTTGTAAATGTTGCGTACTCCGTATACTCTGTACCTTCACAGCAAGCCGCACACGCATAAATACATAGAAAATTTTCTGTTATGTATTTATTTTTATATAAATACACTGGTGTGCAAAACTTAAGCAACAATGTAAAAATTTAGCAGATAGTCATTAAATTGCAGAAAAGGAGGTCTGGAGATCAGTACAATGCGCACGTAAGTCAGTAGAAACGTCATGCGTATGCAAGTATCAGGAACGAAACGTCGGAGGCGACGTGAGCGTACGCAAAACGTGTGATGTCGGCGCGCGCAGCTCAACGGTAGAATAAAAGGAAGGACGGAGACGCAATTCAACATATTCGCTGCTAGTGAGTCAGTTCGTGAAATATGGCTAGAAGGAATCACCTGGACGACTTCACACGTGGAAGAATGATCGGAAAGCTGGAGGAGGGGCGTACTGTCACCAGTGTAGCTGCAGAGTTCGGAATCAACAAAAGAGTCGTTTCGAGCACTTGGAAAGCGTTCCAAACCACAGGTACAGCTGTTAGAAAGATTGGTGGTGGCCGCCCGAGGAAGACGATTGCAGGGGATGACCGATATATCGTCCTGCAGGCGAAAAGAGGCCGACAGCAGTCAGCAAGCGCCATTGCTCAGAAGCTCTGTACTGTAACGGGGCAAAGTGTCGCGGTTTACTGTGGCCAGATGCCTTCACAAAGTGGGCCTATTCGCCCGCCGTCCTGAACGCTGTCTTCCCATTGAAAGTTGGCCACCGACGCCACCGTTTACAGTGGTGCAGAGAGCACAAAAACTGGACAACTGATCAATGGAATCGTGTCCTCTTTACGAATGAGAGTCGGTTCTGTACCAGAAGCGATTCTCGACGCGTTTTGATTTGGAGAGAGGTCGGGACCCTCTTTTATCCCAGTAACCTCAAGGAAAGACACCGTTATGGTGGTTCTGGAGTTCTTGTCTGGGGGAGGCATTTTGCTGAATAGGCAAACTGAGCTCCACGTTTTCGACAGAGGTCTGTAACCGGGGATGGCTATTGTGAGGAGGTACTCCTTCCCCATGTGCATTTGTTCCGAGGTGCCATTGGCCCAGATTTCATTTTTATGGATGACAATGCACGGCCACATCGGACTCTTGCTGTTGAGGAGCTACTGGAAACATCCGCTTACATCCTCCGGAGAACATCCAACAACTCAAACAGATGCTGATTGAGAAATGGGCACTCCTACCGCTAGAAATGTTGCACCAGCTGGTTCTCAGTATGCGGACACGGTGCGAAGCAACCATTGCAGTGAGGGGAGGGCATATCCCATATTAAGCAACACCTGCTTGTTCTTCCTCTTGGATAGACAATCATAAATCACGATACTATTCCGTTCAATAAAACTTGTTTTTGTTTGATTTCATACCGTATGCATTGTATTCCTTTTTCAGCCCGATGCTTTCGTCATCCTTTACGTACATAATACTCTCCCTCATTTCTGATTGTCATGTCTCTGAGATGATTTCTCGTGGAGTTATGGCAAAAACCCACCTGTTGCTTAAGTTTTGCACACCAGTGTAATTTAATGTAATTACATAATAGGAATCAGATGGCCCAGTGACTATCGCTCTGGCGCTGGGTGCTACAGGTGGTTCGAGTCCCGGCTGTGTCATGGATGTTTGTAGTGGTTCGAAATTCACTTTAAATAGTAGTTCCCATTCTAATATGACTGTAGAACGTTGGGCTGACAATCCTACCCCGTAAAAAAGAAAACATCTTCTGTATCGAAATCTGCTAGCATGCAGATGGCTTTGGCCAACCATGGAGCTGTTGCGCCAATGAAGAAGAAGAATTACATAATATAATATAAAAAGTTAATTTAATAAGTGTTTTAGTATTTGATTCAATGTTTATTGTAACCATGTGCAAAAATATTGATAATGTTTATTTATTTTTTTATTTTTAATGTTTGTCACTGTTTTTGTTATTCTAAATAAGTTTTAATTTTGTAGCACAACAACAGCAAAATTTGTAGCAATAACAAATCAAAATTTGTTGAACGTATTCTAAAATATTTCGAGAGCCCCAGGAGATGTTTTCTTTTTTTTACTGGGTAGGGTTGTCAGCCCTATGATCTACTGTCATATTAGACTGGGACCTACGGCTTAAAGAGTATTCCGAACCCTACAAACATCCATGGCCGATAAGAGACTCGAACTCGAAATCTGTGGCACCGAGCGCCAGCAAAGAGAGCCACTTGGCTATCAGGCCCTATGTCAAGCCTAGCACGTTTTGAACAAAAGTTTTTATCTCTCCTAGTTTGAATTAAATTAAAAAACAATGTATTTAATATTTTTCTTATATATATTTTTTTTTTTATTAAACTAAAGCATCAACAAATTCCATCTTTTAATCTTTCTTTAAAATCTGAAAGTTTTTCAAAAATGCTTTTATCGTATAACTTTTTTTTAAGTAAAACTGACACATGATGATTGATGATGATGAGTAGCAGTCTGTACATCCCTGGTGTGTAATAAAATAGATTTTTTCGTGACAGTGGGAATTCCAAAATGCATCTTTTAATTCACTTGTTTTCTCTAGCAACATTTTATTTAGCTATTATTTGAAGACGCAATATATACTTTATATAATAATAATAATAGATAAAATAATAATTAAAACAATATACATAATAGACGCAATACTACTTTTTTTCGTTTTATATTTATATAGATAATTCTTCTGTACATGTGTTTATCATTGAACTCCTCCTAAACGGCTGGACCAATTTTGATGAAATTATTTGTGTGTGTTTTTGAGTGGGTCCCTGGATTCACAATTGGACCCTGTAGGTGGCGCTGCAATCGGGTTCATCTGTACGTGTGTTTGTCACTGAACTCCTCTAAACGCCTGGACCGACTTTGATGAAATTTTGTGTGTGTGTTTGACAAAACATGGAGACTGTTTTTATGCTACCCCCTTTGTTGTAAGTGACCACCAGAGGATGCTGCAATAAATCAACTACTATACCGTTGAACCGACCGCTATGAAAATTGGTAATAATTTATATTCGAATATGGAAAATAGGTTCACGCTATCCACTTTATTATTATTTGCCACCAGATGGTGCTGAAGCATTTCATCTTATATGCAGTTCAAACAATATCTATGAAAATATATTGGAACATAAAGAAAATATATTCGAGATATGCTAATTTTTTTTTTTTTTTTTTTTTTTTTTTTTGCCAGGACAACGTATGCCGGGTTCTGCTAGTTTAAAAAATAATATGTAAGTTATTTCGGTGAAACTTTGGTAATTAGAGAATAATATATACATTTGGTTTCCTCTATTTATTTTTTTATATGTTTATTATGTTTTTGGGAAACAGTATCTAGTATTTTTAGTATTATTATGTTATTATATTTTTAGTAGTATTATTATTTATTTTTTATCAGTTGGTATTTTTTAATAAATGTATTCAATCACAAAACGATTCAAAATTTGAACGTGAATGCCCTTTTTAATTATCCGACGATAGACAATTGCTCCTCCTTTACGTATCTGAAAAAGTACTGAAATACTACTTTCCAAATAATTTATTTTATTATACCTGGACCAGCGAGAGTCGTCGGCGGTTTTCTCTATTGGACCTCGAATCTGATTTTGTGACATCAGAACAAGGTTTTGACTTTACCAATGGGAAGACGACGTTTGTGCTTTTAGAAAATTCAGATTACTTTAAGCCATCAGAAACATATTAAGAACTTGTCTTGAATTTACACTCAAGAGCCAAAACATTATGACCACCCCTACATTTTGCAATGAACTCGCCTGGATGACGTGGAAGGCACGTGATCAGGTGGAAGTGGTATTTAACTGGTATTAAGTGGTGGTATTAATCCATACCAAGGCGGGTTGAAGCTGTGTTGCGCGCCAAAGGTGGGCCAACTCGTTATTGACATGTGGTCATAATGTTTTGGCTCTTGAGTGTATACACGAACATTTTTAAACATAAATATAATGTTTAATCTTAATTTGACTTATCAGGGTACTTTGAGATGTATGCTTGCTGTTGCTGCTTTATCTCAATTTATCCAAATGTTTAAAACACTACAGAAAAAAAGTGAAAATTAAACTTTTATTAAAGAACTACTCTAAACCTTTTAATCTTAAATACCCACATCTTAAATATTTATGATCTTATTTTATTCATAAAGAACTCATAAATATTTACAGTTACCAAAAAATAATATATATATATATATATATATTCCAAAACATAGTTTTCAAATTTTATTATCATTCTTATTTATTTGTAGAGTTACCATATTTAGAATAACAAGTTATTATTAAGATAAATCAACTTAACATAATTAGAAAAACTTTCATGCTACAAAAAGTTTTTCCTATACTTACAAAATTTTTTTGTCTAAATTTACTTCTTATGTATGTACGTATATTAATAACTTGCTAAAAGCCAAAAATTCTAGTTAATTATCTACCTAAATCATAAAGATATTATCCCTTTTTATTAATCTTGTATATAATCTTAATATATACAGCGATTAAAGTTTCCTCAGTACTGAATAAAACAAAATATTAAACTAATTAATATTCTAATTCTAAAACAAAATAGCTGCAGTTCCAGTATATAAATCCCAAAAGCCATCATGAACACACTGGCGAGAAAAATTTAAATAAAAACTATAAAAACGCGTCCAACTTGAATAAATAGGCAGATAAGAGCACGAAACTTGCTTAAGATCTTTATTTTTGTCATGCCTGATAGTTATTCAAAATGTAAAACTGCCTGTTTCTGCATAAGATAAGTTTTTAAATAAAAACATAGGAACATGTGATATAAGGAGGAAAAGGAAATGTTATTGTCACAACTTTTTAGAGACAGAAAAATCAATAAGGTATGTGGTCACTCATGACCAAAATGCAAGCTTTACAGGCATTTTCCATACTGTGGGTTAGGTTATCCAGAAGTGTTTGAGGTAACAAAGTGTATTTTAGATGAATAGCACTTTGGAGCTCCTGGAGAGTATTTTGCTGAGATACAAGTCAGCATGCTAGTGCATCCCACACATGTTCTATCGGATTTAAATCCGGAGAGTATGGGGGCCACTCCATTCGCTGGATTCCTTCGCCTTCAAGTTAATCAATCACTAGTGCAGCACGATGAAGACTTGCATTATTATCCATTAGGAGGAAGTTATTACTGATTGCACCCCGAGATAACTTGACATGAGGATGAAGAACTGCATTTCTGTATATTTCAGAATTCACAGTTGCACTGGTAAAAATGTGTAGCTCAGTGCGCCATTCAAAATGCTGCTCGCTCATGTCATAACAACACCACCGGTGTATTGATGCCTTTACGAATATCTGCCGGCCTATTGTGTGTTCTTCTCCCTTCATATTGTAGCACGCCTGGAATCCCGCTCTAAACAAAATCGGGATTCATCGGTAAAGAGAAATCTACTCCAGTCCATGGTACTCCAATCATGATGATCTCTGCACCAATGTAACCGTATGCATTTCGCAGCTGGAGTTGGTGAAGTACAGATCACGGGTTTCCTTGCATACAACCCTCTTTTACGTAGCCTATCACTCTCAGTAAATCTGGATAGTCGAGTTCTTGTTGCTGCAGCGAACTCCCTTGCAATCTGAACTAACGTCAGTTGCCTGTTTCTAACGGTCCTGAAAGTCTATTGTGGCACGTTTTCGACTTTGATTTAATTGTTTGTGTACATTACACGTCTTTAAACAGTTTCCAGATTCTTAACATGGCGCTTTTGGCTATTTTTAAGCCTTTACAAACTCCTTTCGGTGTCTGCCCTGCTTTTATTCTCCTTATTGCAAGTAATTCCTCACAATTCGTCAAATGTATTCTGGGCGACATATACCAACTAGTACAAGCAAACATTGTATTCAATTACTAGTACAGTCCTATTTATTATACAATTTGACTTCAAATGACCCACACTTCATTTTTTCACACGTGCCGTACGAATAGGCTCAAAAATTTGCCTATTTTTCTGTAGTGAAGGTGAATCCCAGTGGATTACGTGATAAAGTTGACATTGAGTTACCAACCAATCACGTTTCATTGCAGTTTACTTAATAGAAGTAACATAAAGCACCTTTTTAAGGTGTTCCTTTAATTTTTCTCGTCAGTGTGTTAAAATTATCATGTTTTCTTATTCTAAAGTAAATACACAAAATATATGCAATTATATTCAAAATGAATACCAAATTATTTATATTAATAATTTTCAATTTGGCCAAAAAGAATTTTTCATTACAATATTAAGAAATTAAAGTTCTTTATTTAAGTTCTTATAATTTTCTTTATTTTTCGTCTTAATTTTACCATTTCATACCTTAACATAGTTCTTAATATAAACTTTAGCTGCAGCAGATAAACAATATTTAATTAAAATTTCTACATTATTTGTAATACTTTGAGTTTCTGGCAACAAAGATATGAAATCCAACTTTTTAAAAGTTAATTGTTCTAATAAAGATTGATTTTTACACTCTAAAAATATTTTTCTGTATTTATGTCAATAAATTTTAAAAACATTACGTTGAGTTTAACAATGATGTTAACAACAAATTGTGTGTGCCATTTTAAAATACCTCTGTCGTAGATAATGCTTAAAATTTCTTTACTTTCTTAGTTATCTGTGTCATATTCAAGATTCTTATTTGAAACAAATAACTCACAGAATAGTTTGCAAATAATTTTCTTGCATAATTGTCGTCCTACAAATACTCCTTTTAAATTAAAACTTCTTCTTAGCTTATTTACGGCATAATCACCCGAATTAAAGGTTTCGTTTAAAATATTCGAAATAACAGATTGTGCAGAGAATTTTTTTTCTTTATTTTTTTTATTTCCAATGGCAAATTTACAGAACAGCATATATCATAAAAAATCAATACAAAGAACAAGATAGAAACAAAACGACATCAGTTAATTCATCCACTTAAGTCTGGCAATTCTAAAACGTTATCATAAAGAAACAGGAGGCAGTGCAAAATAGGAAGCAAAGTGAGACATATCCAGTTCTTCCCTGGTTAAAACACAGGAGACGGAGAGGGTCAGAGTCAGTTTAATTCTGTGAAGGGGCTTGCGGAGACAATCGCGCCACAGAAAAGGCCGTAGCAATGCCATCCATTTTTTAGGCCATCCAGGGATATTGTAGATCATACCAGGATTTGTGACTATTTTTAACTGTAACATGCTGAGAGCCAGTCTGAAGGCCGTATTTGTAGGTCATTTTGTCGTATCATGTTGCCCGGAGTGTATCACGAGGGGGTAGATATACGTTGCATTTTATTGTACAGAGAATTTATAATCGTTAAAATTGTACAGAGAATTTATAATCGTTTAAATGGTACAGATAATTTATAATCGTTTAAAGGGTACAAAGAATTTATAATCATTTAAATTGTACAGAGAATTTATAATCGTTTGAATTGTACAGATAATTTATAATCGTTTAAATAGTAGATATAATTTATAATCGTTTAAATAGTAGATATAATTTATAATCGTTTAAATGGTACAGAGAATTTATAATCATTTAAATTGTACAGAGAATTTATAATCGTTTAATAATCGTTTAATAATCGAATTTATAATCGTTTATAATCGTTTATAATTGTACAGATAATTTATAATCGTTTAAATTGTACATATAATTTATAATCGTTTAAATTGTACAGATAATTTATAATCGTTTAAATTGTACAGATAATTTATAATCGTTTAAATAGTAGATATAATTTATAATCGTTTAAATGGTACAGAGAATTTATAATCATTTAAATTGTACAGAGAATTTATAATCGTTTAATAATCGTTTAATAATCGAATTTATAATCGTTTATAATCGTTTATAATTGTACAGATAATTTATAATCGTTTAAATTGTACATATAATTTATAATCGTTTAAATTGTACAGAGAATTTATAATCGTTTAATAATCGTTTAATAATCGAATTTATAATCGTTTATAATCGTTTATAATTGTACAGATAATTTATAATCGTTTAAATTGTACATATAATTTATAATCGTTTAAATTGTACAGATAATTTATAATCGTTTAAATTGTACAGATAATTTATAATCGTTTAAATAGTAGATATAATTTATAATCGTTTAAATGGTACAGAGAATTTATAATCATTTAAATTGTACAGAGAATTTATAATCGTTTAATAATCGTTTAATAATCGAATTTATAATCGTTTATAATCGTTTATAATTGTACAGATAATTTATAATCGTTTAAATTGTACATATAATTTATAATCGTTTAAATTGTACAGATAATTTATAATCGTTTAAATAGTAGATATAATTTATAATCGTTTAAATGGTACAGAGAATTTATAATCATTTAAATTGTACAGAGAATTTATAATCGTTTGAATTGTACAGATAATTTATAATCGTTTGAATTGTACAGATAATTTATAATCGTTTAAATAGTAGATATAATTTATAATCGTTTAAATAGTAGATATAATTTATAATCGTTTAAATGGTACAGAGAATTTATAATCATTTAAATTGTACAGAGAATTTATAATCGTTTAATAATCGTTTAATAATCGAATTTATAATCGTTTATAATCGTTTATAATTGTACAGATAATTTATAATCGTTTAAATTGTACATATAATTTATAATCGTTTAAATTGTACAGATAATTTATAATCGTTTAAATAGTAGATATAATTTATAATCGTTTAAATGGTACAGAGAATTTATAATCATTTAAATTGTACAGAGAATTTATAATCGTTTAATAATCGTTTAATAATCGAATTTATAATCGTTTATAATCGTTTATAATTGTACAGATAATTTATAATCGTTTAAATTGTACATATAATTTATAATCGTTTAAATTGTACAGATAATTTATAATCGTTTAAATAGTAGATATAATTTATAATCGTTTAAATGGTACAGAGAATTTATAATCAAATAAATTGTTTAAATTGTACAGAGAATTTATAATCGTTTAAATAGTAGAATTTATAATCGTTTGAATTGTACAGAGAATTTATAATCGTTTGAATTGTACAGATAATTTATAATCGTTTAAATAGTAGATATAATTTATAATCGTTTAAATAGTAGATATAATTTATAATCGTTTAAATGGTACAGAGAATTTATAATCATTTAAATTGTACAGAGAATTTATAATCGTTTAATAATCGTTTAATAATCGAATTTATAATCGTTTATAATCGTTTATAATTGTACAGATAATTTATAATCGTTTAAATTGTACATATAATTTATAATCGTTTAAATTGTACAGATAATTTATAATCGTTTAAATAGTAGATATAATTTATAATCGTTTAAATGGTACAGAGAATTTATAATCATTTAAATTGTACAGAGAATTTATAATCGTTTAATAATCGTTTAATAATCGAATTTATAATCGTTTATAATCGTTTATAATTGTACAGATAATTTATAATCGTTTAAATAGTATAATTTATAATCGTTTAAATTGTACATATAATTTATAATCGTTTAAATTGTACAGATAATTTATAATCGTTTAAATAGTAGATATAATTTATAATCGTTTAAATGATACAGAGAATTTATAATCATTTAAATTGTACAGAGAATTTATAATCGTTTAATAATCGAATTTATAATCGTTTATAATCGTTTATAATTGTACAGATAATTTATAATCGTTTAAATTGTACATATAATTTATAATCGTTTAAATTGTACAGATAATTTATAATCGTTTAAATAGTAGATATAATTTATAATCGTTTAAATGGTACAGAGAATTTATAATCGTTTAAATTGTACAGATAATTTATAATCATTTAAATTGTACATATAATTTATAATCGTTTAAATAGTAGATATAATTTATAATCGTTTAAATGGTACAGAGAATTTATAATCGTTTAAATTGTACAGAGAATTTATAATCATTTAAATTATACAGAGAATTTATAATTATTTAAATTGTACAGAGTATTTATACTATTTAAGTGATTCCAAAAATTTTAGTGCGAATTCATATTTTCTTTTTAAAAACAGTTATATTCAACTAATTATATGAACCTTCGAATTCAAAAATATGCTGATAATAGAGAGTTTTTGCATACCGTATTTCGAACATCCGTTAGCTTTTTCTCCCTAGCGCGCATGCTCATAGGAAACATTATTACAGATACGCATGCGCAATTTGATATGAGCATGTCCACTTGGGAGAAAAAGCTAACGGACGTCCGAAATACTATATGCAAAAACTCTCTATTATGCTTTGCAATTCCCCCAAGATATCTGTCAATTTTGTTCAACTTTTTAATTTTATTAAAGATTCACTTCTAAAACGAAAAACAAAATGAGTCTGTTTAGTAAGCTTATTACCTTTGCCAGTAAATTCTAATTCTTTTCGTTCAGATAGATTTAATTTTCCCATAATAAAAGACAATCTTTAAATATCTTTAAAAGTAATACATTTTTATCCCTATTAATTTGCATAGGTCATAATTTCATTTCAAACCATTGATGATATTTAACATTAACTATTTTCCACCATTTTAGAACGAAATCAATAAATATTACAGTATCAATACTTTTTCATTTGATTCAATCTTAAAAAATTATATTTGTTTCAGGAAAAAGATTTAAAGCAAATATAACATTTTGTTTGCTAAATAAAGATGAATAAGGAACCTGATATAATAATTTAGCAGCAATTTTTAAAATTCGTAAATATTTTTAAAGGATGAATAATTATCAAATCAATTTTTGTAAAATCATTTGGATAGGAGAAATAATGAGTTTCAGTCTTCTATTGTTTTGTTTCATCCAATTGTTTTTAATAGATTTTAAATGCTTAGCCTCAAACAAAAAAAATTTTCCAAGTCTAATTGGATTTTTAATATAACATTTTAAGTTATCATTACACATTGTAATAAACATATTCTATTTTTATTTTAAATTAAACAAAACACTGTAATCGAGTTCTTTTAAAATGTTTTAAAACTCTTGAATACAATTAAATAGTACAATGGTAGTTTAATTTTTCTTTTGAATTCATGCAAAATATCTTTCTGGTTTGGGAACATTTTTCATAATAGTTTGAATAGTACCAATTGGTTTAATAGTTTTGTTACTTAAATAAGGAAAATATTTAGAAATTCTAAATCATTAAAATATCATTTAATGATTTAGAAATAAAATAAAATAAAAAATTGTTTGAAAAAATAAAATAAAATTGATAATAAAATTGTTTATTTAAATTATAAATATTTATGCTAAATATTTATAATTTAAATAAACAATTTTATGATTGAACATATGTGTAAAATACATAATTTTGCATGAATAAAACAACAATACTGATTGAAATATACAAAATAGTTAATATTTTTAAAATACTTACTATTATTTTTGTATAGAGAGAAATAACTTTAAAGGTCTCATGTTATCCCTTTTAATAAAATGTTGAGCATGTTTATAGTTATTTCGACAAAATATAAAATAAAAACTAAATTACTCAAAATATATCATCTATAAATAAATAACAGTTAAATCCAGAATTTCATATTTGATCCATTATTTTGTTTTTTTAGTGCAAATATGCGTTGTTTTTATATCGATTTATGAATATAGAATATGAAAACCATACCCTCCATTCCCTCCTTGTAAGTAAGGAGCTATAAACTCGACTCTGTAAAAAACAATTGTGATCCATTAATAATTAATGTGATTTAATTAGAATAATGCGATTGATAATCCGCGTTATTCTTTAGTATATAAATATATGAAGAGCCTGATGGTCGAGTGACTGGCGGTCGGTGCCAGAGGTTTCGGTTTCGAGAACCGACGGTGCCATGGATGTTTGTAGTGATTCGAGCCTACTTTTAAACCGTAGGTCCATGTGTAATATGACTGTTGAGCATAGGGATGACAACCCTACCCCGTGAAAAGAAAACAACTCCTGTTTCGAAATCTTCCAGCAGGCAGACAGCCTTGGCCCACCATGGGGACGTTGCGCCAATGAAGAAAAAGAAGAAATATATGAAAGAATTTCAAATTTAAAGAATTTTGACATGGAAAAAACTTTCGATATTCAGTTTATAAAACAAGTTATTTTAAAATACTTAAATAAAATATGCTACATCTACGTCAATGCACTTGAGCCCTGGATTACAAAGCGTTTTATACAAGATTCAAAGAACTCCTTGATTTATAGTCAAGAAATACTGTTTTGACAGCTCGTGGTTAACTAAGGGTTTATTCTTCTATTCACCACATGCAAATAACGCACATCTAACATAGACATCGGAAAAGTGGAGTTATTATCGTTTTATAATATAGCATTAACAATGTATTTAAAAATGTGATTTTTGCAATATTTTTTGGAAAATAAATCATTATTATATATTTGAAAGTTCGGGAAAACTAGTGATTCGAAGTCTTGATATTTTCATTTAAAATTTCAAGAAGTTTCTTATTATTGTAAGGAAGTTTAAAAAATTGTCTATTATTTAACTTGTCAAATACTCTTTGAGTCTACAGCTCGTCTTCCACAGTTTTGACAGCTTGTGATTTCTTAACAAAGCAATTCTAAATGTTTAAGAAATTAGTCAGTAGGAGACAAATCTGGTGAAGCTGGGTGGATGAAGCTTATCCTCTTCAGCTTTTGGGGGAGTAACATGGGAAATGTGAGATCTTGGTTATGAAGGTGTAGAACAATGTTTTTCTGTTCACTAACGCTGGTTCTGATGACAACAATTTCTGATGCACAGTACCAATTGTTGTTTTCTTTCCTTTTCTCCATACCTCACAGGGCTATGTTGACCTGCCCGTTAGAAAGGTGTGAGGATAGAATATCAATGAGCCTCGTGCATACCACGAACAACCCACCGACGGGCGAAGAGGTGGACAATGCCTGAGAGGAATTTTAGGGATAGCTGTTCCGCATGTGCGTTTCGTATGGAAAAACCCGAAACATTCACACCAGGCAACCCGAATATCGATGCGGGATACATTGTTACAATCGCCATCGAGTTTCCTCGTTTCTGAAAGCAGAGACTACAACCAGGCCGCCAGCGGATTGCAACCTAAGCGTTCTGCACGCTAGCTGCGCACGTTGCCACTAGGCAACGAGTCGACCAGGATTCCAATGGATTCACTGTAAATTAATATTTTATCTATGTAACATTTGATGAGTATCATCAGCATCATTATCGCAACAACGCCATGGTGGGCCAAAGTTCGCTGCCTACTGGCAGATTTCGAAACATGTTTTTATTTTTACGGGGTAGAATGGTCAGGCCTATGTCCAAAGCTCTAAAGTCATATTACACTGAAGTGACAAAAGTCATGGGATACCTCTTAATATCGTGTCGGCCCTCCTTTCGCCCGGCGAAGTGCAGCAACTCGACGTGGCATGGACTCAACAAGCCGTTGGAAGTCTTCTGCAGGAATATTGAGCCATGCTGTCTCGATAGACGTCCATAATTGTGAAAGCGTTGATGGTGCAGGATTTTGGGCACGAACAGACCTCTCGATGATGTCCCATAAATGCTCGATGGAATTCATGTCGGGCGATCTAGGTGGCCAGATCATTCGTTGGAATTGTCCAGAATGTTCTTCAAACTAATCGCGAACAGTTGTGGCCAGGTGACATGGCGCATTGTCATCCATAAAAATCCCATCGTTGTTTGGGTACATGAAGTCCATGAATGGCTGCAAGTGATCTCCAAGTAGCTGAACATAAGCATTTCCAGTCAATGTTCGGTCCAGTCGCACCAGAGGACCAAGTCCATGCCATGAAAAAATAGCCCACACCATTACGGAGCCGCCACCAGCTTGAAGAGTGCCTTGCTGACAGTTTGGGTCCATGGCTTCGTGGGGTCTGCGCCACACTCGAACCCTACCATCAGTTCTTACCAACTGAAATCGTGACTCATCGGACCAGGCCACGGTTTTCCATTCATCTAGGGATCAACCGATATGCTCACGTGCCCACGAGAGTCGCTGCAAGCGATGTCGTTCTGTTAGTAAAGGCACTTGAGTCGGTCTTCTGCTGGAATAGCCCAAGAAAGCCAAATTTCTCTGCACAGTTCTAACAGACAAGTCCCTTGTACGTCCCACATTGATTTCTGCGGTTATTTGGCGCAGTGTTGCTTGTCTGTTAGAATTTACGACTCTTTGCAGACGTCGCCGGTCTCAGTCGTTAAGTGCAGGCAGTCGACCACTGCGCTGTCCATGGTGGATGTTATGCCTGAAATTTCATACTCTCGGCACACTCTTGACACAGTGGATCTGGGAACGTTGAATTCCTAACGATTTCCGAAATGGCATGACCCATGCGTCTAGCTCCAACTAACATTCCGCGTTCAAAGTCTGTTAATTCCCGTCGTGCGGTCGTCATCACGTCAAAACCTCTTCACATGAATAACTTGAACAGAAATGAAAGCTCTGCGAAAGCACTGTGCATTTATACCTGTTCTACGCGATGCTACTGCCATCTGAAAATTTGCATATTGCTATCCCATGACTTTTGTCAATCCCCATGACTTTTGTCTGTGACACTGAGCGTTAGTCACTCGGTCATCATTCACCTTTGATGAGTATTGTGTTATAAAAACATTATATATATATATATATATATATATCAGAATTGTGAAATTATTTAAGAAGCAAATATTTTTGTTTACTTGCAAATTAATCGAAATTTAAAAAAATAGGTCTGATTGTTTTTGTACATCATTTATTCTATTTATAATCATTGATCTAAATCTACAAACTTAAGGAAGTCATTTGCGAATTCAAATATAAAGAGAGGACTTGTTTGTTTCAAACTTTAACATAGTAATTAATTAATTAAGCAATCTTACTCGCTTTAATTATCTTTGGATAGGAAAAGATTCACATGTTCTTCCTGAAACTTTTTTAAAAATCTCGAATTACCTCAAGGCTCTCGTTTTACGACTCATTTGCTTATCCTCTTAATTAATCGTCTCTCTATCTGTGATTAATGTTTCCTATCTTCTTGCAAAAAACGAGGAAGAAGGTCATTCGTTTGATACAATTTGTTTAAAATATTTAAAAGTTCATCATTAAAAGGTACGCCTTAAAGAACGCGAGACATTTTACATTACGGAAGACTGGTTTTTCAAAAGAAAATGCCTGAGGGAAGCTTAATGAAGGAGTCATTGTTTGTGCATTTATCCATTGAAAACGGTGTTTCGTTAGACAGATACTGTTAGCCAATTCTCTTGTTCATGTGAAAAGGATTATGCTATTTGCAATTAATAGTTTGGGCTTGAAACTAGTTTTTCCAGTTGCTAGTTTTGTATTGTGCATTCATCTCTTTAAAATGCTCAATGATATAATCTAAAGCGAAATTTACTATTGGATCTTAATCAGCGTTTGATTTTAATATTGAATACTGTTTTATAAATTGAGTCATTTGGTTAAAGATGGCGATTATAATTTCCCACTTTCAAAATGCTGTAAAATAGGAACCAGTCGTCACAGTGAGTTCTAATTTGAACTAAAGATACTTGAAGATGTGGGAAACGGTATGGAATCACAATAAAGTTCCAAAAAAAGTACTGACGTTTTTTCCCATCCAATTTGGTATGACCTTGCCGTGGTGGATGGTACCACCAAATATCGTTTGCCACCTTTCCATTAACAGTGTCACAACTGTTGAATGATTTATATGTCCTTATAGATTCAGTACCGGAAGTACCGTTAGCCTTCGGGCCAGGTCGGTTTTAATCCTTGAATATCCTTATAGATCCCTATATATAGAATGTAGATTCTTATTCAAGAATTAGAACCTTCATTATAAACGCTATGAGATATTTTAAAACTAATATATGATTTATTTCAATTTGTTCCAATCATCCCAAAAGCCGTAGAGGCTCCTCGTTTTTTGAAACGGTGTCTACAAAAAAAGCCATCAGGGAAATGAAGCTCAGCCCTAATATGCTCACCAGCGGTGCACGTCGGCACTGAGCCACGAGTCGGACTTTTAAATTTAATTCAATGTTTTGCATGGTCATTTTATCATTATTCTAGCTATAAACATTTGCAACACATTAAAATAACATTTATTATTATATGATCATAAATCTTTTCATTTTGTTTTTAAAAGAAAACAGTGGATTTTTAAAAACTGTGATTGCATTAGAAAAATTTGGAATTATTTCTTATGTATGTGTTGGAATTTAAAAAAATATTTTTTGTGGTTTGCTAATTGTTTTATTTTTCATTTATATACTTAAAAATGATTAAATAAATAAAAAATTTAAAACACTATGCCTTATTACGATATTTGTATACTGCCTTGGAAAAATATTGAAAGGAATCCATTTTAGCTAAACAAACTAATTCCATACTCTAACTTAACTAATGTTTACAGTTTCGGAGAAAAAGTGTAAATAGTTTAGTTTAGTAGTTCGAAAGCTAAAACTGCAGATCACTGCCAAATAATACATTCAATTTCTGTTGCATTTTTCATTTTTTTTTCAAAGTTTTAATATTTCAGTATGCAATTTAATCAGGAACCTTTTTTTCTTTGTTTATGTAACTTATGGAATCAGAATTTCTCAAAATTTCTCAAACTTACCGTGCTCTTTCCTTCTCTTTTTATTTTTAAGTAGATTAACATATGCTTTAATATTCATCTTGCAAATAATCGAACGAGATTATCTGTTGCATGCAGTACAAATACGAACAAGTTCCTCTTAAGAATTCTTTTAAAACACATTCCATTTCCATACAGAAGAGATACGGTATAAGCTTAGAAATTAAAATATCCTACAGGAAGAAGCAAAGATAGATATTTTGTGTGTGTAAATATAAAAAGTATTATTTATAATTCTTATAAAAACATGAATGCAATAATATAAACGTGTACATTTTAATTCAAGTATCTTTGTTTATTCATTTTTTTTTTGTGTGTTTTGCAATTAGGAACAGGCAATTTTTTCTGTTATGACTAGACTAGTGTGAAATTTCGCTCTGACGATTTTACATTTGGCTGAAGAAATGACTCACTCGATCGCAACTTGATTCTTCTAAACAAAATAGTAGGAAATGCCAAGAAAAACAGCTTATCTTTACAGCCAAATCGATTAAATATTTCTTTTTTAGAAAAGTATTTTATGTTCTCTCTTACTGGGATATAATCCCTGATTAACCCATATCGTTACCACTTGAATACAATAGATGTTACATTATAAGTTAACTTTGTAACATATTTAGATTCCTTCATAAAGTCAAGTACATTTTTAAACAGCTGCTATAAAATATTAATTATGGGCATTTTATCAATATTTGGAGATTAATATTATATTAATGTAGGGCTATGTGCGGGGAAAGGTTGACTTCAAACTATCTGGGGATGTCTGTTACGGGAGGCTGCTATTAATTACGGGGCGACTAGATGGCAATTGTAACAGCAGTAAAGAATTACATGCTTAAAAAATATTTTTCATCAGCAAGCTCTTCGTAGGTTGTTAATAAATAAAAAAAGGAAAACAAAATCTTAAATGTTTTTCAAATTTCAAATGAATTCTTTACCAATCAGAACGGTGTTTTTTGCTCTAATTCAGCTGGCAAACACTTAGGCAGTTGTCTTGGGTGCCTTAAAGCAAGCGCTGCTCTGACGTTACTCACTTAGCACTGCCCAGGAGGTGCTTGTAACTTGAAGATAAGCTACGGACGCGGAGTAACAATAGTCCCGCAACGCTCTGCTGTTAGACAGGGACCTACAAATAAGTGGATTCCGGACCACTAGAAACATCCATAGCACCGCCGGGACTCGAAACCGAAACCTGTGGTACCAAGCTCTAGCTCCTCTGCCATTCAGGCCCTGCAATCAGAAAATAAACAATAATTTTAATATCCAAAATGATTTCATATAACTTTTTTTAATTTACTTAAAATTTATTTAATTTATACCTGAAGAAAATACAGTCCCCTTCTCCCTAAAATTCATTTGTGTCTCCTTCTAGAGTCGTGCTCTACAATTTGGGAATCATTTGGGAAGCCTTGTCATAATCGTTTATTCTACACTCTTTTTTTCCCTGCAACTGTCACTGAAGGATTTATGTGTGTAATTATGGCGCTCCATCTGCCTTTCCCCTAAAACTCAACAAGGAATTTCGCAAAGTTTTTTCACGTTATTTTCCAAAACACTATACTATATTTTGAAGCCTGTATATCCTCTGTTGCGGTTTTTGTTCACTTATGAAGTCTCCGAACACGCAATTTGGACATTCTAGACCAGGGGTGGCCAACCCAAATGATCTTGACGGCCACTTTGAAATGCATCCTAACTCCGTCGGCCATATAAAATTATATTCCCCATATTAGGTTTAGTCCCACTACAGACATTTTTTTTTGAGAGAAAAATTGAAAAATAATGAGTTATTATTTTTGTGTTTACTATTGTTCTTACATGCAAACGTAGATAATATAATAATAATGATGATACTAAACGCACATTGCAAAGTAATATATAACACTAGAAGTGAAATCATTAAAAATATATAAATGTAAATTAAATAAAAAATATTAAATCATTAAAACATATTTATTTTACTAATGCGATATTTCTTTCTCTACTCTTTCACTTAGCTTTTGCAAATCGATTTCAATTTGGGTATTTGCATATCGTAGTGGGTGTTGCAGGTTAGCGTTCTTTATGTTTGAGCGTATTTTGTGTTTCTTAAATTTCATTTTCGGAAAAAAACGATTAGAAGGTGTAAATTGAACCAAAAGCTTTAACAACTTGAACTAAAAGTCTGGTTTGCACTAATATGAACAATCAACTGTGCGTCACTGAGATTAGATGTTCCAAGATGCGCTCGCACAATCATAATTTAATTATTCTGCGAACTTATAACTGTAAACTCATACATGAAACTGGCCATATCTGTCCTATATTCGCAAGAATATTACTTTTAAAGTCAAAGTTAATTTTTACCATAATTTTGACAGTTAATGTTTGAATAGATGGATGCACAATGTATTTTTTAATACATTGGTTTTCACTACTTTGGACATTATAAGCTAAATATATTTTGTAAAAGTGTAAAAAATCTCACGGGTCGGAAAAATATTCAAGGCGGGCCGCGGGTTGGCCACCCCTGGTTTAATCTACACTTTTTTTTTTCCCTGTAACTGTCACTGAAGGATTTATGTGTGTAATTAGGAGGTTCCATCTCCTTTCTCCCAAAACTCGTCATGGAGTTCCGCAAAGTTTTTTTTTCACGTTATTTTCCTAAACACTACACTATATTTTGAAACCTGTACATCCTCTGTTGCGTTACATCTTTTCCGATTTTTATTCACCTGCTGTCTTATGAAGTCTGGGAGCACGCAATTTGGACATTCTAAACGTTTAAGTGCGATTAAAGTAATTAGTACCAAGTGCTTCTCAACCAATTTTTGACAATAAAAACCCAATAATTTTATTGCTTCTGATTTCTGATTTATTGCCTCTTTATATTTTTAATTTTCTTTCCCTTGCATTATTTTAAGAAGCTGTTAATTGTACCATTGGGGAACACTTAGTTGGGTTTAATTTAAATAAAGCTTTTAATAGTATTAACTCATTATAGAATAAAGAAAAATATGTAATTTGTTTAATCCTTTGATAATTAATATTTACCCATGCTTTCAACATTTTAAGTTCCTACAACTATTAATATGAACTCTCTGGGCTCATTAATAAGTTTAATTATTTCTTAGCGTATATTAGATTTTTATGTGTTTAGATGTGTTTCTTAGATTTTTTTTTAATAGATAAAGCACCGATTTTTCATTTTGTGAATGACTGTGTATTTCATGATATCATACTTATTCATATATATATTTGACATTATCTGATACACTGCGTAAAAAAAATAGAAGGACAGTGTTTTTTTGCCAATTAATACCTCTTTATTTTCTCCTAACTACCAGACATTTATGCAGATTTAGTTTAATGACCCTTTTTTTTTCATTTTAGGCAAAAATTAAGCATCTACCACTAATATTAATAATAAAATTAGTATGTATAATTTCCGATGCTTAAAAAAAAGTAGAAGGACACTTGCTAATATATTTAATTTAGTGAGTTGTTCTTTAGTTAAATAGTGGTTTAGTACTTTGTTTTATCCTTTTCTGTCAAAAAAATCTAAGTTGTTTAAAAGTTACGCTGTTTCTCCGTTCTCAGAAATGCCTAAAGGAATAACTTTGAACGATTTTCAAAAGGCCAAATTTCCCATATCAAAGTGATGGTAAAGGTGTCAGAGAGATTGCTCGATTGTTGCAGATGAGGCCCAATACAGTTTCAAACTTTATCAGAAATCCTTATAAAAATGGAAAGAAAAAGAAGACTGGTAGACCGAAAAAGTTAACACCACGTGATGAAAGAAAGCTTGTTTGTGTGCTTAAGAAGAACAAAGGAAGTGTTTCAAAGGCAAGAAATCAAGCAAGACTTAATCATGTGACGAAACAAGCAGTTTACAACTATATTAAAATTCCTTTTCAAAAACGGAAACATCATCCTAAGTGGACACAAGCTCACGTTGATAATCGTTTAGCGTGGGCTAAGGAGCACATGTCCTGACTACAGAATGGACTTCTGTGATATTTTCCGATGAAAAGAAATTTAACTTAGACGGTCCAGACGGATATCAGCACTACTGGCATTGTCTGGGGAATGAAGACGAATACTATTCAACACGACAAATGGGAGGAGGGAGTTTAATGGTTTGGTTGGCTGTTGGATAAGGAGGAAAGACAAGTCTGGTTTTCTTAAATGGTAAGCAAAAACATACAGACTACATTCAAGTGCTGAATTCCGAGCTTCTTCCTTATGGCTCTGACTTGGGGGTGAAGAGTGGAAGTTTCAGCAAGACGGAGCTTCCATTCACACCGCGACTGGAGTCAAAAATTGGTTCCTAACAAATAATGTGGATGTTTTACCGTGGCCAGCCAAAAGTCCTGACCTTAATATAATGGAAAACATCTGGGCAATGCTAGTTCGTCGAGTTTATGCTGATGGAAGGCAATTTTATTCGCTAACTCAGCTTCGAGAAGCTTTGAATGACTCGTGGGACAATTTTTGTCAAACAGAAATTCAATCTCTATACAATTCACTTCCAAACAGAATATTTGAAGTTATAAAGGCCAATGGGAATAACATTCCTTATTAAAATCATTATTTTTCATTCATTATAATGCTGTCCTTCTACTTTTTTTACAAAGTTTCAAAAAAGAGAAACTATTTTTGTTGCCATTAATATTTTATGTTTGAATATCATAATTCTGATGTTAAAATTGTATTTTTAAAATATTTGTAAAATGTTTCTAATAAAAAATTTTAGTAAAAATAAAATATTTTTCGGTTATTGTTACAAAATCAAGCGTCCTTCTACTTTTTTTTTACGTAGTGTATTTAGTACACTTACAACATAAAACTAATTATTTCAATAGTTATATAAAATGTGTTTAATTATTTTCATACATTCATATTTAATTATACAGAATAATTTCTTAAAAGTTTATTTTAGAAATAATAATTAAATAGAATAATCAATTAAATTTAAATAGAATAATCAATTAAATAATTAAATAGAATAATCAATTAAATAATTAAATAGAATAATCAATTAAATAATTAAATAGAAATAGTTTTTAATAGATAAAATACCAAATATTTCATTTTATAAATGTCTGTGTATTTCATGATATCATACTTATTGGTACATTTACAACAGAAAACTAACTATCTCAATAGTTATATTAAATGTGTTTAATTATTTTCACATTGGTATTTAACTATGTTTAAATATGAATATATGAAAATAATTTCTTGTATAAAAGTTTATTTCAATTGGTTTTTTTTTTTTTTTTTTTTTTTTCGTTTTTGTGTATTTTGTAAGCCATCATTTATTGAAACTTTGAAGAAATTTGCGTGCATTAAAAGAAAAGTAAAATGCACATTTGTTAACCAAAATCAAAGATTTTGTAATTATTATTATTTACAGAAAAAACAATTGTTGTTGTTTTTTCCTTCTATAAGTAAATCTAATTTATTTTATTTATTTTTTTACTTAATTGACTAGCGAGAAACAAATCATGCGAGCATCGTAAGCTTCACTGCAACCCTGATTAACTGTAAACGAAATTTGTAAGATGACATCGAATAAAGTTTCTTTAAACTGTAACTTTAATACTATGTCGGTATTAGTTTTGCATTGTTCTAAACTATAAATTATGAGCTACTTGTAAATATAGACATGCCAGAAGCTTTTTTATTTTTTAAAGCTGATAAATGCCAAAAGAAACTCTAAAATATTACTATTTAAAAAATGTAATATGTAATATCATTAATGGATTGAATTTCATATTACATATAAAAATCAACCCATCAATTGGGATAAATAAACAAAGCATATTGTAATTCTTGATTAACACAGAATTTGGAATCCTTATATCATTCATATGAAAATTTAACACGAAACTTTTTTAAATTATCATTCAGCAATATATCGAGCTACAAAATTGCTTATTTACACATTAGTTCTGAGAACCGTTCTTTTTTTTTTATCTCCCTTATATTAAAATATAGCCTGATAGTTAATTGGTTAGTTCTGCGGTATTTGGTATAGGCTTCAGGTTCGAATACTGGCTGAAAGTGCTTCATGAGAGCATAGCGTATTAGGCTCTCGTGATCATCCTGAATGCCCCGCATATCTGTAGTTCAAAGCACAGATGACTTTAGTAGGGTATATGGCGTTAACATCCCAAAAATGTTTTATTGTTTTAAAAATACATCAAGTATTCTAAACTCCTGTATATCTTTATGCGGCTTGATAGCCATTTGGCCAGCACTGTGGCCTTTGGTACCACAATTTTCAGCTTCGAATCCTGGCAATGGCACTGATGTTTGTGAGTGGTTTGGAATCCACGAGTAATTGTAGGTCCCGGTCTGAGCCTAAAGTGTGAAAAAAAAAAATGTCCATAGAGTGACAAACCAAACCAATCGAAAATCATCGGCATTCTCTGGAGAGGCCTTTTAAACCTCTGTGCTGTTTTAGGAGCAAATATATAAGTAAATTGTACAGAATTTTAACGACACAATGTTTTTTAACAGTCGTGAAATAAGTAAATTTATGTGATATCAATAAGATATACATAAAATTCAATAAATAATACATGACAACAATTAGTAATGTTACTGATGATGTAATGGCTATAGTAACGATGTTTTATTGCAACGTTTAGCTGATCACAAGTTTAGAAGATAAACATTGTTTCTTGTTTTGATTTTTTTACTCAACTATTTTATCAAAGAAAAAGAGAATTTTATTATCCTGAAAATTTTTTCACTGCGTATAGTAGACAAAACAGTTTATGTGTCTTCAGTGTTGTACTGCGGCCAGATGACCAATTAGCTAGAGCTCTGGCCTTTGGTACCACAAGCTTCAGCTTCGAATCCTGGCGATGGCACTGATGTTTGTGAGTGGTTCGAATTCACGTTTAACTGTAAGTCCCGGTCTAATTAGCCTATACTGTGCTAGAAAATGACAGTAGAGCGACAAACAAAATTGATATATATGAATATAGTCAAAAAACTCATGGATCCCCTTAATGCATAATTATTAAGACAAATAATGAGTCAGTTGGTATGTATGGAATAGTGCAATTATCATGTAATTGTACTTTCAACCTTAATTGATATAAAAATAGTGATTTTTACTCATATTTTATAGTCATTTTACTCATATCAATACAGTCTCATATTTTTACAACATATATATATATATAATATATATAAAATCTACTATCATTTCCATCGAAACATACAATTCCTTGGTGACATGAGTAAAGACATTCTAAAAGATCTAGACTATTATAATTCCAGGGTTTGTTTTGGTTTGGTTTGACGCTCTACGGTCATTTTGTGCACACTTTAGGCTAATTAGACCAGGACCTACAATTTTACGTGAATTCCGAACCACTAACAAACACTAGGCAACCGCCAGCATTCTGAAGCATATGATAGCACAGGCCAGAACACTAGCCAATTGGCCATCATGCCGCTCTAATTCCAGCAATAACACACACATTCACTAATGCAAAAAGGATCTATCTAAAACTTAAGCTGCGGTCACTTTTTTTTTTTTAACAGATTATCCCGAATATACTCGTATCTCATAGTTGTATCTTTTTAGAACACCAACTGACCAAAAATTTATTTTTAAATCTAGATTAAAACGAGTATTTTGTGATCTCTTGTATTACTCTAAGGCAAACAGGAGTTCTTACATGATATTGTACGCTGACAACAGTCATACGCAATTTCTTGATGTTTTACAAACATATGATCCAATAGAGGGTAGTGCTAAGTGAGTAACATCGGTGCAGCCTTTGCTTATGGCATAAAAGATAACTGTCTAAGGACTTGCCAGCTGCATTAGAACAAAAAATGTAAATTAAAAGGACACTATAATGTCTTAATAGTAATCTTAATAGAAACAAACACTTTGCAATGCACAACAAACACTTTGCAATGCACAACAAACACTTTGCACTTTGCTTTTACGAAGATATAAACAAAACCTTTATTTTTACTACGATTTAATCTTCCTCTGCTTATTTCCCCTTGTTTCATTTATCAAATTATCAGCTCATAAATCTTCCTGCCACGATCTACCTATTACAACTGAATTAGTAAACTAACAGTTTATAATGCTTTACCAACACAACTGCATTCACTGATAAACATTTTTCCCTAACCTGCTAACACAGTTTAAATTTCGATCAGAATTTTGGATGAGCAAATTTCCCTTTTTTCCTCGCTGTTTTTAGACACCCTGCTGTCGTCTACCAGCATGAGAGTTGCGCAGGGCCACCAGTCCTTGCGAAACCGAAGCAACCGGTTGTCTGCCCTCAGTTATCTGCGAAACACAGGGTCGACACTTTCGAAACATTTGTTGTTATTCTCTGTGATAACGACGACGAATACGTTCTTTTTTTTTTTATTTCCTCGTTTGATTAAAACAGGAACAGGATTTAATTTGTTTACCTTCGACCGGGTATCACGTACTTTTTTTGTATCTGTGAGTTGAGGTTGGGGATTAAAAGCCAATTTTTTTAAATTATATATCTATATCTATATAGATTAATGTGTTTGTTTCTTGTGTGGGTCTTTTTTTGTATTTTGTATTTTAGTAAAAAGAAAGATCCAAAGATTGAAAGTACAAAAGAAAGATTTTGTTTCGGTCTGGTTGTGTTCCGTTTCATTTAACAGCTCCGGTTCTGTCTTTCCTGAGGGCCTGAATGGCCGAGTGGCTAGCGGTTGGGTTTCGGTACCACAGGTTTCGGGTTCGAGTCCCGGCGGTGCCATGGATGTTTGTAGTGGTTCGGAATCCACTTTAAATCGTAGAGCGTTGTGGAGAGTGACATATTAAAAATAAGGAAAACTAGCGGTCATATATATAGTGATTAGGGTCATTATAGTCCTTATTGCTTCACATCCCCATATACCACTTCATTCATCATCATCATTCTGTCTTGTGATATTTATTGTTGTTTACAATTGTATTTTACCTTTTTTTTTTTATCCCATTACTTGTTTAGATTACAATCAAATTAGCTCTATAAAAGTCAAACTGAATTAACTATTTTATTATTTAATTAGTGGACCTGGCAATACGTCCCTTTTGCTAAATCTGAGTATATATGTAAAAATTAAATACAATTGAAATTCTATATCGATTGCTTTATTCAGTTAAGACAGCATGAATTTAATTTGTGTGATAGTTCATTTTTTTTTTTCTGTTTCATTGTTGTTTTCATTGTATTTTACTTTTTTTATCACATCAGTTTACAAACAAATTGGCTCTATAAAAAGTCAGACTGAATTACGAATTTTATTATTTAACTAATTGACCTGGCAATGCGTCCTCTTACTAAATCTGAATATAAATATAAAAATTAAATAATACAATTTGCAATTATATATCAATTACTTTATTCAATTAAAATCAAAATTGGGGATTAAAAGCCAATTTTTTTAAAATTACATATCTATATAGATTAATGTGCTTGTTTCTTCTGTGGCTTTTTTTGTGTTTTTCGTAGCTAAAAAGAAAGATTCAAAGATTGAATGTAAAAAAAAAAAATAAAGATTTTGCTTCGGTCCGGTTGTGTTCCATTTCATTTAACAGCTTCGGTTCTGTCTTGTGATATTTATTGTTGTTTACAATTGTATTTTACTTTTTTTAATCACATTTCTTGTTTAGAGTACAAACAAATTAGCTCTATAAAAGCCAAACTGAATTACCATTTTTATTATTTAATTAGTGGACCTAGCAATGCGTCACTTTTGATAACTCTAATACTGCTGTGCCCAAAAAGTAAGACCAATTTTTAATTTAAAATTCCTGGGCTTATAGAATTTCTATTTTTTTTTTTTAGGTAGCTGGCACTGTTCTTGACATCTGCATGAAATTTGACTTCAAAATATTCATTAGTGTTTCAGTTACGCTTGTCTTTGTGAGACGCTAAAACTGATTCCGGCGATTTTTGAAATGTCTGAATTCATTGAGCAAAGAATTTGCATTAAATTTTCTTTGCTGAAACGTATAGAATGTTGCAGAAGGCATTCGGTGAGCATTCTTATATCGGAAAGCAAAGTTTACAAGTCGTATAAACAATGCAAAGAAGGCAGATAATGAGTTGAAGAAGAAGAGCTTTCTGTCGACCGCCAACCTCAACCGACGAAGCTCACGTCCAAAATATTAAAGATTTGATGCTTGCAAACCGTCGATTTACAATTAGACGATTGGTCAATTCCATTTTGGGTCTCAAACGCGTCAAATCTCTATTGATACCGAAAACACTGAATGCGCCAGCTCACACTACATTAATTCTTTCGTGACGTTTTCGGCAAAAATGAAACCCATATCGTTCCACAACCACCGTTTTCACCTGATTTAGCACCATGCCACATCTGACTATTCCCTAGATCTCAAAAGACCCTCCGGGGCACCGTTTTGAGCCGAATGAAGAGATTCAACGTGAATCGTCAAACGCTTTGAAGGCCATCCTTGCCGATGACTTTTCAGCATGCATTGAGGATTGGAAAAAAGTTGGCATAAGTGCATTGTGTTCGAAGGGGATTACTTTGAAGGCGATGAAATAAATTTGGAAGAATAAATAAAGAGTTTTTGGAAAAAAATTGGTCTTACTTTTTGGGCACAGTAGTATTTTGCTTAGGTAAAAAGAAAGATCTAAAGATTGTAAGTAAAAAAAAAAAAAAAAGATTTTGCTTCGGTCCGGTTGTGTTCCATTTCATTTAACAGCTCCGGTTCTGTCTTATGATATTTATTGTTGTTTACAATTGTATTTTACTTTTTTATCACATTACTTGTTTAGAGTGCAAACAAATTAGCTCTATAAAAGTCAAACTGAATTACCATTTTTATTATTTAATTAGTGGACCTGGCAATACGTCCCTTTTGCTATATCTGAGTATAGTATATGTAAAAAAATTAAATAATACAATTGAAATTCTATATCGATTGCTTTATTCAATTAAGATAACATGAAATTAATTTATGCAATAATTAATTTTTTTCTGTTTCATTGTTGTTTTCATTGTATTTTACTTTTTTTTTATCACATTAGTGTACAAATAAATTGGCTCTATAAAAAGTCAGTCTGAATTACCAATTTAATTATTTAACTAATTGATCTGGCAATGCCTCCTCTTGCTAAATCTGAATATAAATATAAAAATTAAATAATACAATTTGCCATTTTATATCAATTACTTTATTCGATTAAAATCGAAATTGGGGATTAAAAGCCAATTTTTTTAATTACATATCTATATAGATTAATGTGCTTGTTTCTTCTGTGGCTTTTTTTTTATATATTTTGCTTAGGTAAAAAGAAGGTTAGGTTACAGGAGTTTATACTTCATGTATTTTTAAAACAATAAGAACACTTTTTGGGATGTTAATGCCCTATGCCATACTGAAGTCATCTGTGCTTTGAAGTATATGCATGTACAACATTCGGGATTACGCAATATGAGCAGGAGAGTGCCTCTGACAGCCATTGGAATAAAGATGAAATCTTTACATTAATTGCAGGAGGATGACACTATCACCCCACGCTGATGCCGCCAACCCCTTTTTCACTGCACAAATTCCAAGATATGTCAACTCTTGATCTTTTTGCATGCGACCCAGTTGGCTAAACATCAGATGAGCCAAAACACACCATCTGGTGAATTGTTATCTAGGTACCATGATGCCCCCAATTGGCAGTTGCCAATTAACCAGTCAAGTGATATTCAAAGGGAATACCATTTGATCCTTCATTTTCGGCGAAAAGCAAATCCAAGCCAGCTATGATCAAAGGTAGCAACGACACCGGAAGTGGCCTTTTCAAACACAGGAGAAGTTTTCAAACACTTAACTACGTCAATATACATTCAAAAACACTGATAAGAGATACATGAAAATTAATAATAATTGCACATTAAACATAAAAGGTTAAAAAATTGTATACTAATGTATATTCAAAAGATTTCACCCGACCTGCCCGAAGGCTTACGGAAAACTGCATGACCAGAAGCGCAGACAGAACCAACTCAGGGCCACCAGGATTCCGCCTTATCCGGCTCCACGGATAGGGTGATATGTAATAAGTACAACACCCCCACCGCCTTTGGCTGCAATTGACTGGGCTTGTTTTACTCCAAGGCATCAACGTTCACGCTATAGAACGTGTTCGAGAACACCCGCGAAGATGTGTGGACTTCTTGGCCGTCTTAAGTGACGTTACCAGGGAGCACCAAGGGGAGGTGGATCCACTTCGCTCCCCTATACTAATATATATATATATATATTGAACTTAAAAGTTTTTTTATCAGTTTTACAGTTAATTATAATTTATAATTTATAATTAACTGTAATATTTTCAAAATTTTCAATTCAATAGATAGAAGATTACAAATCCATCGACAAAATATGGTCTCTTGGTATTTACCAAAGTTTAATACAAATCTTCTTTCCAGTTCCACAACTTAAATTTATAACATATTTTTATTGCATCTGAAACGTCTTTTAAAACGTTGACAGAAACTTTTAAATTGAAACAAACATTTTGTTATTATTTATTAAACCTTTTGTTATTAACACATTGGATATAAAAACAGAAGTTGATTGTTATACGGTACGTCAAATTACAGGCACGAATCCACTGTGTACTATGCAAAATCTTATTTTTTTCCGAGTCAAAAATTACGTCTACGGCTTATATGGCGCTGTGGATTATAGGCAAGAAGTATATGATAAAAGTATATGATAAAAAAATAGATTTAGACAGACATGCAGCGCGCTGCCCCGGGGAGTCACGGCGTCATCGCAGGGGTGCCGTGAGGCATTGCAAAAGCTTCAGAGTTAATTAGTCCAAGACTAATAAATTTAGCCTAATTCACCAAAACACAAAGTAAAAAGTTAAAATTGGTAAATATGTAGATTTTTTTTTGGTACGATTTGATTTTATTTGACCCTGTATAAAACTAGAGCCTCCAGTTAATTATGAATTTAACCGTCTTCTCTGATCATAAGGGACACTTTCAAATTGTATTCTTTGCGACAGATTTGAACTGAATTGAGAGATCTTGCGGGAGGAATATAGAAAAGAAGCACTGCCGGCTCGATCCAGTCAATCAGATGATAATCGAAATCTAGGGAAGAAAAATCACCTCGTGATATAAATTAGTTAATATTAGTTTAAATTGAGTTATTGTATGGAGCCTGATGGCCGAGTGACTAGAGCTCTGGCGCACGGTGCCACAGGTTTACGATTCAACATCCGACGGTGCCATGGATGTTTGTAGTGGTTCGAATCCACTTTAAACCGTAGGTTCGGGCCTGATATGGCTGTTGAGCGTAGGGTTGACAACCCTACATCTTAAAGAGAAAACATCTCCTGTCTCTAAATCTGCCAGTAGGCAGACGGCCTTGGCCCACCATGGAGGTGTTGCGTCACTGATGATGATATATAATGTGTATACATATTTTTTTTTAATATAGGAATTTTTACATTCCCTACGTAATGATACTTGATGTATCTTTATTAATCTGAAATACTTCTGCATTGGAGCAATGGTGGGTCCTATGGTGGGTCAAGGTCATCTGCCTACTGGCTGATTTCGAGACAGGCGATGTTTTATTTTTTACGGGGTAGGTTTGTCAACTATAAGCCTAACAGCCATATTCAACCGCGACCTACGATTTAAAGTGTATTCCGACTAGAAGCATCTGTGGCACCGCCTAGACTCGAACCTAAAACCTGTGGCCCCGAGTGCTTGTTACTCGGCCATTAAGATTGGCTTTGTTATATGTATTGTTTGTAGTGGTTCGGAATCCACTTTAAACCTTAGGTTCCGGTCTAATATGACTGTAGAGCATTTGATGTAAGCCTGACAATCCTACCCAGTAAATAGAAAACTTCTCCTGTCACGAAAACTGGACAGCCGGTCTGGGCCCAGCATGAGTTGTTGCGCCAATGAAGGAGAATTATTATGTTACTTCTCAATACACGAGAATTGAGTACCTGTGATAAATTTGGTTTTTTTTTTTATCTTGTATATTTGATGTTGGACTGGTTTTGAAGAGTAATAATACCGTAGTGCCCTCAACCAGTGGCAGTGCTGCAAAAATTCGAAAATGGCGTAAATACAATGACTGCTATTTAGAGTTTAGTTTTATGTTGACAGAAATTAATGGTGAAGAGAGAACAAAATGGCTATTGTGTATGAAAGTTTTGGCACCAGAGTGGTTGTTCCCAAATAAATTGTATTGTTATTTAGAAACTAATTACCACTGCATGGTTGGTAAATTTCATAACTTCTTTGCGACGAAGTTGAAAGAATTGAAACTGAAAAAAAATATATATATATATATTTCAAGATTGCATCAATACCAAGACATGCTTTGCAACCAGAGTGCCATCTTGGAATATAGCAAAATATAAGAAGTCCCATATCATCGCAGAAGAACTTGCTCTACCGATTGCTGAAATTATGGTGAACATAAAGGTTGGTGAGCCTGCTGGAAAACTCTTTCAAATGTGCCTTTCTGCTTTTAAAAGTGCCTTTCTCCAATAACACTGTTAGCAGAGGGATAGGCAGTCGTTAGAGATTCTTGATACATTTATACCTGAAAATAATTTGGATTGAATTAAGTGCGTTGGTGACTGCACTGTTGCAGCTCGTTCTACGTTTCTATGGCGGTTTACGGGCATTTATTTGAAGAAAAGCCCTTAATGCTCTGTGGATGTTTTGCATTATTCACAGGGAAGTGCTTGAGTCAAAGTATCTGATTCCTACATTGAGTCAGGTGTTAGAATATGCAAAACAATATTGTTTGTGAATTGCGACATTTCTTCGTCATTAACGCAACAACTCCATGGTGGGCAACAACTCCATCTGTCTGATTTCCACACTTTATATGTTTCCTTTTTATGGGGTAGGGTTGTTAGCCCTACGTTCAACGCTCTTACAGCTATAGTAGACCTGATGGCCGAGTGACTAGCGCTTTGGCGATCGATACCACAGGTTTCGGGTTTGAATCCTGGCTGTGACATGAATGTTTGTTGTGATTCGGAATCCAAATTAAGCAGTAGGTTCCGGTCTCATATGACCGTAAAGCGTCACAGAGCCTAATCAGATTTTGCGCCCACGTCATTCCCAAACTGTAAAGGGTCAACAACTGAGCTCTAGGAACAGTAATATGGCATGGTGTAGTAGTAGTCATAGTAGACCGGCACCTGCACTTTAAAGTGAATTTCGAACCACTACAAATGCCCATGACACCGCCGAGATTCGAACCCGAAACCTATGGCACCTAGCACCAGAGTTCTAGTTCCTCCGCGATCAGGCACCGAATTTCGACATACTAAAACAAATTACTTAAAAGAGCTGCAAAAGTGATTTTAAATGAAAACTATTCTTCGTTCAATATAGTGCTCATGAGTACAACGCTCGGTTTGTAAATTAATGGTTATTGTATAAAACTCGAAAAGTGTTTCTCCAAAAGTATTCCTACTATTTCTTCTCAGCCTATAGATTTATCGTGTAGCATTGTTGTCAATATAATATTTCAGTACGTTGCATTTATTTAGTCGTGTGCACTGTCCTTTCAAAATTGTAATATTTTATAACATTGGATAAATCAATTAACTTATTGTCATACGTGAATTGCTTGGGTATAGTATATGAGTTGTATAAGTGTAGTTTCATGAATTACTTCATTTGCATTTGAGTCTATCTATCATTCTTCATCTGCATTTGAGTCAGATCTTTATCATTCTTTATTTTTGTATTTTGTTCTATAGTTTTATTACCTTGTTTATTTACTTACCCTGTCTCTCTCTTTGACTCTGTCTTGCAATATGTCTGTAAAGATATACGACAGTGTATAGAAATATTTCCACATTGACTTTGAGTACATAAAGGGAATTCTACTTTAAATAAAGAAATACATTTGTAGACTGTGACATTGTAACACTCGATTTAAAACGGCAATTATGAAGTTTGAGGTAAGAGAAGTAGAATTACTTTATGTCATACATCTTTTTTTCCTCAATATTTAATTATATTTTCTGAAAATTAAACATTTTCAATAATATTGTTAACAGGAAATAAATAATTATAATTCGACTTTTATCGAATAATAAAAAAACTTTATTATTATTTGAAAAACATTGAATTTCCAAGTATTAGTTAATATACTAGTATTTTTTGCTTCAACTTTTGAATGAAATTATTATGTGATAGAAATTCTGTTATGTCTACTAATAATCACAAAACAACTAATAGTATTATAATTTATTGCAGGCATTCACCTGAGAAATATTAATAGAGTTTATTAGAAGTTAGTGAAAATAAAAGTAATTTTTTTTACACATTTCTTTTTTTGTCATCCAACCCTAGGATCCTCAAGAGATCCGTAGACCTCATATTATTATAATTAGAGACCATTATATATGTCTATAATCATCATTTTCATTATCATCATCGGCGCAACAGCCCCATTTTGGGCAAAGGCCGTCTACCCTCTGGTAGATTACAAGACGAGATGTTTTTATTTTTACGGGTAGGGTTGTCAGCCCTACGTCCAATGCTCTACAGTCATATTAGACCGCAACTTACGGTTTAAAGTGGATTCCGAACAACTACAAACATTCAGGACACCGCTGAGACTCGAACCCGAAACCTGTAGCCCCAAGGGCCAGAACGCTAGTCACTTGGCCATCCAGAAAATGCTCCAGTAAATTCCAACTTACCAAAATAGCATTAAGTTCACATTAATTTTTTTAAAAAAGTATTTCCTTGTGAATGTTTTATCATAACGGCAAATGCACAAGAGAACGAATATGTTGACATATTTACTGGCTTTTAAAGTACCCACATGAAAAAAATCAACCATATATATATACATATTATTTTTTGAACCTTTGTACAATATCTGATTTATTCCCGGAAAAATTCCCGGTCGAAAGTGACAGTAGATGTGTAGAGAAAATAACAGAAGGTGCATTTACAAAAACAACTTTCGACTGACAGCTTTCCCTGGAAAGCTGATCCTGATACGCAACATTATGTAACGCTTGTTGTTTTCCAAACTTATGACTGGACAAATAAAATGAAGTTTCGTAACATTGAATCTTAACGCCGTAGTTGCTTGTCTGCGTTTATTCCCTCATTTGAATTTCCTCAGTACTTTATTTGAAAAAATTATAGTTTAAAAAAACTTAAAAACACGCTTTTAGAGTTAATCAAAGTAAAAGTAAAAATAACTGTTAGCATAAGAATAAAATGACTGACGAGAAAAATGAATATCACTGTTCTAAAAAGCGTGGGGTGCTTTGTTATTTTTAAACTAACTCTGCATTTCGGAATGAAACTAGTGAAAATTAGAACGATTGATATCGAGCACCCCACGTTTTTAGAACAGTGACATTCATTTTCTCGTCAGTCATTTTTATTCATATGTTAACAATTATTTTTTAATTTGATTAACTCTAAAAAGCGTGTTTTTAAACTATAATTTATTTTTCGCTTTTTTAGTTAGATTTTTTAAACTACAATTTGTTTTTTACTTGTCATTTTGATTAACTCTAAAAGCGTATTTTTAAACTATAATATTTAAATGAGGTACCGGTACGGAAGACTGGAACTATAGTTCTTACAATAATTTAATTGTGAGAAAAACAAAGGCTAAATGCGAATATGTCGAGCCAGCCAGGATTCGAACAGGGAATCTCCTGATGCGTAGTCAGGCGCGTTATCCGTTGTGCCACTGTCCCACGTAGGTTTGAATGTCTTGAGTACTTTCATTCTACATGGGTTAAATTGCTCTTCATAAGTTAAAATAAAATCACTAATTCTGGCGATGCTCACCCTGATGAGATAATAAACTTATCAATTATTTTAGTGTCGTCGGTGCTTGATAAGTCTACAACGTTTAAATTAAATCTGATCGCTTAAAGTAGGGCAAAATGGAGCCCAATGAGTCAATTACAAACAAACAAACATACAGATGAAACTAATAAAGCATATTAAGAATTAAATTTTATCATGAAAATTTATAATTCTTTCAGTTCTTTCCTTAAACTTAGGACAATTATATATATATATATATATATATATATATATATATAGGGATGATAATGCTCTTATTCATGCAGCAGAACCTGTCCAATAAGGGTTTGATGAACAGGAGGATGTTAAACATCTACCTTAGCCCGCATAGTCACCCGATCTCAATATCATCGAATAGTTATGGTTTGTTTTAGAACGATCCGTCCGGAATTGATAGCCGCCACCTGCATCTCTCCAGGAATTTTCACAATATCTCCATGATGAATGGTTCAGTATTCTCCCAAACATTATCTAGTACTTGTGTGATTCGATTCCCAAGAGAATCTAAGCAGTATTACATGATAAAGGTGGTCCTACACCATATTAATAAAGGATTCTTTATAAATCTATGGTGTTTCCATTATTTTGATAACCCCTGTATTTTATCAATATAAATAAGGATTTTTTATCTTATTTTTCTATAATTTTCACTACAAACACTATTTAAAATACTACTAAACAATATAAGTCCTAGGCCTTATTAGTAAAGGATCACTTATAATTTTAAAGTGATTCCCTTATTTTGATAACCATCTGTATATCCTTATACAAAGCGACTCTTGGACAGATTCGTGGGGCAATGATAATGTTCTGGTTTGGTTTGTCGCTCTACGGTCATCTTGTGCACTGTTCAGGAGTAGAGCTTTTCTGTTACTACGGGGAGACTTTATAATGATTGTGACAGCATGTATAAGAGAGACTGTCCAGATTTTTTTCCTACATAATGCAAATGAGGGGAAATTATCTCTGGAAGTCAATAACCTACGTTTGTCCTTGCCTTCGTACTGCTCAGATCATAAGAATGGAAACGTTCTAACCGTTCTAGGAAGTAACCGTTGTGGAAAACAAGACTTTTACTTTTTATTGAAAATGATTTAAGGTGCTGAGATTAGTTTGTACAAATAATTCATTATCATCATCGGCGCAACAACCCTATGGTGGGCCACGGCCTACTGCTTACTGGCAGATTTCGAGACAGGAGATGTTTTTCTTTTTACGGAGTAGGTTTGTCAGCCCCACACAGTCCACAGTCATATTAGACCGATCTACGGTTTAAAGTGAATTTCGAACCACTACGAGCATCCATGGCACCGGCACTAGTCATAAGCCATCAGGCCCACAAATAATTTAGCCGCAATTTAATCAATATCTCTTTTGAAATAGAAACAGTTCCAAACCATTCAAAGTAAAGTGAAAATTAATATTCTAATTTTAAAAGTCTATAATTTTACACTGAATGGGTCTCACTAGTGACAAATAGTAAAATGTATCTTGGTCTATTTTGAAATCTCTGATAATTCCTTGATAATTATGAAAAATTTAACGAACCATTAGTTTTGCTTTTATAAATATAAAACTTGTTGGAATAACGATATGTTTGTTTTCTTGTAATTTCCCAACAAATACATCAAATTTTGAAAACGATTCCTTTTGAAAATAACGATGCGTTTATTTTAAACTAATGCCGAGTAAGTCGTCCATTATAAACAAACCGCGTGAAAAATTGACCTGACCGCTAAAAAAAAAGTTTTCAAGCAAATGCGGAAGTTTTCTCGCACGTCAAAAAGGCTCAACATAGAAAATTTATTCTCCTCATGGAAAGGAGGCCAGAACAGTATCTTTCTCTTTAAAATTCGACAGACGCCATTTTTAAATTATGGAGGTGATTAAAAATAGAATTCCATTTACTTCTAAACATTGAAATTCTTTCTAAACTAAGTATCATTTCAAGCTCAGGTTTGACTGTAACTTTATTTCGAAAAAGTAATATAGATTCTAAATGAAATGTTAGTTTCTTTTGGATGTACTTAAAATAATATTTTTAAATGTGCATAAAAATAATAAAATAGTAATAATAGATTTGCAATCTGATATGTATGTTTTTATTTCAAAGAATTGCTTTATAAACATGGCTATTTAAAACTTTTCAATAAATTGCTAGTAGTAAATTTTGCATCTGCAATTAATAATTTTATGCTGCCATGCATGGATTTTGCATGGCTTACGTTGACATAACTATAAATAGTTAAAATTAATGTCTTGGAAAACAAACGCACACTGTATTCAAATACAAAATAATTTCTGTAAAGTATCTTATATTTAAAGTTTTATTTTTATTTATTTTTGTAACCATGCGTCTTCCTACACATTGGAGAGAGCGGCCCCTGTAGCATTCAGGAAAAAATTATCAGTATTCCTCGAGACTTTCACCCCGAGAGAAAATATATTCACAACCCTGTGTATAAGTTGGTCTACAGACTCTCACCCGGAGAGGAAGTATATTCTAAGCATCCAGAGCGTATCCGAAAGTATCTTTACTTTCTGCTTAAAAGGGAATCCTTTCACGAATCTAAAATTATGTCTTTAAATGTGTTATATATTGGCTATCTATATTTGTTTATGCATGTTTATAAGTGGTTCCTAGTTGTTTATGTTTGAGTGGGATTTTTGTGTCCTAGATCAATTATTTCCTTTCCTTCATCCCTTACAACGTTTGTTATTGGCTTATTAATTTTTTTAGATTTCTTTCACGAGCTATTTTTATGGATTTATTTAAACTTGTTTCTTGTGATTTCTTTTATAAAATAGTTTGGAATTCTATAGTTTTCTTTCTTTTTGTAACCTTGCTTCCTCCTAAGCATTGGTTAGAGCACCTCCTGTGGGGTTCAGGAGAAATGATCAGTTGGCCTACAGACTCTGACCTGGAAAGGAAGAATATTTCGCGCATCCTGTGCGTAGCTGAGTATCGGGTTTTAGGCTTAGGAGTGGGGACCCTCCACGAATCTATAATTATATGTCTTTAAATGTGTTAAACATTGTCCGTGTTTAATTGTACCTGTGTGGTTTTTGTGCGTGTGTACATAAAGCTGTGACTTCTCCTGCGTCTCAAGTCTGAACCCAACTACATCCAGTTACAATCCAGATGTGCAACCAACAACACTACAATCTGGCGCCTGTACTTTTATTTACAAATATTTCAATTTAATTTTCAACATTAACAAATATGTCAATTTAATTTTCAACATAAATAAATATATTGCCTGTAAAATAAACTTAAAATAAATAATATCAAAATGATGAGCTAAAGTATTTTTTTATCCGTTTGCTTTGTAATTTGAAATTTTTAACCTCATTTTCTTCAGAATTAAAAGAAAATGCATTTTGTGAAAAACAAAAGTCTAGAACTAACTTTTACTTTTTAAACTTTAACGTTTTTATGAGGCAAACAATTTTTCACACTGATAGTTATTTTTCAACCATGTAATTGAAAGATTAAAAAAAAATCCCTCTTCGACACAATTTTTCTTTCCTACTCAATTCTAAATTTTCCAATTATTTTTCCCCATTCTTTTCGAATAATCGAATTCGTCAAAAATATTTGAAACATTTTTTTTTGTAAATTATATTTTTGTTATTTATTTTGTAAATTATAGATCGGACAACGTTCTCAATATTTTCAAAAATCAAACTGGTCTTTTCATGTAATCAATGTGCTCTTGTTGTTCTGTCAATATGTTATTTAATAATAGCATATTGTTTAACCTAAAATTGCTCGGCTACAGAAAATAAAACATTTTAATTTCAATAAACTTTTATTCAGGAAAGGACCTTTGTGCAAGGTAAAAAATTTAAAATCTAAAATAGCTCGCCTTGTAACCATGCTTCCTCCTACGCACTGGCAAGAACGCCCTTGTAGTGTTTAAAAGAAAGGGTCAGTAGGCTTCAAGACTCCACCAGAGAGGAAGTACAGCTCAAACAGCGCTGCCCTGAGAAACGTTTTAGTTTGTAATCTCACATCCCGAGAGGAAATATATTTAACGCAACCTTGCGAATAGTTGGCCTACAGACTCACCCGTAGAAGAAGTACATTTCGCGCATTCAGCGCTTACCGTAGTATCTTTATTTTTGACTTATTCGTGGAATCCTTCCACGAATCTATAATTATATGACTTTAAATGTGTTAAAAATTGTATGTGTGATATGTTTGTGCGTGTGTAGATAAAGCTGTGTGTTGTCAAACTTGTGTCTCAAGTCTCAACCCAACCGCAGCCAGTTATAATTCAGAGTTGCTCCAACCCACAATACTACAGTCTTGAATTATTTAAATTGGCTAAATCAAGCAATCATTCCTACTCGAGAATTCCCAATAATTTTTTTACCTTTAATATGTTAGCATTAATTGTTTAGAATATAATACTGTTAGTTTAGAAAATAAATTGAAAACCAATACTGTAATTGTTCAAAGTCATTATTATTTTTTACAATAATTTAACTAATGGCGCCAGTGGGTTGTTCAATTCCGCCGCTATCTGAATCGTGAAAATCTAATAGCAATAAAAAAAAATTAAGATTTGTATTTATTTAAATAATAAGTAATAAAAAGTTACCAAAAAATTTTGAATTTTTGGAATGAAATGGAACTTAATGCGTTACGATTTTCTAGTACGCTGTAATAGATTGAATTTAACTATCAATGAAGCTTTTATTCTGCATGACATTAGTTTATATAGATTAATTACGCTAGGCTGTATTCCTTATCACTGGTCAATGCATCGAACTATCAACACATTACTGTGCCTAGAGCTGTGAGAAGTCTGATTGGGCTCTGTGACGCTTTACGGTCATATGAGACCCGTACCTACGGCTTAAAGTGGATTCCGAACCACTGCAAACATCCATGGCTCCACCGGGACTCGAACCCCAAACTTGTGGTACAGAGCTCCAGAACGCTAGCCCTCGGCCAATGAAGTTTTAGATGCCGCATGACAATAATTTATAATCATTTATATCAACGGTTTTCATTTTTAGTCTATTTCAATTCAATATTGAAAAATATAAACTAACAAAATTTGAAAATAAATCTAATTCTAAAATAAATTTCATACATGTGCATTAATAAGTAATTTAGAAAAATTAGTTAATTTAAATGAAATTTTGTAAAAGTGAAAATATGTTTTTTTTTTTTCTCAATTCCTAGTAGTAAAATTTATCCCTCTTCGTTTTGCATCATACTTAAACAAACACGGTTTATAGATGAATTCTGAAAGTATAGATGATGCAAAACTTTGCATTTTGCGTCATATTTAACAAAGGCGCACACATGTAGTTTATCGATCCCTAAATCGTACTGCATAAATTCATTTCCAGGTAACACCAAGTGGCAAATTTGTTTGAAATATTTTTTTATTAAAAATTTGCTTTCAATAATTTATTTAATTTTATTTAACAGAAAAAAAAAAAATTAAGGACAATTGATATAATCGGCAGTAGGTCTTTCCTGGATAAATGTTTCGAAAAATGTAACTTATTCTTTTGTTTTCCGCTTTGCAATCGATTTTGACATTTCGACCGATGTGACTGATTTGGTAACCATGAAACTGTATTGTCGAAAGTTGCCTTTTGTATTTTCATTTAACTATTAATTTATCCATAAACCTTATTTCATATACAAACATATATGAGTATTCCATCAGCAATTCTGCTTTCATCAACATCCCAGTAAAAGTATTTAAATAAATTCACAGAAAAATAAAGGGGTATATTGTGAGAAATTTGACTTATATACTAAAATATGAACTTTGTGTTGTTTTGATTATTTGATATATTTATGAAACATATTCTACGTTAAAACGGTGAATAATAAAACTTTTTTTTATATTTAAGTCGAGGACTTGTTCGTATTGACCATTTCCTATGAGCAGCCCAATACAAACCATCCTTGAATAATACATGTCGTGTGGGCTGCACGGACGATTACACGGACTGTTACTCATTTAGCACTAAACAGGGGGCGCTTGTAGCTTGAAGATATGCTACGGGCGCGAGTAACACTATCCCATCAACGCTCTACGATCATATTATATCAGGACCTACGGTTTAAAATGGATTTTGAACCATTACAAACATGTATGGCACCGCCGGGACTCGAACTCGAAACCTGTGGTACCGAGCACCAGAGTGCTAGCCATTCGGCCATCAGATCCCTAAATGATAAAATTGAAATTTGTGGGAAAATATTCGTAATTTATCTATATAAAAATGAGATAGTGGTAAGGATAATGACCAGTAGTAAGGAATGCAGCCTAGCGTAATTAATATATATAAACAAATGTCATGCAAAATCTAAAACTTCATTGATAGTTAAATTCAATGTATTGATAGCTCAATGCCTTGGCCAGTGTTGAGGTATGCAGCTGGTGTACAAGAGGGAAATTACTGGTGGAAATTCAAGGACAAATATGGCAGCTTGTATAAGCGTCTTGCCTACCTGGTGAAAAATGTTATGATACGCAAATTGTGGCTAATTTTCTTGAAAATCCTATAGACAATATATTTCCAACATCACCCGTACCAATTGTTAGATTGGTTGGTTGGTTAGAGTTTTATGGAACAATAGCCAGTTTTTTGTCAAGTTGCACCAAACAAGGTGGTAAAAAGCAAAAGATAATTGGCAGTAAAATCAGTTAAATTCCCTACTCCGTGAAAACATCAGTAAAAACCATGAGAATTATACGCAAAATAATTGCAAAGATACGCATCATATTTAAAGGACACGTGTAAGGTTTAAAAAGAAAACGAAGTACGCGATTAAAATATTTGCACCTAAAAAAATCTTAAATAATTTCTTCAAAATTAATGTAGAAAAGACGTAATGTGCATGGTACATGGTTAAAATATCAATTAGTCAGAAATCATTTCCATCTTATTCAACTATATTGCTATTATTGGAGCTGTTCTTAGAAGTTTACATAAATGAAACACTTTTCCCACTGACATATAAAAAAATTGTATATAAAATATTCTTTGGTATACAATTTAAACGATTATTTTATTTCTCATGTTATCATTAATAGTTAATATTCTTTTTACTTAGTGTACTCTTTTATACAATCTGCGAGAGAAAAAAGGAATTATAGCACATTAAATTAAATTAAGGAATTAAATCTTCTAGTGGTTTTTTATTACACAGGACGTAAATAAAATACATTTATTACATAAGCTGTTCAAAATGTCAAATAACTCCTTAACATTCTTACTGAATCTAATCTGCTTCATATCGACTATCCTGGTGTTGGCAAGAATGTTTGTTAGTGTCCGGAATCCACATTAAACTGTAGGTCCCGGTGCAATTACCCTAAAGTGACCGTAGAGCGACAAACCAGACCAAACCAATCTTCATAGCGACGGCCTTCGTAGTAAATTTAATAAAACTCTGTTTATCTTCTATTCACTCATCACTCGTAATTATCTCTTACTTATAAACGTTTAATTGGTCTGGTCTAATTTACATGCATTACATGCGCCCAGTAATTACCAATGCTTGTCCGGTTTGGAGCTTTACAGCAAGCTCAAAGATGGAAATTATTCAAAGACTTGGAAAAAAAAATAAAGTTTTTATAGAAAGGAAGATATCACAAATGCAATTGACTTCCCTAGTATCCGACAATTTATTTTAAAAGTCTCTACGGAGTTTTACAATTCCGTTCCAAAGATTGAAAATCAAATCTTAAATGCTGTTCCGAATTATGATCTTTGTCTGCGGAAAATTGATACTAAGCTCTGGGCTATTTTCATCAGCTGTTCTTAATATCACTAACAAAATCACTAACAAATTCTCTTTTACCGATAACTTCCTTCTGTAGTCCCAATACTGCAAGATTCGCCTGTCGGCGATTAATCTATCTTCTTACTTCCACTGCTCTGCAATTAAACTTGTTTCCTCTATCTTGATTGCAATACTTTTTATATAAGTAAATGAAAAGCTTCATTTTTTCAATAATTCAATGGGCAATAGATCAAAGAAAGACAGGTGTTAGAGGTCGCTGTTCTACCAAAGTACTTCGTCAATACACAACTCATTCTTACCTAAATGATTTAGTAGATTAATCATTCATAAAGCATTAATAAGAAAACCAAACATTAATGAGTTTTAGAGTACCGTTAGAGCAATGGTTTTCAAAGGGTGATAGTATCCCAGAGAAATATGTGTCCAAATATAAAAATGAATATAGTTACTCTTTTTCATGTCAATTTCCCGGATCAAAAACAGTTTTTATTACAAACCTCCCCCTACTCAAACAAGACTTTCTGTTTATTTTCGCCAAGCGAATAACGCGCAAAGAATGATTTTGAAAACCTAGGAGAGGTAAAAATCCTTGGTTGGCTACTAGGACCGAGATGAGATTTTCATGAGATTTCTAGGAGATTTTCAAAGTTAAACAAAAATTTCCATTGCAGCCTATGAGACTCAGCTCTCTGTAAGTAATACTTGATTTGTGAAGTTGACTATCTGAATATGTAGCTATGAGGCGTTGTTAGTGGATTTGTTGATGGCCAATTGGCTAACGCTCTGACCTTTGTTACCACAAACTTCAGGTTCAAATTCTAGAGTTGGCATGGAAGCTTGTAAGTGGCTTACAATCCACTTTCAACTGTAGGTCCCGATCTAATTATCCCAAAGTATGTACAAAATGATCGTAGAGCGACAAATCAAACATATGCACAAACATTGACAACATCACTAAGACACAACAGATTCATGTTTCTCATCAACACAACAATGAACAAATCCAAAGTACATTTCATTTTATTTTTTTTTTGTAATATTTGACTTAATTGTTAGAAAGTATTTGTCTGAAATTTGTACATGCTGCACATATAAGTATTTGTAAGATTTAAATCCTCCCAGACTTCAAAAAGTTTGAGGACCATTGCGTTAGATTAAGCTGGCACTAAACTTTAAATATTCTTCCTCGTTATGCCTATGTTTGTTAAACAGAGCAAAACAAACTGCCAGATTTGCGATAAGAAGTTAGTGCCTTTTTAAAATGTAAAAATTCTCTTCTTTTTTTTTTTATTCATGGAATATATAAATTTGAAAAGAAATTAAACCAGATTAGAGTAAACAAGCACAATACATTATTTAATAATTCTAAAATACATTTCTGAATAAGTCTCTTTGAAAATATACAATAGTAAAAATATTGTGAATAATTATAATGGATTTAGATAATTATAGCAGATATGCTTAAGTATAAAGGATTTTTTTCCAGTACCTTCCAATTGTACAGCTTTTTTTGGCCCTTGTATAATAAAGGTATAATTTGAATTTGTTTTTATGGAATTTAATCTGTCTTTGAAGTGAAGCAGGAAGATAAAAGAAAAAAAAAAAATTTTCTGGTAGTAGCTATTTATTTATTAATATGCACTCACATTCAGAAGAAACTTTTAAAATTCAATAATTTGATAATGCAGAACTTTTCAAATGTTGGAAAATTCATTTTTCAAATATTTGTAAGTATTTTCAAAGGTATGTAAGTGCATAATGATTATGGGAATGGCTTAAGGCTCGTAAGTGTATAATGATTATGGGAATATCTTAAGGCTTGTGCATAATGATTATGGCAATAGTTTAAGGTTTGTGCATAATGATTATGGAAATGGTTTAAGGCTTGTAAGTGCATATTGATTATGGGAGTAGTTTACGGTTTATGTATAATGATTATGGAATAGTTTAAGGTTTGTGCATAATGATTATGGGAACGATTTAGAGATAAAATGCATTTCCAATTTTTAGTTTCTCATATTGCTATAAGTAATTTATTATATCACCCCCTTCAAATTTTGTTCCATTTTTTTAGGAAAAAGAAATGCGAAATATTAAAAGTTTTTATTTTTAATGTTCACATGTGAAAGTTATTGTGAATAAAGGAATAACAATTTAATTTGTTAATTGAAACTATACCACGTATTTTTATCCCATTTTAAAATTCCAAATTACTCTTGGTAAAAATTAGTCATCGATTAAATAGCTTGTTTTCTCAACCTACTCAATACAATAAGAGGGTTTTGTATTTAAAATTTATCGAGTTTAATTTACATTTAATAGACTTTTGCACTACTTCAACTAACTACGTTAAACAGAACAGCTGTGTATCATATGTCGTATATGTATATAGTTATTAATATGCGTGATGCATATATATTATCATTTCAATTAATCTTTATCAGCAGCCATATGTTTTTTTAATGTATTAAATTCTGCATTATAAATATAATACACATTACGAATATTAAATTTCGCCCAAATAATTGCCAGCAAACATTTCATATTAAAAATAAATTGTAAGAAAATGCCACAATTTTTAAGATAAAGAAAAACAATTATCGAGAAAATTCCATGAATTTGTTTTCAAAAAAGGCACACGCTTATGTTTAAAAAACGATGTTCTTATGCTTAAAAAACGAAAAACACTTGTAAGTACCTAATTTATCTTCATCATATAATTAAAAGGATTTAAAAAAATTTTTTTATTGTTTTCTGAACCCAGTTTCCTTTTTCTTTTCAAAACTTAAACCCTACGATTCATGTTTTTTAATCTTTTCTTTTCGATTCCAATTAATCATCAATTCATCATCGATGACACGAAACATTACCTCAAAAAAAAAAAAAAAAATCACCAATAAACGGATTAGAAATCCTGATCACTTTAACCGTTCATTTTATTTCCTCGAGAACTCGTTCACATGAACGAGTAAAGCACATCATTCCACCACTGTGCCAGATCACAAAGGAAGCGTGAAGCGAGAAAAAATTGACAAGACGGGTGATCTTTAACGTTTTTTTAAGGCCATTATTGCAAAGCTTTCCATAAAACTTCGCTGTCCGTTCGTATTTTTAAATAGAACTGGTATGCGAACTCAGCTTCCTCGTCGCTTTTTCCTACGCCTTCAGGCGACACTTTAAAAATAATGGAGAGAACTAAAAACTTCCTTAAACATTAGTCAAAGCGCTCTTGCGATGAAAGGTTATGCAGAAGCAATTATCGAAGTAGGTTGCACAGTTCTGGGAAAGTGAAGACAGTAGCCGGTGTATTTGGGTTCGGGTTCGGAAATGTCAATTCGTGTTGACTGATTGGTTCGAATGATTGATTGGTTTGAACGACTCGTAACAATGTTGCATTAAATTCTGCAGATTGTTAAAGTAGAGGTTTTGTTTTTAATCCACCTAGTTATGATCTAGTGCTTACGTTAAAATAAGTGTTCTATAAAAGGTTTTGACATTAGGTTCTAGAAAAGGCTACTATTGAGTAGTTTAGTAAAATTGATTTTGTTTTTAAATTTGATATATCGCTATATATGAATAATCAAATTTAATTCGAGACATCATTCAGAAATATTAATAAAATTGTAATTCATAATTTTATAATAGGTATTGGCAGCAGTTAGTTTTTAAACGCACTAATGCAAAAGAGTTTAGTTTAGTTCGTCTCTCTACGGTCATTTTGTACATACTTTAGGCTAATTAGACCGGGACCTACAGCTTTACTTAGATTCCAAACCAATCACAGACATCCATGACATAGCCAAGATTCGAATCTGAAGTCTGTGGCACCAAAGGCCAGAGCGCTAGCCAATTGGCCATCAGGTCGCAAGAATTACAGGTTTGGTTTGGTTTGTCGCTCTACGGTCACTTTGTGCACACTTTTAAGCTAATTAGACCGAGACCTACGTTCAATGTGGATTCCGAACCACTAACAAACTTCCATGCCATCGCCAGGATTCGATCCTGAAAGCCTGTGGTACCAAAGGCCAGAGCGCTAGCCAATTGGCCATCAGGTCGCAAGAATTACAGGTTTGGTTTGGTTTTTGTCGCTCCACGGTCACTTTGTGCACACTTTTAAGCTAATTAGACCGAGACCTACGTTCAATGTGGATTCCGAACCACTAACAAACTTCCATGGCATCGCCAATATTCGCCAATTGGTCATCAGGCGCCCAATGTAGAAAAAAAAAAGAAGTTTGATTATAATCCTTTTTTCAGTTTGGTGTGATTTTTGCCCTATAAGTTCCAAGAATATTTTGGCAATACTTATTACTCATAAATTGTAATAAGCATTAAGTACTATTTCAAATTAAAGAATAATTCAAACGTTATTAAATATTTATATTTTAAATTTTATGTACTATTTTATTTTGTATTTTGATTGATTTATTTGGAATTATAAAATATGATTTTAAAAGTAAGAGGTATAATTTTTAAACTATTGTTAAAATTAGTAAAAGAAAAGCTTATTATAAGAATTTATTAATTAACTAAATTTAATTAAGTAAGTTGAGAGTTGAAATTATCATCCATTCAACTGCAAATCGTTTTAAATTAATAATTTTATTACCAATGTATGATAATTTATTATTTATAGTGAAAGATATGTTATGATATTAAAAACCGGACATAGCCTTGCTCTAATATGGAGTATTTATTTCAAGGTGTATTTTAACCATTTTGTTTTTTTTTGTTACATAGTATCTGGTTTCTGCATGCTTGTGTACTTGTTATAATTTAAGAAATAATTAAAATTAAGTATAAATAATTAAAATTTCATACGTTTGTAACATGAGAGGAACTTGAGTTTATTCTAAATAATACTGTACGATTCACTAAATCTTAAACTTTTTCACATTTTTAAAAAATTAAAAAAATAATAATTTTTTATCCATAAATAAATCTAAAAAGTTTTTGGATAAGATTTAGATTCGTATTAAATTTTTCTGTATTGTATTAATTTTCTGCATTAAATTAGATATAGTTTTTCATGTAATCATCCTATTGTTTAGACCAGGGGTCTCCAAACTACGGCCCGCGGGCCAAATCCGGCCCGCCAGTGTCATCAATCCGGCCCGCGATAGTGAATAGCTTATTGTTGGTGTAATAAGTTGGATAAAAAAAACACAAAATGATAACTCGGTTTTTATTTACTTGCTAGGTAAAGCTTAATGACAAGCATAATACGCAGAAAATTTAACTTAAGCATAACAACTAACTGGAAATTATAGATAATGGCAGAAAAATTAAAATGGTTTTGGCCCTTGGTACTTACTAGAGTAAACAGTATGGCCCTAAGGCTGGAAAGTTTGGTGACCCCTGGTTTAGAATAATCGTTTGTTTTTATGTAATATTTATTTACATTATTTGAATAGATCAAGCGAAACACTTTGTTAGAAATTCACAAATTAGTATAATTATTTAATCTAATTAATCTAATTAGTTAGTATAATTATTTTCCTAGTCTTAAAATAATAATAAACATTGCACAAACAGATAATTCTGAAAATCAACTTTTTTTTTTTAGTCTTGAAACAATTTTAAAAATATTGCAATGGAAATTCGATTGCGAGCAAAACTCTAATGAGATGAAAAGAAGTGAATTATCATTCGAAAAATTAAAGAAAAATCCAAAATAATCGGCTGCAAGACTAACAGAAGAATTGCAATTGTGGAATATGTGACTTTAGAAATAGTTCGACAAATAGTCCATTAACCTGATATTATGACTGAATGACAAGGAATAAATTCTTTTTTAGTAAAAAGAATCGAAAACTTCCAAGCTCATTTACCAAAAACATAAAAAAACATTCTTTAGAATATTGGAACAGTGCGAAATTTGCTGAAGGAAGCAAATTTAATATATGCGGAACAACTGGTCGCATAATGATTAAGAAAAAAATTGAAAAATGAATTCCAAAAAGAGAACTGACTTTCTATCTTTCCTGTCTTGAATGCTCAACTAAGTTAATTTATAATTATACAGAGATTTTTAAATGATGTCTGGATTCAAAATCTTAAATCTAGATTTGAACCCAATAGAGCATATTTAACAAGTATTAGGTTGAATGGGAAGTAATGAGGAATTTTAATTTAAATAAATTCTAGTCGATATAAATGCCAAAAAAATTCGATTTAGATACCACATTTTTTAAAGAAATTATTTTAAACTTAATATCATGCCTTATATTTTACACTCCATTAAACATTCATTTTAATCTTTATTTACCAAAGTAGGGAGGATATATGATAATGTAGCATATTTATCATATCGTTCTTTTGTGTTTATATTCTATGGAATTAATTTGAAAGATTTTATCGATGTATAAGGAAGCTAAATTCCGATGTTTAAGTGAAAGGCAAATTCCGATTTGTCCGATGTATAAGTGAAGGTAAGTTCAACTTTGGTTTAGAAAATTCTAAGAAAGAAATTTTATTTTTGAAGATGTATAGAGAAGTAGTTGAGCAATGCAGGTTGATAATGATGATTTGAAAATACTGGTAGAGTCTGAACTCAATATAACAAGTAGAGAATAAACTGGTAGGCTCCACTGTAACTCCCTGGCACATGTCTAAGTCCATGTTGGACCATGGCAGTCTACCTACCACTTTACATGACATTGTGCATATAGTAATGGAGCATCTAAAAAGGATAAGAAATGTTTCTCGAGTTGATATTTGGGTTCAATAGGAGTTTAGCTCGGCAAAAACACTCAGCAAATAATGAATGTTTCCAATTCACTAGTCACAAGAAATAAAACTGATCTTTTTGAAAACGTATAGTTGGCGATGAAAAGCGTATACTTTATAGCAACGTTATACGAAAATATAATGGTTAAGCCTAAAAGAAAAACCCATTCCACTCCAGAGACGCGTAAGCATCTAAAGAAGTTTTTTCTTTGCGTTTGGCGAGATAAGGAAGGGTGGTTTATTTTGAACCGCTTTTGAATGATCAAACTATCATCTCAGACATCTACTGTCGACAATTAGAGAATTTAAAGCAGGTTTTATCACTAAACGACCTGCGTTACTCAATAAACTGAGTGTGATTCTTCATTAAGATAACGATAGGCCTCAAACAGCTCAAATGACTCAGCAGAAGTTGTAGGAAGTTGGATGGGAAATTCTACCTCATCCACCTTATAATCCGGACACAGTCCCGACAGATTATTATCTGCTTAGATCTCTTGCAGCATTTTCGTGATGGTGAAAGTTTCAGTGATAAATAGGAGATTAAAAATTCTCTAAATGAGTATTTTGTTGCAAAATTAAAAAGTTCTCGAAGACAGAATCAAACCATTTTCCGAAAGATGATTAAATGTCATAGAGAATGATGGTGAATATATTAATGATTAAATATGTGAACAAGAATTATTTTTTTTTCCTTTCAAAATTGTTTATGTAAATCCTGATACTTGAGATCAGAATTCGAAAACTAACATTTATTCAAAGCAGTAGCTAAAATATGTAGTATAAGATGAGTAGACCAAAATAAGGCCTGAAACACTAAGCTTTAGTTGAATCTATAAAGTGTTCTTAAAAACCAGTGGATATCCAACTAAATATTAAAAATCTTTTAATAATAAGAATTTAATTAGACTAAATTCTTACGAATAACGAATAATCGTTTCGTCATATATTATAGTATTTTTAATGTATTTGGTTTGTTGCTCTAAGTCGAACCTGAAAAGCCTATGGTACTAAAGGCCAGAGCTCTAGTCAATTGGCCATCAGGCTGCTGAAATTTTATTGAAGAAATTGTATATAAAATTTGCATATAAAAATGCATCTATACTAAAATGTTCAAAGCAGTAAATCTTCATTATTTATTGGTCTAATTGGCCTAAGGTGTGCACAAAAAATGACAGTAAAGTGACAAACCAAACCGAAACAAATCATCATTCATTTTAATGACTTTTTCTAAGAATTCTGTAAACTGCATGTTTATTCAAAAACTTTTGTGAAGTGCTATATACAACAATTAGACTTATTTATAAAGGAAAAACATTTTTTTGTTGTAGCGAAATTTTAAAACTTACAAACAAAAATATTTTGTTGTAAAACCATATATATATATATATGAGCTGGCAATTTGGGCTATCAAAAATGCCAGTACGGTGTAGATGGCTCGCCAATCAGTCATGGCCCATTACAAGTCTAAATTTGTCTAAATTCCGCGACTGTGTTTACACGAACGAATACCCTGTTCGAAATACCCTGTTCCAATATATTCCTCCAACTCCTCGAAGAGATGTGAGCAATGCCTTCCATCTAAGTCTCATTTGAATCTTTGATATAAAATTTCATGGAAAGAAATGAGTTGCAAGTACTTGGCTGTTGGACTATCCGTGTGACTTCCTTAGCCAGCAAATTTGCCTGATCATTACCTAAGCTGTCACAATGACTAGGTATCCACTGGAGGACGATGTGTCACCACTCTACCGTCAATCTTTCAAGAACAGCTCGACATTCTAAGATATTCTTAGAGAACAGGAGAAGAAAGAAAGGTTTGGTTAGTCATTCTACAATCGTTTTTCCACACTTGGGCTAATTAGACAAGGGCCTACAGTTTAACGTGGATTCCGAACCACTACCGTCCATGCCACCGCCAGAATTCTAAGATGAAAATATAATATCTTAGAGCAGGGCGCTTCATATTTGACGGCATGTTCAATAATTAAATTGATTTTATTCTTAATGTTAATAAATCTTTTTAAAAATTTATTCATTTAATGAGCATTTAACTTTCCTTATCAACTGAATGCTTTAAAAAAATGTTGAAAAAAACATTTATTAAAATAAACTAAAATTTTAAAATGGGTAAAATGCAAGTAATCAAGAAAAAAAAAGGTATATGAAGTACCTATATAGTTAAATTTTCCCTGACCCTCTCTCTGACTCCTGTGTGATAACCAGGAAGAGATGGGTATGTCTCATCTTGCTTCCTGTTCTGCACTGCCTGCTGTTTCTGTAGGGAAGTGTTATTGGATTGCCAGATTTAGGTTGATGGATTAACTGATGTCGTTTGTTTCTATCTTGTTGTTTGTATTTATATTTTTTATGATATCTGTTGTTCTGTAAACATGCCATTGGAAGTAAACATATCAAAGATCGTACAGTATACACACTTCTAATGAAACCATAACTGTCTGCTAAAAGAGTTAAAAAAAAACGTCTTAAATATGCTAAACGCTTTGCAGAGTCTTTGCAATATTTACAAATATCTTTGATCTGATGGTTGGCACTTTATATTAAGTAAATTGTTTCTATCTTGTTCTTTGTATTTATTTTTTATGATATTTGTTGTCCCATAACCATACCATTAGAAATAAAACAAAAAAAAAGTTTTTTTAAGTGCAATATTTTAAGTTAATCAAATGTGCATTATTTATTTATTTATTCTACAATCTCTTCGACTGTAATTTACATGAAATTGATTATTAGGCAGTACGCGTAAGCATGATCAATCAAGTGAACATCTGAAATGAAATAAAACTCATCCACTTGTAAAAAAAAAAAAATGTCAAAACTGTTTAAATTATCTATTTGCGAGAACTGCATGGAAGAATGCATTCACAGCTCGAATAGTTCTGTATGTTCTGAATGCCGAACGCAACCAGTTTGTTGCGTAAACAACCAATAACGCGAATTAAATCACAATGAAGCATTTAAAAAAAAAAAGCATTGTTGCCATTCCACAGAAACTGAGCTTCAAAAAAAAAAAAAATTGTGAAAGAACATTTTTAAAAAAAAAAATCGTTTTCCTTTCACAATAGTGCGATAAGTTTTTATGAATTTTTAAAACTTAAATCGTTTGGCATGGAATAAAAATAACTCACTCAACTGAAGCGAAGAGGGGAAAAAATAATAATAATAACGAAAAGCGAGATATGAATGTGTAATTCTCGCCTTGCATATTTTAAATTTTAATTACAGGGTTGAAAGACTAAAACTTGTTATTTAAACTCCACTCTCGCTCATTGAGAGTTGAGGAAGTGGGTCATTAACAATTAAGCATTCGCGCGGCCCAAGGTCAAATCTGTCAGAACGTGTACCCTTCAACGAACGAATAAGAACACCTTCATTTTTGGAACGTGCAAAACCTACATTTAAGAACACAAACAAGTCATGGCACATTTATAGTGCAGCATAGAATTTCCTGTGATGTTTTAAACAAAAGAGTTATTTGTTGGGGTCTTCATATAATCAAGAATTAGGCTCTCGTAATTTGTTAAGTGGAATGTTTTTATTTATTTTTCAGAATGAAACTGGCTTAGTTGGAAAGCGAGAAGCAATTCTAAACATTCGAAGGACGTTTTGGAACAGGTATTTAACATACTTTCGCTCAAGTGGATTTACGTTCTATATATTTTTTTTTTTATCCTTCGTCGTGGTTGATGAAATGGAATTTGAAAGATCTCACAATTTGAGGAAAGCCTCGCTTTCATATGATAACGTAAATTCTTAAGATTAATATATGAATTATTTAAAACAGTCTGTAAAATATTTTTTTTTTAAAATATTTTTTTCACTTTCTTATTTTTAACTGCATTTTATTATTTCGCTGAAAAATAGTGTATAAATTCGCTTTATGCAAATTATAATTATTTCGATTTGTTAAATATATTTTATATAATTATTTAAATATGTTTATTATAATTATTTCGATATTTCTTTGTGATACAACATTTTAAATTGAAATTAGCAATAGGGATGTATATGTAGGCCTGGGGCCTAATGGCCGAATGACTAGAGCTTGGTGCCACAGGCTTCGGATTCGAATCTCGGCGGTGCCGTGGATGTTTGTAGCGGTTCGGAATCCCCTTTAAAAGTAGGTATTGGTCTCTTATGACTGTAAAGCGTCGTGCATATGGCTGACGACCTGTAAAATTACCTGACGAAATGACTGACCCTACCTTGTAAAAAGAAAGCATTTCCTATCTCTAAATCTGCCAATAGGCAGGCGGCCTTGGCCCACCATTGGGCTGTTGCACCAATGAAGAAGATATATATGCCTAAATGGTCTCAGAGATAGAGCAGTGAGTTTCTAAATATGAAAACTGGTTTCGAAATTAAGTAAGTAGTAGTGACTAACTGAAAACCTCCGTGTCTATACCGAGTAGGGAGATCATGATAAATCCTTAAATCAGAAAGCGCCTCAATTGGGCTCCAGGTGTATATACTGGTCAGGGGTAATTGTGGTGCAAAATATGAATACATTTGTAGCAGCCCCACTTGTATTGTACTTTGGGTAATACTGACTTTGTTACATATCTGCAGTTCTATTGGCGAAGGATTTAAAATGCGTTGCATTCTTAAAAATACAATAACCACAGCAATATTCAACTTGTATTCCAAAATCATCCGGTATTGCAGAACTTTCCCAATAGTCTTCATTGGCGCAACCAATGAAGAAGATTATTGGGCAAAAAACAGGAAATGTTTCCTTTTTTTATGGGGTAGCGATGGCAACCCTACTCTCAACGCTCTACAGTCATATTAGACCAGTTTAAAGTGAATTACGGACCACTACAAACATCCAGGGACCGCAGGGACTCGAACCCGACGTCTGTGACACCGAGTGCCAAAGCGCTAGTCACTCGGCCATCATGCCACTCTTAAGTAGTCTATAAATTGTTTTTACAACATGGTAGTAATATTGTTTTTCATATTTCATAAATCAAATAAAATTATGTATTCTTCATATGCATACTCTTGATTTTTATGAATATTGAATTTACTTTTAACAAAAACAAGTTAATACAACTTGATCAGCAACAAAATGAAAAAAGCTGATAACAGGAAAACTATTTATCTGAAATGAATGAAACATTGACAAAACGTGTAATTAAATAAAAGACACACCCGAATGATTGAGTTATTTAATCTCAAATCTTTAATTCATCACAGATATGTTTTTAATTAAATACATCAAATCTGTTTAATTTTCTGTCACCAGGAAACGTCAGGTCATATCTGTTATTATGAAATAAAATTGAAAAATATACAAGGTGAGCGCACAGTCTTGCTCTGAGTATAAAACTTTATTGTGTCGAAAACTACACTGAAGTGACAAAAGTCATGGGATACCTCTTAATATCGTGTCGGCCCTCCTTTCGCCCGGCGAAGTGCAGCAACTCGACGTGGCATGGACTCAACAAGTCGTTGGAAGTCTTCTGCAGGAATATTGAGCCATGCTGTCTCGATAGACGTCCATAATTGTGAAAGCGTTGATGGTGCAGGATTTTGGGCACGAACAGACCTCTCGATGATGTCCCATAAATACTCGATGGGATTCATGTCGGGCGATCTAGGTGGCCAGATCATTCGTTGGAATTGTCCAGAATGTTCTTCAAACCAATCGCGAACAGTTGTGGCCCGGTGACATGGCGCATTGTCATCCATAAAAATCCCATCGTTGTTTGGGTACATGAAGTCCATGAATAGCTGCAAGTGATCTCCAAGTAGCTGAACATAAGCATTTCCAGTCAATGTTCGGTCCAGTCGCACCAGAGGACCAAGTCCATGCCATGAAAAAACAGCCCACACCATTACGGAGCCACCACCAGCTTGAACAGTGCCTTGCTGACAGTTTGGGTCCATGGCTTCGTGGGGTCTGCGCCACACTCGAACCCTACCATCAGCTCTTACCAACTGAAATCGTGACTCATCGGACCAGGCCACGGTTTTCCATTCATCTAGGGACCAACCGATATGCTCACGTGCCCACGAGAGTCGCTACAAGCGATGTCGTTCTGTCAGTAAAGGCACTCGAGTCGGTCTTCTGCTGGAATAGTCCAAGAAAGCCGAATTTCTCCGCACAGTTCTAACAGACAAGTCCCTTGTACGTCCCACATTGATTTCTGCGGTTATTTGACGCAGTGCTGATTGTCTGTTAGAATTTACGACTCTTTGCAGACGTCGCCGGTCTCTGTCGTTAAGTGCAGGCGGTCGACCACTGCGCTGACCATGGTGGGATGTTATGCCTGAAATTTCATACTCTCGGCACACTCTTGACACAGTGGATCTGGGAATGTTGAATTCCCTAATGATTTCCGAAATGGCATGACCCATGTGTCTTGCTCCAACTAACATTCCGCGTTCAAAGTGTGTTAATTCCCGTCATGCGGTCATCGTCACGTCAAAACCTCTTCACATGAATAACTTGAACAGAAATGAAAGCTCTGCGAAAGCACTGCGCATTTATACCTGTTCTACGCGATGCTACTGCCATCTGAAAATTTGCATATTGCTATCCCATGACTTTTGTCACTTCAGTGTATTATAATTAAACACATGCTTGTTGGATACATTGTAAGTACAGTTATGGAATGGTTAATAAGACCACGTACTTCAGTAAATTTCAAAAGGGGTCCCATTGGTAGCATGGAGAATGTCAAAGCGGTTCTCGCCAAATGTCCTTTAACATGTCTTCTGTAACAGGACACACTCGTTTTTTATCCTGGCCTTCCGTTCTTCAACATCAATAACTGGTTAAATAAAGACTGTCCCTGCTATAGACAGAAAAAAAAAAATCAAGAGGTGTAATATCAGGAGGTCATGGTGTTTGTCCATCCAATCAATCTACAGGTCCGGAAATTTCTTGTCTAGGAACTGAAGAACTAAAGTTTGGTTTGCAGCTCTACTGTTAGTTTTTACACATTTTAGGCTAATTATACCGAGACCTACAGTTTAAAATGGATTCCGAACCACTCACAAACATCCATGCCACCACCAGGATTCGAAACTGAAGCCTATGATGCCAAAGTCCAGTCCGCTATCCAATGGGCCATCAGGCCTTCAAGAACTAAACTCCAGTGAAGAAGTGCTTCATCTTTCTGATAAATAATCTATAGTTGAAATTCTTATAATTGAGATGCAATGAACAGTTTGTATAAGTAAACGTTAGCTGTCATTTTTGTGAAAATAAAAGGCCCAATAACCTGGTTATACATGAGTCTGCATTTTACTTCTAGGCTGTTCCTCACTAGTGCAGAAGTGTTTGGATTTTCTGTTCCTCATAAGCGGGTATTGTGTTTTTTTTTTACCTTTTCGCAGACATGAAAAGTTGATTCATAAGAATATTTAATGTTATTTAAGTAATCGTTTTCGACATCAGTTATGTTCAAATATATTGCACAAAAATCTGTTGAAAGTGAACTATCCATTAATATCCAATTTACACATATACACTCAATGGTTATTTTGTAATCAGTGCAGGACTTCATGCTCACCGTGTATATTGAGTTAACACGCATTTCAAATATAACAGTTATTTGTATAAATTATGAATGGTGACACTGATCACATAGCGTTTGTGCAGTATAAGACACATATTTTAAGCAAGTGACACCATTTTGCTATTTCATATTTTCCTGGTTTGATGTAAATGCACATTTTATTTTTTTTTTTGTTATTTCTTATATGGGGGGGAATCTCAGGTAAGAGAGGTATGGGATTATGGAATGTAATCTCATGTACGAAAAACTGATTCCCTGGCACTACAGCCCATGGTGGGACAAGGCCGTCTACCTATTGGGAGATTTCGAGACAGAAAAAGGTATCTTTTACAGGGTACGGTTGTCAGCCCTACTCCCTATAGTCATATTATATAGGGACTTACTGTTTAAAGGAGATTTCGGGCATCAGGCACCTTGTCACTGTATCTCTATTACATATATTCAATATAGATAGTTCTTGATGAATATACAGTGGGTAAAAAGTATTGGCAATAATTGCCTAATTTATTCATATTGACAAATAAATAAAATGTTATGCAATTTTAGCTGTCGTAATTAAATACAAGACATCTTAGATATATAAAAATAGTAAAAATTTTATTTGAATTTGCATTTTCTACGATTTTTTTTTCTTTCAAAAACGAAAATTTGCATGTCAAAAAAAGTATTGGCAAAGTTTTAACTGCTATGCAAATTTTGTTACATTGAAGTCACGTGTTTCGACTGATAAGAAACTCTACCGGTATAAAGTCTGCAAAACTACTCCAAAAGTGTCTATGATTATTTTTCGATTATGCAGTAAAATGACTTCGAAATCGAAGGAGTTGGACGTTAGTGTTAAAAACACGATTATTAGGCTCAGAAATGAAGGTTTAACTTATCGTGCTATAGGAGTGCAGTTCAATATAAGTTTATTTACTGTCAGAAGTGTTGTAAAAAAAGTTCAAGAAAACAGGATCAACGGAAAATAAGACTAGAAGTGGACGACCTCGAATATTTTCTACAAAAGAGAAGAACGTGTCATTATTAACAAGGTTAAGAAAAACCCTAAAATAAGTGCACCTCAGATAGCTAGAGATGTTGCTTTCACTTCGCAAAAGACTTTCAACGTACAGACTGTACGGAATGTTTTTACGAGAAAAGTTATTATGGAAAGTTATTAAATAAATAGATTTCGCAAAAATCCCACGTTGATTTATCTGAAGAGTTTTGGAACACAGTTATTTTTTGATGAATCAAAGTTTAACATTTTCGGCAGTGATGAACGACGATATGTGTGGAGGAGGCGAAATACTGAATTGGAAAAGCAACATTTAACTGCTACTGTAAAACATGGTGGAGGCAGCGTCTTTGTTTGGGGCTGTATGGCAGCTAATGGAATTGGCAACCTGCATGTTATTCATGGTATTATGACAGCACGTACATGCATTGACATTTTGCGCCATAACTTAAAAATCAGTGCCCAAAATCTTGGCTTGGGAACATCATTCGTTTTTTAACAAGACAATGACCCCAAGCATACAGCGAATCGCACCCGTGAATGGCTACTCTACAATGCTCCTCGCCAATTAAAAACCCTACGCCCGACATCAATCCAATTGAAAATTTATGGCACCTGCTGGATCTAGAAATCAAGAAACGTAAAATTTCAAGTAAAGACGACCTCAAACGTTTATTCTTGCAAGAGTGGCACAAAATTCCCAACAGTACAACAAAGACCTTAGTTTCCTCTATGAGAAATAGATTACAAGCTGTTATAGATGCAGAAGGTATGCATACAAAGTACTAAACATATACTGATTTTGTTTTCGCTCATAATTTTGTCAATTTCATAATTTTGCCAATACTTTTTTTATCATGTAAATTTTGGATTTTCTCGTAGATTTTAACTAAAAAAATATTAAAATGAAAATTTCGTTATATTTGTTTGTCTTTTCTCTTTCTGTAATCGCTATGTTAAAATAAAATTTGTAAACATACTTTGTTAGCAAATATGATCATTTATAGGCAATTGCCAATACTTTTTTTTCCACTGTATATATAGTGATTAAGTATTAAATCTAATTCTTAACCACTGAATGACTAAAAACTTAAAGCACCGAGCGCCAGTCAATCGGCCATCAGGTCTCCATGTAAGAGCACTAATGAACAGAAAAAATAATTATTGTTTTTTAATGTAAAAGAAACAGATTTTTGAAGAATTTACAATATACAATTAAATAATACGTAAAAAATAAGCAAAAAAAAAAAAAACATTTAAATAAAAAAATCCAAAAGATTATGTAAAAAATCAATAAATGTATTTTATTTTTCTTTTATTGTAGGATATTTATACTTGAGCCCCTGAATCCGAGAAATTCGTTTATCGCAAATCAGTTTACAAATGGACAACCACTTTGGTAGGTATGCACATTTTTTCTTGCGCTGCAATTTGGAATCAAGTTCCCCAATTGCGACATCTGGTAGGATTGCGCCCTTATGCATGAAGCAATGGTAGGATTTTCTGGGTTTTGAATTCATTTGTTCATGCTGCATAAACACGAGAAATTTCCTTTCGGCTTACTTGCCGGATTTATACCTGAACTTTCGTAATTCAGCCCTAAACCACGGCACTCTCACTATTTGAAAATGATGTATTTAAAAGCGGAGGGCTGATGACCGAGTGACTTTGGCGCTTGGTACCACAGGTTTTGGTTTCAAGTCACCGGCCCTGCCATAAATGTTTGTAGTAGTTCAGAATCCATTTTAAACAGTAAGTCCGGATCTCATATGGCTGTTTGGCGTACGCTTGGCAACTCTAACCTGTAAAAAAGAAAAACAATCATTTTTCGGAATCTGGCAGAAGGCATTTATACAATAAAAAATGAAACTAAAAGGTAAAATAAGAATATTTATCAATGCATTTACTTTAATTTTTTTTTTTTTTTTGCACTGTGTAATAACATACATCATAATCATCATCACTGGTGCAACAGCCTCATGATGGTCCAAGGCAGGAAGAATGCTGGAAGAATTTGAGGCAGGAGATATTTTCTTTTTACAGGTTAGGTTGTCAGTCCTACGCCCTACAGTCTAACGGGACCTACGGTTTAAAGGGGATTCCGAACTACCACAATCATTCATGGCACCCCAGTACTGAACCTTGAAACCTGTGGCACAGAGCGCCAGATATTAATATATATATATATATATATTCGAGGTTTATTATTTCATTTCAAAAATTGATAACCAAAAATTATTTAAAAAATTTTTAATTACTTTTAATGAAATAAAAATCTTATATTTTTTTTTTATTGCTATTAGATTTTCACTCCGGCAGATGGCGCCCGCCTTAGACTCAATTGAAACCATTAGTTAAATTACTGTAAAAAATTAATATGGTAGAAAATTCACAATAAAACTTTTCAATTTATTTTCCACGTTAACACTATTATAATAATTATATATTTTTTAAAAATATATAAATAATATATATATATTTTTAGGGCTGATGGACGAGGGACTAGCATTCGAGGGGCCGCCACGGGTTTCGGGTTCGAATCATGGCGGGGCTATGAATCACGGCGGTGCCATACTTTGGGCATTAGGGTTGGCAACCTAACCTCGGAAAAAGAAAACATTTGCTTCCTCGAAATCTGCCAGCCGACAAACAGCCTTGGCCCACCATGAGGCTGTTCCGTCAAATGATATATATATATATATATATATATATATATATATATATATATAAGAAGGATTGCTTTGTCTTGAAAATTTATATTATTTAAGACTAGTTATTACTGTCAACTCTTTATTTCTACACACTTCTCCTTATGAAATTTGCCTAAATTAAAAAAAAAAATTTGTGTTTATATTTGTTAGTTTTTTTCTCATAAATATGATGACATAGTATGATACCCAATGTAATAGTTATACAAGTAGAGAGTTAGAAAAATAAAAACTTTTAAAATTTCGTAATAAATATCAACAACTGCGTATCAAAAAACATTATTTACGAAATTCACAACGTGCTACTACGATACTTCAGTTAACATTAAAATTGCATTCTTTATCACAACAAAGTAAAACGCAATTCCCCCTTCTATTATTAAGTGATCATCGGATATGCGACTTCCCCTACAGCTTGTTTCAGTTACGATTGGTGGTTTAGCTTACGTGATAAGTTTTGAAATTTCTTTCCTTGTACTCTTAATGAATTCAGGATCGTATCGATTGGTTTTTTTAAAAAATAAAATGAACATTAAAAAAAACGGGAAATAAAAAATAAATAAGTGTTTTTCATTAAACAGGTTTCATTTTTCCTCGTATAATCAAATGTAATTATGTTACCTTCTTTTAAATAAAAAATGTTAGTTTTGATTTATTAAATTTGGGAAAGATTTGAAAGATCACAAGTAAGATAAAAATCGCATAGAGTTTAAATTTTTTAAAGCTTCTTAATTCGACTTTTTTTTTTTTTTTTAGAAAAATTATTTTTTGGCAAATATTAAAATTCTATTTATTTGATATTTTAATTTCGTTTTTATTACTCGTGATTGAGGTAATTCTGGTTTTATTTTGATTTTTTTAAGCTTTTAAATTTTCCCAATAGTGATTATTAATAATATTAGTTTCATAATAATAGCTTTTTACATCTAACGTTGGGGCCTGCTGGTCTAGTGAGTGGCCCTCGGCGCCACAGGATTAGTGTTCGAATCCCGGCAGAGCCAAGGCTGTTTGTAGCGGTTTGGAATTCACTTTAAACCGTAGATCCTTCTCTAATATGACTGTAGAACGGTGGGCACAGGGATGATAACCCTACCCTGTACAAAGAAAACACCAATTGTCTAAAAATCTGGCAGGCTTAGACAGACGACCTTGACCCAATATGAGGCTGTTTCGCCAATGAAGAAGATCTAATGTTACATAAGAATCTAGGAAAAAAAAAGATCAAATCGATCATATTATTTATTCTTCTTCGTGAGCGCTACTTGGTACCACATGTGTAAGGTTCAAATTCCAACCGTGGCATGGATGTTTGTGAGTCGTTCGGGATCCACTTTAAACTGTAGGTCCTGGTCTAATTAGCCTAAAGTGTGCAAAAAATTACCATAGAGCGACAAACCAAATCGTCAGCACTAGAGACTGTTACAGGTCTAGATATCTTTCGACTGAATCAACCCATATGGTGGGAGGCCTTCCTCTTTTCGGGTGCCTCAATTGTTGAAAAAGTAACTTTTTTATTCGGATTTGAGTCGTTATATCTGAAAATGTGTCCCAGCCAACGCCTAATACGGCTTGCTTTTTGTAACTTTTACAATATCAGGTTCTTCGAATGTGTTGTAAATTTCTTGGTTATGTTGTATTCTGTAGACATCGTTTTGCCTAACAGCACCAAAAATTTTTCTAAGCATTTTCTTTTGAAAATTAACGGCCTATCTTTTCAGATTTACTTAATGGCGATCACTCGCTGCCCTTCAAAAATTATTGATCTAATTAAGGCCTTGTATAAGTTAATTTTTGTTTTAACGTTAATAAGTTTTGATTTGAATTGGTTTACCAGCTATATTACGTTGTTTCTTATCCCACTTGGTAGACAGCAACATCTAGACCAAGTCCAAGAACTAGTGTGGTCTCATAAAAGGAGGAAGGGGGGAGGCAGCTTCTGTTGTGATAGAGCATCAGTAGGTAGAAGTCTGACTTGGCACCGTGATTCTGACTTTTTACGAGGTAGGTATGCTCTACAGTCCTATTAGACCGGGACCTAAGACTTAAAGTGGATTCTGAACCACTACAAACATCCATACCACCGCCGGGACTAGAAGCCCAAACTGTGGCAGTGAGCTAATCACTCGGACATCGAGCCTCTGCCATATTATTTTATTATAGTAATAAAATTTAATGTTCTCCATTATTCAATTGTTTAAAACAGTACAATTCATGATTGGTATTTTTGTTTCTTTTTTTTTTTTTTTTTTTTTCAACGGTTTAGAAAATAATTAGATTAGACTGTAAATGACATTCCAAAAGAAAATGCTCAACATGGTATTCAATCGATCACTTCAAAACTATACTCAATTAAAGCATCTACAGATGATCAATTATCACAGGAAGGGAAGAATAGTGTTTGATTTAAATAACCTTCTATCGTTGAAAATTCTAAAAAATGGAGTGTAATAGCTGTGGACTGTAATGAGGAACGTATCTGAAAATGCGTATTCTTATGCATAAACATTTTGCTAGCTTTCGCCGTTTAATGTTTGTAAACTCTTAGATGTCATATTCAGTCAACATTTTAACTGATGTGTAAGTGGCCAACTCGATCGCCATACCTATTATACTTTGATTACTTCCTCTGATAGCATATCAAGACAAATTGCAACAGAATATTCAGATTTCCATACACACAGATGTGAAGCGAACCTCAATTCAAACACATCTTTGAATGTAGTAAGAAGTTCACCTTTATTTCCTGTTGATAGTATTATCTTTGTTTACGTACTCTAATTCATAAATAGCTCATTCGATTATGTAACTTTCTTTTATTTTTGGTGTCTTTCTCATCATATAAGCAATTCCGCCCAATTATTGCTATGTGATTTCGCGTCGTCTAAACATACCCTACCCGTCCTAAATGTTTATAAACCTCATACAGGGATGTCCTGTATATCATTACACAAAAAATTACATTTCTATGTACCTAACATTTTTGTGTGGATCCTTATATAACTCATTATATGATCTGCAACAAAAACGAAATGCTAAAATTTTTATCATTACATCGCATTTGGGGCCTGACGGAAGAGTGACTAGTCCCTCGGATCCTCGCGGTCTTCGAATCTCGGCACTGACTAGATGTTTGTAGGGATTCGGAATCTACTTTAACCCGTAGGTCCCCGTCTAATATGGATGTAGAGCGTTTGTCGTAGGTCTGACAACCCAACGCCGTAGAAAAAAATAAGCATCTCCTGTCTCGAAATCTGCCAGTAGGCAGACGGCCTTGGCTTTCCATGGGACTGTTGCGCCAATGATGATGATGATATCATATTTGAAAATGTCAAAATCAGTGTAAGTAAAACTTTAAAACTTTCTTATAGAATCTTCATTATACTTATTTATATAGTGACGTAATATTTTTAACGAATCAATAAATAAATTAATGAAAAATCATTAAATCCAAAATTTTAATCCAATTATAAATATAACAATCTCATGAATTCCATCTTGATCTTAGTTTAGTTATCCAAAAAAAAAAAAAAATGATTAATTCTCATTGACTCAAAATAGAAGTAAAAATATATTTTTACAAATTTCGGTTTCATCCCCAAATTAAAGGGAAAAATTTTAACTTTTCAATGATTTAATTTTTGAAATTGTAATTCAGGCAGACGTGCACAATAAATTCTTACTTGATATATATAGAAAGAGAAAAAATCCTGACAACCTAATAATTAAAAAAAAAAAGGATGAATATACTACTTTTTTTTTCCTAAACAAAGAAGTTTTTTTATTGTGATTTACTTTTACAAACATACTGGCTCAGCAAGCTCTCAACTAGTTACATGAAACGTGACGAATTTTTCATTCTTATGCAACATTCGAACAATAACGTTCTTTGTAAGTGATAATCTGTTATTCATTGAATTGGGTGTGTAAGTACAATATGGTGAATTTAAATTCGAAAAAAAAGAATGAAATACAATGCAAGCTTTGGTTAGAATTTTTCTAATTGGGGAACAACTCTTTCAAATGAAGTAAACCAGGAAGAGAAGTAAATACTAAAATGCAGACAGTTTTGAGTAATTGAATAGTTTCTTTTATTAACTTCGTTATTTTTAAATACAAGTTTGTCTGGAATCATCTAATGCAGTTCATGTAAAAGGTTTTTCTTTTTAATTTATCACCAATTCACTTTTGAAAGGAGTTCAGAATACACTTTTGAAAATCAGTAAAAAAAATCAATATTTACACAATATTTACAATATAATACAATGTATTTTGGTATTAAATTCACTACTTGTTTTTACAAAGTATTTTTTCTTTTATGGCTAGTTTTTCTTATTCTAATCCCTATATCTCTCTAGATACGCTTTATATAATTTTAATCCTGCAATTGAAATGAATTTGGGAGATTTCAAGTTAGCAATAAAGATACTAAAGATGAATGTTGAGAGCAGTGTATTCAGGATCGTAATCTGAATACAAACTAAACTTATTTTTAATACTTAATTCTTGGCTAACTGTTCTTTGAAATGATTAATAAAAGTAAATGATTCATTATACCATCAATAAATACTAAATTTTTAAACCCTATGATAACATGCAGCCTTATACTAAGGCACTTCATCCATGCTTTAATGTTTCAAACACGTTCTTTGGATTAAAGTCTTCGACTTATTTTCTTCTTATTAATATAATGGTCATTCGAAAGAAAAATATTGAGTTTACCTTTTCATCTAGGAATAGGACATCAATCGGAGTGCCTGAAAATGAAAAGGCCGATCTCTTGGCCAAAAATGTAAGCTATGAGCTTCTTTATAAAAAAAATTTTGAACACCAGTCTGCATTCACAAAAAAATGTATTCCTACCGGAACACCTGTATACACCAGCTGAATTTTGTTCTTCGGACAATTTGAATGAAATCGGAATTGTCTATAGAAGTTTGGATCCACATTTACACCGATGGCTCTGTAACTGAAATACAATTTTAAACCTTCTTGGACTAAACTATTAATATTAATAAAATAGTGATCGACTCCCAAGCTGTAATCTTGACAACTGTCTCCTATACACCTAGTGATTGTTGAAGAGGCTAAGATGAATCTGTCCAATGCAATTGCTCCTGGCTGGGAGATTGTTTTTCAGTGGATTCCCAGCCATTGCAGGTGCCTGGAAATGAAAAGGCAGACCTCTTGGCCAAAAATGGTTGCAAGTTACCATAGCCAATTTCCTTTATTCTTTCATCAATTTAGTTCTGAGGTTAAGAAGAAAATAGACAAACCCTTAAAACAAACTTACAAACTCCTTTCAACTGATAAAACGTGGAATATATTTGTTTCATCACCCATCCCAATGTACTTGCCCCGTGCAATTTTTACAGCAAATTTCCGACTCTCGACAGAACATAATTTTCTTAATAAACACTTCCCCGCGTTTGTGTTACTATTAATGATGTCTGTCCTCTGTGTTCGTCTGGTGAAGACATGGTTTTTTACATATGACAACATGCACTGCATTTGTCAAATTAAAAATCATAGAAACAACTTTACCATGGCTAAATTTTTATTGGTCTGCTAGAGTTCTTATGGCGGATATTGCTACAGTTTGATGTAGGGGGAAAAAAGTTTTAGAATGTTTAAGACTTTTTCCAATTTACCTTCCGCTGCATAGTTGAATAAACTTAGATGAAGAGCAAAATTCAAATCTCTTCTTTAAAGCGTTTTAAGAAATTCAATAAAGAAATTGAGCAAAATTTAAGACTAATTCATGTGTTTGCAATGAAAAATAATAAGTTTTCAATGTTAGTAGTTGTTTCTTCATGACAGCCGATTTATTTTTAAAAAATAGAATATTTTCACAAAATAAATCTTAAAAAAAAAAACCAAACGATATTTAAAAACTTCCTGTAACGATATTATCATTAAAAAAAAAAAGAAAAAGGAAAGTTACATTTTTATTAATGAATTTATTTATTATTTCGTTTGAATTTGATTATTAATGAATTTATTTATTATTTTATTTGAATTTAATTATTAATGAATTTATTATTTTATTTGAATTTAATTATTAATGAATTTATTCATTATTTTATTTGAATTTAATTATTAATGACTTTATTTATTATTTTATTTGAATTTAATTATTAATGAATTAATTTTAAAAGTTTTATAAAAATAAAAAATTCTTCTTTCTTCTTTTTTTTTTAAATTTAATCATTATAAAATGTTGTTTCTATAAAATGCGTAAGTGTCCATTTATTTAATTAAGGCATTGTATTTCATCTATTAAGAATTATTACGAAAACTACAACTAAATTTAAATTACTGTAAAAATTATGAAATATATAAAGGTTTAGTATGTCTATCTAAAAGTTTTTGCCGTAAATGCAAGTTAGATAATTGTTAGTTGTCGTAGATGCGGTCATGCAATACTTCCTTTCAGATGTGAACTTCTTTATATTTCTTTTGATTTACAAATGGAAATTTTGCACGCAATTCGTATTACGCGTAATAGTTGCATCGTTGCACGCAATAATTGCACATGTTCTTTAGTTCTTTAGTGTTTACAGTAATTAAAAAAAATTCGAGGCAATTTTTATGTTTTTTGGTTTATATTTGTTGATTGCAATAAAGTTGTTGGCATTTCTTTGAAGAAAGAAATGAAAGAAATTGAAGTAAAAATTATAGTTTTCATTCTGAAGCTGCTTATAAACTAACCTACGTACGAAAATAAGTGATAGCAAAATGAATGAAAATTCTATTATTGCTATATTGAACTACTGTTGAGAAGAATTCATGGTTATCTTTATGTTCATTTTAGATTACTTTTTTTCATTTAAATCTAAAAGTATTACCAAACACAAAAATATCGTCATTAACGTTCGATTAAAATCAAACAGTCTTCAATATCATCCAATGTCATAAAAAAATTGAACAGAAGGACATTCGTTTAACAAATATATAGGGATTTTAAAAGATTTTTACATTAAGTGATAAAAGAAGTGTTTACAAAAAACGTTTTTTAATATTCAAATTCCTGACATTAACAATAATGCTGATTGTTTCTTTTTTACATATTCCTTCTAAAAATGAAATTTCATTTCATTCTGTTTAAGCATTGTGTAAAATAATTTATTAACTCTATGTAATAAAAATAATATATAATAAAAAATATAATAAAAAATCTTTGTATTGTTAATGTAGATAAAATTCGTTAAGAAAGGAGACAAAAAGAACATCGGAAAAAAATTAATATTCATGTAAAGATTAAAATTCATATGCATTTATTACAAACACTAATGATAGTTTAATTAAAAGAAAACTTAAGTTCTATGTTTCTATTTCAATATTGCCATTTTAATTGAAATAGATTTATTTTGGAGCTGTAAGATGAATTAAAAATACTAAAATGAATTGAAATCTAAGAAGTAAGGTTGAACAAAATATAATAAAGCCACTTTTGACGTTTAGTAGCAAGATATATTCCTTGAAAAATATTTTCACGAAATTCTATTTTCAACTAATTATATTGTTTAGTGGTATCTTAAATAATGTTTGTTTTGGAAAATTCTAGAGAAAAAATGAGAACTTGAATTTCTGTTTTGCTCTATCACTGTGATAACCAACTATTTGATGCATTGCTTACAAAAATATGTAATTACATATTCTCCCTGAATTATTTGTTTTGTTCCATTAAGTTTAATCATATTTCCTCTGGAATATATTTTAAACCAAAATGTTGTTTTTGAATATACGAAAGTTTTTCTTTCAAGGTAATCTGTATTTGGAAAAAAATTTTTAAGTGAAATCAAATTGAGTAAATTTTATTTTATCATTTTTTAATAATAGAGATTACATCCTGTATGTAAAGGAATTGAACATATTATATCTACAGTGTTGAAACCATAATGGATCGTAACGGATCCATTGAGACATCAGAGATGGCTTTGGAGAAATCAATTTTGGCTTTATCACAGAAGGAATGAAGCTCAAAAGGCAAAGGAATTCAATTCAGGTAGAAAGTTCGTTATCAAATCGAGGTCTTTACCAGATCTGTGAAACCCCTTAAACATTTGGTGAAGTTTTTGGTGTCACCATCTCGTCATAATGAGTTTTTGTATCCCTGTTTGGAAGGATTTGCTTTATATGTAATTTTTTTTTTTTTTTTTTTTTGATTTTACGAATGAATTCCGTAAGCCGTTCGAAAATGGTGGCTTAAATTTTTTCGTATTTCCTCTTTGTAACATTTTTTTTGCTGTACTTAGGGTCGTTTTACTTTCGCTTCTGATCTGTTTAAGCTTTAAAGGATTGATTGTAGTTTTCTTCTTTTTGCCTTTTTTTTTTTTTTTTTTTTTTCAATCGCTAACTTGGAACGACCCTTATAACTTTATTTTATAGCTTCACTTTTTTGTTGACACCAACGAACAACATAAAATTCCTATTTATTTCATTTTCTTTATTCCATTTTTGGTTTAACTTCACATCACAATTAGAACTAATGTCTTTGAAATAAATATATCACTTGCTTAATATAGTATTCAGGTATAGAGCCATGAACAATTCAAAATAAAAAACAGTGCACGAGGTAGTAAATCAAGAATCTTAGCAGATTAAAAAAATGTTGTTGCTGTTGAAAAAAAGTTATCATCTTTTTCTGTTCCATTCTGTGTAAAAGGAATCCTGAATTTTTAATTTGAAGCATGCGCTTCGCTACAAAAGATTTCTTACAATTTTTTTTTTTTTTTGTAAGTTGGTAGCATTGTACTGAGTTACCCATGTGGAATTTGAACTCGATCTGTCACTCACTGTATTGACAGCATCTATTTTGGTAATCAAACATATTGAGTACTCTGCAATTTTTACAACGGAAAAATTAGTTGGACAAAGAGTTTGCCTTTTAAATGTTCCGAACGAAACTTTGAAGCCGAACCGCTAAAAATGTTGCAGAAGATCTACGGTAAATGGGGCATGCCAAAAAATGTAAGCATATGAATGGTATAACGCATTCAAAGATGGCCGAGAAGTTTTAGTTAATTTGCTTCGTTCTTCTGTTGCTTCGATAGACATAAACTTCGACAAAATCAAGAAGATTGTGATTATCATCATATGAGTCCTAAAGAGTTTGCTCAAGTGGTGAAGATATTTTTAAGTCCTTTTATAACATTGTGACCTACATTTAGGCATGGAACGCGTCTCCGCACCATTGGTTCTGAAAGAGTTCATATTGCCCAAAAAGAGAATCGACAGCAGGTCGCTGAAGACATGATTTCTCAAGCTTCTACGGACTCCACCTTCATGAAACGTACCGAATGTCAATGACCAAGCACCGCATTCTCCTGTTATGGTACCATATGACATTTTCCTGTTCTCAAATTAAAATTACCACTTATGAGGAAGGCTTTTTTACTCGAATGAGGCCATAAAAGAAATTTTGTTGAAGCAACTGAAGGTCAGTCCCCAAATAGTAATGTAATATTTTTTATTTGATACCATTATTCTAGTATAATAACTTATTATTTGATACTATTATTCCAGTATAATAATTTATTATTTGATACTATTATTCTAGTATAATAATTTATTATTTGATGCTATTACTATTTTAAATAATAAAGTAATAATTTTCCACCTACGAAGTTGGGCTACGAAATCCGCCTACGAAAAATGTATGGAATATTGGATCAATGGCTGTCACAGTTGTATTGCACCCGATGGGGTCTACTTGATGGTGACAAAATAAATTTTGAGGAATAAATAGATTTATGTGGGTTTCATTTAACTATTTCGGATAGTTTTTGTAACTGCCAGTCGGCAGACGGGGGTCTTGGCCTACCATGGGCTGTTGCTCCAATGTAGAAGAAGAAGGTTATTTTCTGCACAAAATGTAAATATGTAAATTTAAAAAATTACTTGGAAAATTAGTTTTGGTTTTTAATAAACTTTTGGAATAGAATTTTTCATGATGCGAGAGCAGATTAAAAAAAGTGCTTTAAATAATAATGTACTCAAAATTTTTGTTAGCTTCACTTTTATGCTGACGCCACGAATTTCACATTAAGACATCGCCATGTTCACACATAATAATTAAGCTTATTCACGGGACCTGATGGTCGAGTGAATAACGCTCTGGCGCTCTGTAGCATAGGCTTTGGGTTGGAGTTCCGCCAGTGCCATAGATGATTGTAGTGGCCCTACAACCCTAGACAAACCAACCCTGTAAAAAGAAATTCAGCGTCACGGAGCCAAGCCAGACTTTGACCTACGGGTGCTTCATCACAACAGAAGCTGCCCTCCTTCCATGAGACCACATGGGCTCTTGGACTTGGTATAGATGTCGCTGTCTAGCAAGTGGGACAACAAACAACAAGCCTATCCACTAAAATATAACGTTCAAGTTCAATTTGTAATCATAAACAGATATAGTGACTACATCTTGTCAAAATCCATAAATTATTTAGATTTTTTAATTAAATTGCTAGTTACATATGCTCCAAAATAATATTCTTTGTATTAAAGTATGTCTTAACAACTGTTGTAGTGATTAACTCACTATAAGAGCTGTTAAGATAAAAGAACTTAAAGTTAAACAGTTTGATAAAAGAACTTAAAATTAACTCACTGAAAGAGTTGTTAAGTCATAAGAATTGTTATGTCTTAACAACTCTTATAGTGAATTAACAACTCTTATAGTGATCCAACTTGGATAACATTGAATCTGTTTAAAAATTTTGTTACAATAATTGTGAATGCCGTTTGATTAAGTATCGGTTATAACAAAGTAATTGAAGGAACTGTAGTTAAATTAAAAATTTTATCAATATCCCCTTTCTATTCTTCAAGATTTTTTTTATGAAATATCAGAAATACTGAAGTTCAGTAAATTTCGCAGGTCAAAAGCAAATCTTAGAACAGCATTCTTTATAATTAAAAATTAATAAAAAAAGTTTCATCCACTTTCATTTTTTCGGCTACCAATAAAGAAAATCCAATTTTTAAAAGAAACAATCCTTTTTTAAAAAGTTATTACGACCATTTTTTTCTACTTCGAACCACTTTTCTCCGCTTTTGACCTGAATTCTTTTTTTTCTTTCTAAAGAATAAGAATTAAGAATTTTTTTTTTAATAAAAAAAAAAAAAGAAAGAAAAGTGATGGAGTGGAAAGTGTAGGAGGAAGGAATGAGAGTTAGAATTTTGGAACAAAAGGTAAGAAGGGGAGAAGAAAGTTGTTCGAATAATGATGAGAATGGAATGACGCAAGGGGCAATGGCACGTTGTGGAACTGTCAAAAATCGAATGTTCTAGTGTTCTACACAAATGCTAGAGGGAAAAAACCCGTTGTTTGTGTCTTTTAAACATTAATGATAGTTGTTAGAGCAAAGTAATCGTATTGTACGAGCAGCTCTATATACTTAGCTCTACATAATAAACTTATTTGGTTACGAAATGAGCTGATTTATCAAGTGGGTAAGCTATTTCCATAAGTGCTAAAACTTAATGGATGTACGAGAAATGTAATTTTTTTTTTTTTTTGTTTATAAAGATGTTCGAGATGCAAGAGTTGTTCTGAATTTTATTGTTATATTTATTTTGTCACAACCTACTAGCAAAGACAATTATATTCTTTGTAATCATCTTTTTATGGCATCATTGTTTAGAACAAATAATTTAACTCATATTAAATCATCTTTGACTGCATGATGCACAAAATAAATTGAGCTTAGGTATTTATGCTTGCCACTCTACGGTCATTTTTGTACACTTTGGACTAATTAGACCGGAACCTACTGTTTAACGTAGGTGTTTTGTACAGAAAGCATCATTCCCTCTTTCTATAATGTGAGTGTAAACAAGTTTGCTAAAAAAATACCACCCTAAATATATGGGGGTAATTAAAAAACGAATGAAAAAATGCACGAGCCATTATAATCTGTATAAGTTTTTTTAAAACTGCTCAAATATTATTTTGTGAACTATAGTATACAAGTATTCGGGGCCCGATGGCCGAGTGACTAGCGCTTGGTGCCACGGGTTTCGAGTTCAAACCTAGCGGTGGCATTTGTAGTGATTTGGAATCCACTTTAAACAGCAGGTCCCCTTCTAATATGACTGTTAGGCATGAGGCTGACAACCCTACCTTGTAAAAAGAAAACGTTTCCTGTCTCGAAATCTGCCAGTAAGCAAGACGGTCTTGGCCCACCATGGGGCTGTTGCGCAACTGATGACAATGCTGATTATGCATAATATTCAGGAATATTTTCGCTACGTTAATGTCTATATGTTCTGCAAGATGTATTTTTTTCCAATATTCGCTTGCTATATTTTTTTCCAACCATTTAAGTTTAATTTTATATAGATAGATTTATATTTTAATAAAAATGGACATGAAGAGACCTGTTAGTATGTTGGTCTGCTTTATTGAGAAAACTCAATTCAGAAGCCTAGAAAGTAAGCCCAATTGGAAGTTTTCGTGTTTACATACGATAAAATATTAATTTGAAAAATTTTTCCGTTGGATTTAGCGAGATGCAATTCTATCCTCGTAATCCCTGTTGCAACTTTGGAAAAACAAACTGTTGTTGAAAACCCGAAATCTTTTCAGTCTTCTTAGTGTTTAGAAATTCTTCAGCATAATTAAAGCCTCACCGTCTTTCCTTCATCCAAAATGAAATTTGCTTGACCTGATCTAGTTCGTGTGTTTATAAACAAAGTTTTGTTTATCGTGGCCGTTCGAATAGTAGTTGCTAACAAATATAATGTGTATAGAGAATGTTTTTAAGTAAGAATAAGTGAGTGAGTTTGCAAGTGAAGTAAGAATACATGACAACGATAAAAATAATAATAATAATAATAATGTGAATAAGTTAGCAAACTTGCTTTGTTTGGCTCAACATGACCAAAAATGACCTTTATGTCATAAAACAACACCGACCTATATGTTCTATTAGTAAAACGTTTGGCAAACTTGCTAGCCAACGAAGATCATTAACATTAGGAAAACAATCCAGAAGTAAACTAGATGTTCGGGAACTAGCGTTGCTGTATTTGAAAATGGCTCCAAGATAACGTGCCATGAAGGGCAACATAAATAAACACAGGACATAATTGAACTATTGAACTTTTTATGTTAAATGACTACTACTACTACACCACTGTACCTAGAGCTGAGTTAGCCCTTTACATTTTGGAAGACAGAAGTCTGACTGGGCTCCGTGATGCTCTTACAGTCATATGAGACTGGGACCTACAGCTTTAAGTAGTTTCCGAACCACTACAAACATCCCTGGCATCGCCGGGACTCTAACTCGAAACCTGGGGTACCGAACGCTAGACCATCAAGGCCTCATGTTAAATGACATGGGGCAACTTGCTGTTGTAAAATACAGCGCCATACATCATTACACTACAAGTTGTATGACTCTGTAAAACAAAGACAGCTTGGGATCACTATCTTTAGAACCTCTAAGCACGGATTCAATGATAATATGCTCCGAAACTTAAGTGGCATTTATCGCTGAACTTTATGCGGAGTTAGTCTTCTGGCAACTATATCGGATTCAATTCGAAATTAGTGTTTTTTAAAGCGAAATTTGTGTTTTTCAATTTGAAATTTGTGTTTTTTAAGTTTGCATATATCTACCAATAGATGGGGCCAGATAAACTTAATAAAAAAATGAATGAAAATTATTTATAAAGTACTTTCTGCAATATAGTGAAAAAAAAAAAAAGTAGGAATTGACTTTAAATTTTTTGTTTTATATTACTTGTTTTTAATGTGTTAAGGTTTGTGGTTGTCCTATAAAAACATTCCACAACCAATCCCGCTCATACAATGCATTAAACTTCCTACAATTCCCTGAAATACAGTGTACACGAATTGTATATTCGTATGATCTGCCACCCTTTTCATCTAATCAACACTTCTAGCCTATGCTATCACTTGCGTAATATCATATAAAGTGCAAAAATAATAAATTAAAGTTACCATGTAAAATACGAGGGTAAATTGGTAAAGGCTGCAAAAGCCAAAATCTGTTATGAGCTAATGTATCGATATTTTAGGCTGAAAATTCAGCGATAGATTTGCATAATATACATTTTAAAACGTAATTTTAAAAGCAAATCTACCAATTTCAGTCAACGAAAAGATTTTATTTACTGATCATTTGCTTACAAACCAGTTGTTTTAAACAACTAGACCACGACTCCTTCAAATGGGGAAATGCAAGAGCAAACAATTTCATTAAAATACAAGCACCTGCATCCAAAAGAGAGAGATAACTTAATTTGCATACTTAAAATCTTGATAAAGCAATTAACTATTTGGAATATTAACTTAAAAGGATTAATATTCAACTGATGTACTCGAATCAAATGATTGTTTTTACATAAATCAGAAGTCCAAAATTTAACACTATCCTGAATATCACGAAATCCTAGCGAATCCGATCATGTTAGAATTAATAAGTAATTGTTCACTTGCTCTACAAGTAATCTATATCTATCTGCATTATTACTCATCTTTCAGACAATAAATTCGAATATTCATTCGAATATTACAATACATTCGAATAAACCCTAAAAATAAAGACGAAAATGAAAGGTCTCTCAAGTTCGTTATATTAAGATTCTTTTGGACTAACTAGAATAAAATTAAAACTTAAATAATAGATTTTTGTTTTCAAATAGAAAAAATAGTCCAACTTCAAAATAATCGAACTAAGAAACCGCTCCCATTATTTCTTATTAAATTGCCAAGATCTCTAAGCTAAGATGTTACTAAACTTTTACAATATTTCCAACTTTTTTTTTAACTTATCGGTAAAAGTTGAAAATTTCAATCGTTGAAAATCCCGGCATAGTACTTTAGCTGTAACCATTTACACCATACAAGTTCCATGATCAATAGAAAAACTTCAGATCCTGAAGATGCACCAGAAAGAGATATGCCTGTTTATTGCCCAGATGGCCAATTGGCTGGCGCTCTGGCTGTTATTACTACAGGCTTCAGGTTCGAATCCTGACAGAGGCATGGATGTTTGTGATTCATTCATTCCACGTTAACATGTAGGTCCCGGTCTAATTAGTCAAAAGTGTGCAGAAAATGACCTTAGATAGACAGACCAGTACGGGAGACCCTTGGTTGCGAAGCGACCTCTTGCTCGAACTTCGTGGTTTAGCTAAGTTGTATCAGTTGCCCTTTGAGTTTTTAAAGTAAAAAAGGAAATAATTAAAAGCCTTTTTAAATTAAGAAAAAATAGAAAGGAGGAAATATTCAGCAACTTAGAAAAAGAGGTATATATTGAGCATTGTAGATATATATCTCAGGGAGAAAATGGAATTATACTTCAGAAACGAGCATATCGGGGATTATTTTAAGATGCTAAGAAATGTTCGAGGCTTTACTTTTTTTTTGTTTTGTTTTCGTGAATGAAATGTCATAGTCATAAATTTTACAACTCCTTAGAACATAGTTGTTAATATTATTAAGAGAATTTTTAAAAGTTACTAGAGATTTTGTAAACAAATTGTCTAAAACTAAGGGCTTGTTTGATATCATCGTTTCTGAAGTACCATGGAGAGTTATAATTCTAAGAATCTTATTTTTCAGCCTTTGAAAGGTTTCCATATTCGAGTGGGCAGTAGAGCCCCAGACTGGGCTTGGCTATAATTGGATGCAGATAAGAGAAAGAAATTATTCTTTTATATTCAAGTTGACATGACAGAGTTTCTGCAGATGAACTGGTAGAGAATTCTAATGTTCATATTAAATTTAGCGAGAAGCTTATGAATATGAGGACGATAATTTAATTTACTGTCAAGTGTGACACCTAAATATTTCATTTCTTTTAATTCTTTTCATTTCTTCCAATTAATTCTGTTATTACATATAGTGATATATGGTGTGCTGTAAGATTTCTAAATAATACTTTTGCCAATATATAATACTTCAGTCCTATCAACATTAAGTTTAATTTTCCAATCAATTAACCATTTTGCAAGTTGGATAATGTAGACTTGGAGATTTTTCTGAATAATATGGGTTTTTCGACCTTGGTTTAAGATTGCTGAACAGATTATGAACTCCGCGTAGAGTCTTAAATCTAATATTATGTGCTTGTGGAAATCGTTTATGAAAGTATTATATAAAAATACCTCTAGAAAAATTCATAACTATTTTCATTTATATTACTGTTGGAGTGATGCCAAAACCATTACAACCAATCAGCTTACTTCCTATACTGAAGGAATAGTTGCATGCTAAATTGTAACGAATGAAAGAAAAAAATTACAGTTAAAATATTCTAACATCCGATCCCAGCTGTTTCTTCATTGCTGCAACAGTCCCATGGTGGCGAAGATGGTGGTGACATGGTGGGCCAAGCCTTCTACCTACTGGCAAATTTCGAGACAGGAAATGTTTTCTTCTTACGCGGCAGGGTTATTAGCCTTACCCTATGCAGTCATATTAGACCGGGACCTACGGTTTAAAATGGATTCCGAACCACTACAAACATTCATGGCACCACCAGGACTAAAAACCGGGCCGAGAGCCAGAGCGCTAGTCACTCGCCCATTAGGCTCCTTCCGATCTCATCTGTCGTCAGAAAAATTTTATTATTTATAACTTTTAATTATAGGGTAAAAGTTTTTGAAAAGAAATCAGTTAGCCATAAATAAATTTAATTTGCTGTTAATAAATTTAAATTCAAATTTTCTTTACAAGTTATAACCGAATATCAATATCCTTCGTTTTCATAATTCTCTACTTTTTTTTTATAAAAATATGTTATTGACTGACAATCACGAACTAAACTAAGTTTTTCAATCTTTGATATTAACATTTAATTCCTTACACAAATTTGTATATTATACGAGTTCCTTTATAGTTTCTGTTAAAGTAACATATCCCGATTATCAGAAATATCTGTTCCCAGCGAAATGAGTCAGACAGCTGATGTTGGATCTTTCGAAAATCGTCCTTCAACATCATATTAATTCATTCTGTGTTACATAATGCTATATGTCGTTATTTTGTATTTTTCCAACTGAAAGGAATACCTGATGAGAAATTATGTCTTGATACGTAATATCTAATAATACAAGAAATCGTAATAGAAATATTTTTAACAAGAATATTTCTGGTATAGAATCATTGAAAGTGATGAAGCTATGCATATAGATATTTCAATAAATGAAAATGAATTTGACGAACTATTTGAAAACTCGTATTCTGACACGGACTCTTTTTGCATAAGGTTGCATCCATAAGACCCAAAAGGTAAATTAAAAGATTAAAATATTCTTTTTCTCCATTGTTATTTTATTTTGTAAATATTTATAGTATTCTATAATTATTTCTAGTATACGTTTTGGGCTCAAATTTATATTAATATCAGATTTTACGTTTTGGTAACGAAGCAACAAACCAGCAATATGAACAATTTGAAAATAAAACTGCTTAATTTCATTAAATGAATAAATCAATTTTAAATTAAATAATATTTTTCGTAAACTTAATAAAGATAAACTTAAAGAAATAAAAATGTACTACATTTAACGATTTATTGCTAGCACCTGGTTTACCTATGCTTAAGTACCTACGTTTTCTGCGAGAAGAAGATCCGTATATAAGTCGATCCTTTATTTTAGCTTTAGAAAATTTCTAAAATTCTCGACTTATACACAGAAATATACCGTAATTTAGATTGTTGTATAACTGGTGATCGATTGTTGTATAACTGTTGATCGATTGTTGTATAACTGTTGATCGATTGTTGTATAACTGTCGATCGATTGTTGTATAACTGTTGATCGATTGTTGTATAACTGTCGATCGATTGTTGTGTAACTGTTGATCGATTGTTGTGTAACTGTTGATCGATTGTTGTGTAACTGTTGATCGATTGTTGTGTAACTGTTGATTGTTGTGTAACTGTTGATCGATTGTTGTGTAACTGTCGATCGATTAATGTTGTATAACTGTCGATCGATTAATGTTGTATAACTGTCGATCGATTGTTGTGCAATTGTCGATTTTTGTAAAAACATAGTTTATAATATCTAGTATTTATTACTTCATCAGATCCATAACAATGGTCTAATGTACACAATAATAATTAATAGAAAAATCAGACATTACATTTACTGCATATACAATATCGGGTCTAATGCGATTTGAAATGAAAAATAAGCTTCCTATTAGAGTTTCATAAGGATATTTCTTCATACAATTTCATCACTTTTAACTGTAGGAGGTAACTTATGTCCTACTTGAAAGGTAGTTTTGCATAACTTTTAGGAAGTGTATTAAACTTTTTACGTAATTTCCCAATGTATTCCTTTTGATGGATGTAAAGATTTCAGTTCCTAACAGTTTTATTTAAATGAGTTTAGCGTAACAAAATAAAAATCCCATCTATATAAAACATATTACAAATATTATAAACACAATTGCACTATTTTACCTTTATAAAACCAAATTTTTAATAGATCAATTTCTGGGGTAGATTGGTGTGGTTTTATGGTACAAAGGCCAGTTTTGGCTAAGCTGCGCTAAACAAATGGTAATAAAACAATAGATGCAAGTAAAATGAAATCTTGAATAAAAGCAGAAAAATACTTTTAATCTCTACAGGGTAAAATTGATCAAAAATTAGTAAGATGAATATAATAAGGTTAAAAATTTCAGATAAAAATCTGAATTATCTATCTATCAATTATTATTATCTATCAATCCAAGATAATATCTTTCTCATCGTTTCCTACATATCCATGAGAACTATCAGCTGACTTAGAGACTGAGTCTGATTCTGAAATGGATGTTATAGCAAGCTGTTTGTTAAATCTTTTTCGTATTAAGCAATAACTCTTTAGAAATAAAGCAATAACATTTAAACAATAACTCTTTAGAAATAAAGCAATAACATTTAAGCAATAACTCTTTAGAAATGTTTCAGTTACAGTATTAAATTATCTTTAGTTTTTTGTTTATTTTTGCATAATGTTTTATTTTTTACGATTAAATGCACTTGCTTATTGGATTTAGCTTTAATAGTGATTAGTCTTCTGAAAACGAACAGTAGCAGAAACTAAAAGACCTAGATGGAACATAGATGGAAGTAGATGGAACATATATCAAATTGACAAAACCGAGTCAACAGTTTTAAGTTTTTGAGTGGAAAATGGCCTTAGCCATTCAAGTGGTGGGCAAACAATTCCTGTTATACGAGCATTAGTCATGAAGGAAATGGAACGAGTTAGTTTAGTAAATGCAGGAGTTATAGGACTTTGTTTTTTGGTTATTTCAGCGTAAAAATAAACTAGGTTGAGAGGCTACTTTGTATGCTTCAGAATAAGGTAGGTTACGGGTAACTTTTATTTCCTGAATTTACTTCTCTAATGGCCACTGTGGGCAAGATTTGGAGTTAGGTGGATGTGATTGATGGCAGTTAACACACTTTGGTTCAGACTGACATTCTGTATGAGTGACCAAAAGAAACACGGAACAGGTTCGTTTTCCACGACAAGAATTTATTTAGTGTCCATATCTTTGAAAATTAAAACAACGCTGTGGTTTAAGAATGTAATGTCGAGCAAGGCAGTTTAAAAATCAGGATTTAATATGTTTTGGAAGTATGGCACCATAGAGATATTTAGTTGAAAATATAATTTCTCTAATATAATACGACAAACATTATCAACACCGTAGTAACATAATTTATCTTCTATTACTCAGTAACACATATTAGATCGGGTTGACGTATAGCGCCTTGGCAAAAGTTCAGAGACTTATGCGCAAAGATTTCAACGTTTATATCAAGAATTCTGTTGGTTAGGGAAAAAGCCTTTGATTGAGACGAACTGTGTATTTCGATTAAAAAGCCAATAGACTGATATCTCTTTACTGCAGTCGAAGTCTCTACCAATAGCATCCAAGGTCTTTTAGATTTTAAAGGGCGATATATTTGTAAAGTCACTGTCAACAGGACTACACAATCAAGAATTTAGAAAAAGTCACGAACTATTCAGCAGTTTTGTTTGAGTTTTCAGAAGAATTGCAATTTAAAGAAATGAGTCTGGGTCTGGAAGTGACGAAGTATAGCCATCGCCGAGGGAAAGAGAATCAGTAAGGGAGGAGATTCTCGAGTCTCAGACCACACCTTCCACCCTGAAACCCTACGAAGGAAAGCAGATTTTTGTCTTAGTACTAATTAGGATTTATATGGTCAGGCCCACTCCCTGAATAGACCTCCGCCGTTAGCCAGATGCCGAAGAAATGAACCACCGCTTCAATCTGAAGCAACACCAGAGCCGAGTGCTGGTAATTTTGAGCCGACTGATGCACCTGAAACGAAATTTACCGCCCCCTCTATTAAAAGCAGAGGCCAAAGAGACGTATTGCTCACACAAGAGTCGCAACTCAGTGTGGTCTCAATCCCCAGGATCCTCTTATCATGGGAAATTGACGTGGAGATAACTCTTGTTACTTTTACATCCGTCGGCAACAGTTTGTTGGCGGTCGGCATAATCTTGGCGGAGATGACAGCAGGTATAGCAAAAAATGATAGCTCTTGCCTTTCCTCGGTATTTAGAAAGCTGGAAAAAGGTTGAGTTATCGAGGCCACACGAGAAGCTGGCAACATTCATGGATTGTAGGCATGGTACGTTGACAAGTTGTGATTTCAGAAGCACAAATATATACTTTAAATAAAGAGTTTTTTAAGTAAAAGTGACATTTCACATAAGAAATAGAAAAAAAAAAAAAAAACGATATTATGTTCAGAAGAAATTTTATAAAAAGTTTCTTCTGAACAAAACGACCCAATTTTTGTGTAAAAAATATTTACCAACATTGACGACCAAAACCTAATTGGATAAGAGAGAATTAAAGTTTTTTTTTTTTTTTTTTTTTTTTTTGAAATCGTATTTTTCTTGGACATGGTCCCGAATTTACAGAAATGGTGGTAAGTGGTAAAAGTGGTAACAGTGAAATCAGTGGTAAATGATTTAGAGGAAGACAACTCATTTAGCGCTTACGAAATGCAATGACTCGTCACTATTTGTTTCTTTACGATCTTTTGAGGGTACCACCATACGCGTCACCACTCGATTCTTTATTATGTTATCCCAGGCTCAAATTAAAATTTTTTCATTTTACTGTTTCAAAGGCATCTCACACACTTGATTTTATATCAATGTATTTCTGGTATTCTCAGTATAAACATTTTTCACTTGACTGTTTAAAATTCATTGTGCATGTTCAACTGACCATAACATTGTATCCCTAACCTGTTCCTTTAAAAGATTTTTCATTTTGCAAATTTCGTTCTCTGGGTACACAGTAAGAATTGTGGGAAATTCTGTTCAATTAAATGAAGTGACAACCAAATCCGGATTCGTTCAAATTTCGAAGAGACTGTTGCTATTATTTTTTCATAGATTTTTTCGCGTGACTGTGTCATATTTAACTCAGCGAGATAGTTTAAAGATACTTAATCCAAAGGAAGAGAGCCTGCTTAAGATCCTTCGCGGCAAATGAAAATTGGCATGTCTCCTTCTCCAGGGTGACATAATATGAGTTCAATAGCTTCTCAGATCTTTCGAGAACTTCTTGCGGCTACAGAAATTCTAGCTTTAAGGGTTATTGTATTCAGAACATGTTTGTTTACTAAAAGTCCTTTGTTTTTGCCAACGATAGTAAATTTTCAAGAGATTTTGAGAAAAGATTTTGATTTCACCACTGAAGATGCTGCCAAATTTACCTACTGCAACTTCAAATTTTTTATTGTTGCCATTTAACAAAAGAAAAAAAAGATAAACATGTTATTTTTTAAATTTTAATAAGTCAGCTTTTTATTGGTAAATTCATGAAGGAATTAAATAATTTGGTGTAATTTTAATTGATATAATTTAAAATTTTTTTGGATGGTGTACAATCGTAAATCATCTAAAAATAGAGCGATTAGAAATTTTAAAATTTCACACTGTAAAAATTCTTTTTTGGAAAAGCAAATAGTCAAACGCTATTCCACGTTGTTTGCAGCACAGAATATTTAACAACCCACTTTTCTGCAATCACCTTTAATTGTAGACCGAATAACACGACGAACGATTGGCACGACAATGGCTTTTCAGAACTTCTGTCTACTATACCACAATGGTAGTATCCAAGCATCTCCGAGTCTGACTGCGCCTTGACGAAAGATTAAAATTAACTTTAACAACAATGGTTTAAGACCAGTGTTTCTCAAGCTATGAGGCGAATCCTCCAAAGAGTACTCAGAATGATACATGAAGGGCCCAAAATGAGGCGAGGCTTTGTATTTCTATATATAGAATTGAAATAACCTGAATTAAATGAAAAAGTAATAAAAAATAGTGTATATTATTTTATTTATTATTAAAAATGTAATGTTATGAATGAATACAGAGTTTAATTATTCTTAATTTTAAAATTACCTATCGTTTAATAAGTTGAATATTTCAATCATTAAAATTTATAAATTTTATAACATTTATTTTCCTTCCCTATTTTATGGATGGCCCATGTCATTTAAATATTCTAATGTTTAAGACACATTACTTTAATATTACATGCCAAATTGATTAATATTCCGAATATTTTATTCTGAGTTAAAAATTCATTTCATAAATACAAATCCTTAATTAACTGCACTAAATGCTCAGATTATTAGATATGCTTGCGTGTTATTTATATGCAAAAATATTACAATGCTCGTCCTGAATTTTATGAAATGATCTTAGTTTGAAGTTTAAATGACAATTTTTACTAACTATATTGTCTTTTTTGAAAAGAAATATGCGAGGTATGAAGAAAATACTTAAAAAATATATTAAAAACATTATTGCTGAGAAGAAATTAAAGCTTTCTTACTTTTACACGTATTGAATTGTATGAAGGAATGTGTTTTTGAGTATGATTAAGAGAATTTTCATATAATAAAAAGCAGCATCTTTAAGAATATTATTTTGAGTGTTTAGAAAATTAGTGCACTGATGGCCATACCAAATGCAACACCAGAAAAGAAGCCTCCAAAAAGAAAAAAATTTGTACCGTTCCTACACCTTTTATAGAATATGAGAATGACGACGCTAAAGTACATCATGGACGTCTGTAGTGCCACCTGTGTTCGAATGTATATGTGCATTTGTGTGTGTGCGAATGTATATGTGCATTTGTGTGTGTGCGAATGTATATGTGCATTTGTGTGTGTGCGAATGTATATGTGCATTTGTGTGTGTGTGCGAATGTATATGTGCATTTGTGTGTGCGCGAATGTATATGTGCATTTGTTGTGTGTGTGCGAATGTATATGTGCATTTGTGTGTGTGCGAGTGTGGAGGGAGATAGAAGAATACGGGCGTTAATAGACTGCTTCGTTGAATTTGAAAGAGGAAGAATTATACTTCTTAGTAATTGTAAGTTATTTTTCCGATGATTCTATTTTATGATTCCACCATCTTCATGCTCATGCCGAACGTGATCCAACTACAGTGATTCGGATATGCAATTGATGTATACAGAATGGAAAACACCGACTGAGGTGCACGATTGAACCAGCCTTATCGCACAACCACAAGTGAAGACAAACATATTGTGTGCATGACAATGAGGGATGGCACTGCAACACCAAGACGCATTGCAAAAATAGGGTCTGTTTCATAATATTCTGTGTTAGCATGTGCCATTCGACGTCGTTTCCAGCACAGGAAAGTTTCAGTCAGGCGGTCATTGCTGCGATTACCTTTAACTCTAGGCAACAAACTTTTACATCTGCAATAGTGTCATGAATGCCGGACACGAACAAATGAATGGCACGACATTGTTTTTCAGATATTTACAAACCATGATGATCGTATCTGAATCATGAGGCACCTTGGCGAGAGGTTCCATAACCCTTATATTATGCATCACCTGGCATTATGTTTTGGTGTAATCTTGGATTTATTCAATATGCTTTTTACTGAATAGCCAGTGCTGTATATGGGCACTGAGGTTTGGAAACCTGTTGTATACCTGATTTCAAGGCTTGTCTATTGCAGTATTTCAACGGGACAATGCGAAAACGCACATGTCTCGTAGTCTTCAATTCTTCTTCGATATCCAGATTAAATTGCTATCGTGGCTTACCCGTTATCTCGATTCTGTCTCCCATCAGACACGACTGATCGATGATTATCAAACGGATGGCGCATAAATCACCTCCAACTGCTACGCCAGGTTAACGTTGGCAAATTGAAAGCAGCATGGACTGATATACCACGTGCATCCAAAGCCTTTTTTTATGCAGTGCCGAAGCGTATAGCAGTTATTGCCAGCCATGGCGATTGCATAAAATACTAATTTCTTCATATTTCCTTAACACGAAGGGAGCCGTATTTTGAATCATTTCATCTCTTATGGTATTATTTGTCTAATAAATTTGGCTTTGATATCTCTTATCCTTCTTGATGTTTCATTTTGAATGGCCAGAAGTATAATAACATTTTCGAAAAAATGCAAGCAATCTTTTTTCACCATATTAAAAAAAAATCGCCAAAATTAGTCTCCTTATTATTTTTGTTTCTAAAGATTGTACATTTTCCGAAAAGTTCAAAATTTATCTTGAAGATTTTTTACACATAATTTCTTTTCTCAAACTCTAAGAAATCAACTGTGTCGTTCTCCATAAGAATAAAGTGTAATTGTATGCAAATAGTCCATTCATTGTATAGAGCCAATATGAAACTTGGAGAACGAAACATTATATTGTGATATTTAATGATGAAAATGGTTTATTGAGAGAGTGAGGAGAGATAATTTTTTATTTATAACAGGAGCACAAAAGAAAAAAATTGAATTCCGGTTTATGCCATACATATCATAAAATGAATGTTCTAATGCAAAATATGATAATTTTATTTTTATCGTGCATAAACACGATGCTGTTCTAGTATGAAGTTCTTGGCGCCAATAAAAAAAAAAAAAATGAGAAGCTAACAAAAAGCAATACTTGATTTAACAAAAGATTAGTGTGACTGAATTTGACTAGACTTGATTTTGATATTAGCTCACAATTTTAATTGTGTTTCTTCCTTTCCACGTTACCATCAGATCTTGTTCATGCAATGTTTCAGAATTATTATTCATCTATCTGATAGTTTTGTTTGTCACTCTACGGTCATTTTGTGCACACGAGGGTTAAACAGACCGGGAACTACAGTACTTTTATGAACATTTTTTCATTAAACTGACTTCTTTAGCCTCCCGTCAAGATTGAACTTTTCAATCGAAGACATGAGTCAATCCAGCGCTTCAAATGTAACTTTTTTTTACTATTCAGCGAATAATTACATCTCTAAACGTAGATGCCTTAAAATGTAGAAATAACCATTGTCACAAGAACTGTCCCCTCAAAGGAAAAATTTAAAATAGTATAGTATATGTGAATTAACTGCAGTAATGGAGAGCATATTGCTACTTGAAGTCCTAGTACATATTGTCCAAAATTTTCTAAAGTTAATATACCTTCTAATAATAATCAGAACAATAGGAATTTTTTGGCTTTGACCAAATGCAACTCCTCTAGCAGGTGGGTTGAAAAGTTCGTAGGCTGACACATAGAGGGTGCTACTAGTATTAAATCCATATGATTTTTAGTTAGCCCTAACCTTCAAAAGACACGTGCATAAATTTGACAGCTGTTGCACTGTGAGTTATAGCATTTTTAGTAAAGCAACTTTGTTAGTTTGAAAATATGGATAAACAGGAATTTCGTATGTTAATAAAGCATTGCTTTATGGCGAAAAAAATACTATTGAAGCCAAGGCTTGGCTTGATAAACATTATTCGGACTTTGCACCAGGAAAATTAACCGTAGAGAAGTGGTTTGCTAAATTTAAACGAGGCGAAATGAGCACCGAGGACGATGCACGCAGTTGACGCCCCAAAGAGGCTGTTACCGACGAAAACATCAAAAAAAAAGTCCACAAAATAATTTCTGATAACCGTAAAATGAAGTTGATTGATATAGCTGCGACCCTAAAGATATCAAAGGAACATGTTGACATATCGTGAATGAATATTTGAATATGCGAAAGCTCTGTTCAAAGTGGGTGCCGCGCAGAGCTCACAATCGACCCAGAACAACAACGAATTGATGATTCTAAGCAGTGTTTGAGCTGTTCAATCTTTAATAAACCCGAATTTTTGCGTCGATATGTGACAATGGATGAAACATGGCTCCATCCTTTCACACCGAATCCAATCGACAGTCAGCCGAGTAGACTGCATGTGATGAACACTAAAAATGCTATAACTCACATACTAATAGTGCAACAGCTGTCAAATTTATACACGTGTGTTTTGAAAGTTAGGCTAACTAAAAATTATATGGATTTAATACTAGTAGCGCCATCTATGTGTCAGCCTATGAACTTTTCAGCCCACATATTACAAGTCAAGATAGAAGAGTGTGGCTCAAGTAGCTTTATTTGCCCGCCAAACAAAACTTTTTTCAACATCAGTCAGATAGACTTTTGTTTTGCATTGTTGTTTTGATGCATTAGTAGTAGTACAAGATATTTTTAAAGCATCATTTAATCTCATAGTACACCACAAGAAAAAATGTTCATTTCAAAATTTTTGTTTAAACTAGTTTGCCACGTTAATTTCAATTATGGGTGTTTAAAATTTACATGAAATGTGATTCGATAATAATCACTATTTGCCAGTATGAAGTCAATTTGCTATTATTGTCTTTATTTCATTTTGAATTGCTCAGGCTAACCAGCAGAATATTACTCGCGCATTGTATGTACATTTCTATGAAGTTAGCTTTAGAATATATTTAAAATGTGTGTTTATAATCATCAGTGTCCTGCAGTGTGGTACAGACATCCCATGAGTAATCTATTCATGGATAGAGGGAAAGGAGCAGCTTCTGTTGTGATGAGCACACGTAGGTAGACACGTAGAAAGTCTGAAGAAAGGGGGGCAGTGCCTTTTGGGAGGACTTTTAGGGAACTACCCAGTATTTGGATATAGTATGGGAGAATAACCTGGAAAACTCTCCCCAGATAGTCCGACTTACGAGGCAAGATGCTGAACATAACATTGAGTCTGCTCGTTCTTTGAAACAGTATCTACAATTGCCGCCGGCAGATTGAACTCTAATGCTAACGAGCTGCGCACATTGTCACCGAGCTATGAGTCGGGCGGTATTTAAAGTTAAAATGAAATATGAAACAAGTAATATAAAAAAAAAAAAGTTCAGTTTCAAAGTTCAAAAGTCAATTTTACTTTTTTTTTCACTGTATTGCACAGAAAGTCCTTTTTATTAATAATTTTCATTCATTTTTTTAAGTTTATCTGGCGCCATCTATGGTAGATATATGCAACTTAAATCTAAAAAAAACTAAAATTAATGAATTAAATTTAATTACTGAATTAATATTTGAAAAACTGTATTTTCAACCAGTGTCATCCACTACGAGTTCAAAAAAATGTATTTGAACCCGAGTGGATGAATAAAAAGTATTTTATGAACGATTCAAAATTTGAACAAGATATATATTTAGGGAGAGTGTGAGCTAATAGAAGGAATTGAAAAAAAGTGTTCACACATGATGAATTGGAGTTCGCATAACAAACTTCAGATTTATTATTAATAATAATAAATAATATTATCATTATTATCATCATTAATTTCTGTTAAATGCAACAAAATAAAATTTGCAAGCATTGCACTGGGGAAAAAAAAAATCGAATCGATGAGAGACTGTTGAATCTAGTCGATGTGCAGAGGATAGCAGATAAGGCTTTCAACGGATTTCCGAGAAGCGAGGTTACTCATTTGGTTTTATTATAGAAAACAGTGACACTCCTACTTTTCTTTTTATGCATAAAACTTTTATTCTACTGTTTTGTTGGGTTTTTTCGCCGAAGTTGCGCGAGACATTCAGGCGACAAAACATCCCTTTGTGATTAAAAAAGCGTAATTTCGGGAATCGCAAAGTCTGTTTTAAGAAATAGTTCAAAAATATTTTGTTTCGTCATATGCAGTACGACACATTTTTAGATATTTAGTCTTTTTCTTTATTTTGATAGTCTCCGATGTTAATTTGTTGCTAGATTTATTACTTTTAAAAATACGTTTAAGAAAAAAAAAGGTTTTTTGATTATAAGGCCTTGAATTACTAGCCGATGGCCATGATATGAAAATTAAATTTTCGTTTTGGGCCATTTTTGAATTTGAGAATTGTTTAAACCAGAAAATTATGATTTTTTTTTGAGGGGGATCCCTAGTTTTTCGTGTCCTTGATCAATTTTTCGTGTCAATGACCAGTTTCAATTTTTCTTTCACGAACTTTTTTTAAAAATTTCTTTCTCGATCTTTTTTCATTCCATTCCTTCTATTAGCTCACACTCTCCCTATATCTTGTTCAAATTTTCAATCGTTCATAAAATACTTTTAATTCATCCACTCAAGTTCAAATACATTTTTTTTTTTTTTTTTGAACTTGTAGTGGATGACACCTGATGTTAGTACATTTTCAAATATTAATTCAGAAATTGAATTTAATTAATTTTAGTTTTTTTTAGATTTAAGTTGCACATATCAACCAATAGAGGGCGCCAGGTAAACTTAAAAAATGAATAAAAATTATTTATAAAAACTTTCTGCAATAGAGTGAAAAAAAAAAAGTAGGAAGTGACTTTAAAATTTTTTTTTTATATTACTTGTTATGTATAATATTTAAATTTTTCACGAGCTAATAATTATAAATAATATACAATTGTTCCAAAAGATCGTCTGATGAATGCAAAGACAATTTTATTTCAAAGTGAAAGTGAAAATTAAATTTTTTTCGAGAAAAGAAAATCGTTTGGAATTCCAAGCTTTAAATTGCTGCTAAATTCTAAATTTTATGGGCAAGCCGATTTTATGGGTGAACGATTTTACGGCCCAGCCTATTATAATTTATTTATTTTGCGCTTTTCGCCATTTAAAAACTGGAATAATTATAAATTGAATAAATTCTTGCAGCTGTTTATTACAAAATTTTTAGCACTTAATTGACTACCACGAGCAATAAAAATACTTTTAAATCGTGTTGGTATAGATTCGAAATAATTTTTAGTTAATTATTTTGTTCCAGTTTTCATGTAATATAGATTTTTAGGTATCGATTTGAAGAAACGTTATATTTCCAAAGTCTGTTTTCTAATTCTAATCAGGCATTTTTAATTAGATTTATTCCAAAAACAGGAGCCATTTTAATAGTGATTTTACTGTTGCAAAGCAATCCCAACTGATAATTTAAGACATTATGCTTATAATTGTTATCTTGATAGAACTTATATATTACGATAGTTACCCTGTCACTCTGTTTTCAACTGGTTTTTGAAATTTTCGCTTAGAAGTCAATATGTATAAATCCATGATATTCCATCAATAAATTCGAATTACCTCCTCACTACAATTGTTCCGACGCAATGTTTAACAAACAGAATATTTTTTTTTTTTCCCTCGGTTTTATCCAAATTATTATGCAACCACTAGCTCCAAATTTCTTACAATTGCTTTTATTAACTTTTATTATCAAGTATAACATTGTAAAAATGTTTTTTCATGTTTCTAGTAAATGAAATTCGAAGTTGTCGACTTTTTATTTTCCTTGTGACTTGGTCTAATACCCGGGATTGATGCTTTTGAGCTTTTACATATTCCATATATTTTGCAATTTTGTTCAATATTTTGTAACCTGTATTGTCATCCTGAATTTACATTTATTTTTGGAAAGATGATACACTTCATTCCATGTGATATTTTCTAGAACTCCTCTCAATCTTAATTTACTAGTTATTCTGCTATGCTTTTTACAACGTTTTGTGATAGAAAAACATTTTAATCAATAAAACTAACAGTTTGATTATTTTTTAATGTCATATTCTTTTTTAAGTGTAAATTAATAATTAATTTGATAATTTCAGATGAGGTATGCTTGCCTAATCAATAGAAATAAATAAAAAAAAAATCAATAAAAAAAAAAATTCAACATTCTAAACAGACGATTTATTTAATATGGAAAGCCATGTTTGAAAAATACATTTTAATCAAAAACTTTAATACAAGTCTAAATCGCATTTAAAATATTTTCTTAGATTTTCTTAGGCTTAAAAATATTTTTAAATTTTCTTTAAATTTGAAAAAATATTATGTCTAATAAACCTATGCTGTATCAAAGGGAACAACTGTTCTTTTCGCGTTTAAATCTTTTAAAATTTTAAATTATTTCAACTTTTTTTATATAATTAAAAAAGACACGGTTATGAGTTATTTAAAAAAATTTTTAACATGAAATTAAAAAAAAAAAAAAGGAAAAATAATTAATTGGGCCTGTTTACAGGTTACCCATAAAATTTAGAATTCAAAGTAAGAACAAAATGCAAAACACCAATCTTAAAAAAAAAAAAATTAAAAAACTACAGAATTCCAAACGATTTTTTTCTTGAAAAATCACCTTTCACTTTGAAATAAAAATTGTTTTTGCTTTCACCAGACGATCTTTTTTGAACAATTTTACATTATTTAATTATTTTAGTTATACTATTATTATTAATGAAATTTAAATAAATATTATGTATAAAATCTTACGTGCTGTTATTACTTTTATAACTACCGAAAGTATTTTTAAACAGCATCCTTCGTTCATCTTCAATTATAACAGTACAATCTTAAATATCTTCATAACTCAGTTGTATTATATGGGAGTTCTAAAACATTCTGACGCTGGTTTATAGTATATAAATTCTGTTATATAAAGAGTTCTTTCAGCTAAATTGCAGATATACGAAATATTAGTTGTATTTGTGTGTAAATGAGTGATTTATTTACGATAATTAGTGAAAGTAATTCGTGAAAAAAAAAGGTAAAATATTATGTATAAAAAAAAAGCTCGTGAAAGAAATTTAAATAAACTAGAAAAACAATTCGGGAACGAACTATAAAAAAAATAAGCAGTAAAAAACGTCAAGGAGAAAAAATTGATCAAGAAACGAAAACTCAGCATTCGAAAACGATATCCATAATTTTATAGGCAAAAATAAGCGAATAAATAAAAATCTAGAAAACTAGATCAGGTATGAAAACCAATCATAAATTGGTTTTCCATATAATTTGCTATTCAATGCATCACAAAGAATTTTTATTTGAGGGATTTTTAATATCATTACAAAAAGTGTAGAAAAATTTCAAAGATTTCATCCCAAAAGAATATTAATTTATTTAATATAATATGATTTATCAGATTTTTTTAATATTGAAAAATTTATATAATCTGCCAAATTCGTGACCGAATAACAGTTTATCTAATTTTTATGCAAGTCAAGTTAAATTAAATTCTCATCTGAAGTGTGCGTATCTGCTAATAGTTTGAAAAGAGGATAGACTCGAAGGCATATGTTTTGTCTCGATGTTAACTGCCTCAGGGTTTCACACAGTTTTCTCCTGTATGGCAGGTAAACATTGGACTGTTTGCCCTAAAAGCTCTTTCAATCATTGCAATTTCTCACAAAGAGGAATACATTTGACTCGATTTAATTGGTTTCTCTTATTTAAGTTGGTAATATATGGCCAAATTCTAAGAGCCTAATACTTGGGAAAGTAGATTCAGTAGGGAAAAAAAAAAAAATATATTGAAAAAAATTTTGTATTGTGTATATACCAGTCTTTCTAATAGATGATTAGTTAAAAACATGATGGACAATTTCTTTCAGTTCTGAATTTCAAACAGGAACTGTCATGCTATCGAATGATTCGTATACGTATTTTTGAATAATTCGTATTTAAATTAAATTATTCGTATTCGTATTTAGCCCGAATGATTCGTATTCGTAATTAGCCCGAATGAATCGTATTCGTATTTAGCCCGAATGATTCGTATTCGTATTTAGACCAATTGATTCGTATTTGTATTTAAATTGAATGATTCTTATTTGTATTTTAAATTGAATGATTCGTATTTGTATTTAAATTGATTCGTATTTGTATTTAAATTGATTCTTATTTGTATTTAAATTGAATGATTCGTATTTTTGTATTTAAATTGATTCCTATTTTTGTATTTAAATTGATTCGTATTTGTATTTAAATTGAATGATTAGCATTTGTATTTAAATTGAATGATTAGCATTTGTATTTAAATTGAATGATTAGTATTTGTATTTAAAATTGAATGATTCGTATTTGTATTTAGATCGAGTGATTCCTATTTGTCTTTAAGTCGGTGATTCCTATTTAATTCGAGTGATTCGTATTTGCCTTTAAGTCGAGAGATTCGTATTTGTCATTAAGTCGAGAGATTCCTATTTGTCTTTAAGTCGAGAGATTCGTATTTAGACCAAGTCGAGTCTTTAAGTCGAGAGATTCCTATTTGTCTTTAAGTCGAGAGATTCCTATTTGTCTTTAAGTCGAGAGATTCGTATTTGTCTTTATGTCGAATGATTCGTATTTGTCTTTAAGTCGAATGATTCGTATTCATCTTTATGTCGAGTGATTCCACAGTAAATTTTTTTATACAAAAAAAATCACACACTTGCGCATAAATGCAACCAATCTCACTTCGAATATCTACAATTTAGATGAGAAATGACTTGTTATATAACATCATTTATATAAAGCGGCGTCAAATGTTTTAGAACTCCCATGTAATACGAGGGGCAATGGAGGATAATTTTTGAGACAATGACAGACGACAAACGCAGGGAAAAAATATTTGTTAAATTTGTAAATTTGAACTCTTTTATGGCCGCAGACGAACATTTGTGGCAACAATTGCAATTTAGCTGTCCTAGAATAGATTTTGGAAGAAAGGAAAATGGAATTGACGCGAGAGCATTTTCGCGCCATGATTTTCTACGATTTTAAAGCGGGGTTAAATCAAGAAGAATGCCTTCAGCGTCTACAACTAGCATATGGAGACGAAGTTCCATCTCGTGCTACTGTATTTAGATAGTTTACAGAATTTCTGTAGAGGTCGACGTTCTCTGCTGGATCAAGAACACACAGGAAGACCTTAATCAGCTGTAGTTTCAGAAAATGTGTCGGCCATACGAAAAATGTTAGTTGATGATAATCGCTGCACGCTAACCATAAAATTACTTAACGATGGTGGACACCGCCTTATTTCTAAAATCAAAACTGGTGATGAAACTTACATACCGTTTTTGACGTTCCAACACGACAAAAAAGTAAAGTATGGGTCTTTGAAAATGACCCCAAACCAACAATGGGTAAAAGACAGGGAGCAATGAAAAAAAAGTAATGTATGCCGTTTTCTTCAGAAGTACGGGACTGGTCAAAGCCATCAAGCTGGACGGACAGAAGACAGTCCCAGCTAACTGGTACACCACTAAGTGTCTTCCAGAAATTCTTCAAGAAGTGAATGTAAGGAGACTCATGCTTCACCATGATAATGCATCTTCTCATACGGCAAGTTCGACTGTCAATTTCTTAAACAAAAATACATCAAAGTGATAGAACATCCACCCTATTTCCTGATCTTGCTATGTGTGACTTTTGGCTTTTTTTAATCTCAAGAATAATTTACGTGGTCGCCATTTTCATTCCGAAGATGAGATTGATGAGGCTATGAAAGCATATTTTTCATCAATTCCAAGAAATGGATGGCGTGAAGCATTTAATCTTTGGAAAAATCGTCTGCCAAAGTGCATTGATTTGGAGGGGACTACCTTGAACACTCTTAAAATTTGGTTTAGTTAAACTTGTCTACAATTTAGCCGTATCTCAAAATTTCAGAGTGACCCTTAGTAGAACAATGTTCATTTAACATCAGATGATATTGAAGATTGTATTGTTATAAATGAAAATGAAAGAATGATCCTGTTTAAAAATGCTTTCGGTAGTATAAAAATAACCCCATGGTAATGTACAAAATAATTACAATGATTGCTGTTTCAATTTAAAATACCAAGAAAAATTTTGATTATTTGATTATTTTCATATCATTTTCATTTGATTTTAATGGTGACCTTTTACCATTTCACACTAAAACATTTGAAAAAAAAAAAAAAAAAGTCTTCATAAATTCGTTAAAACTGAATGTAATTAAAATTCCAAATTACTGCCCAGAAACTAAAAGCCAATTGAGCAGAGAAAAATGCTTTAATTATGCAAACAACAGGTTTAGATAATAAGAATACACTTTCAAGTATACAGAAATATTTCTTCATTATTTTTACTTGTCTGACATAAAGTCTCACTTTGCGTGACAGTGGGTGTTGAATGTTTTGCTTTTTAACAAAAAAAAAAGGCGTTTCAGTAGTTTTAAAAGCAAGCATTCCTGTCTTTTTTTTTTTTTTTTTTTTTTTTTTTTTTTTAAGTTACTTTTTTTAAAACAATTCTATAAGAATTTTTTAACCACAAAAGATGTAAAATGGTGCTAAAAAAATAGAAATAATAATCGGCTGAGCCGATGTACAGATTAACCATAAAATTTAGAATTTAATGTAACAATAAAACTCACAACACAATCTCAAATTCAGGAATAAATTATGTTCAGCTCATCAATCATCTTTTAAAACAGAAAAAAGAAAAGTACAAATTTCAAACGATTTCATAAAAAAAATGCACGCGAAAAAAAAAAATTTAATAAAAAATATGTGAAAAGAATTTAAACAAGTAATATATATATATATATAAAATTTAAGTCAATTCCTACTTTTTTTCACTATATTGCAGAAAGTCATTTATAAATAATTTTCATTCATTTTTTTAAGTTTATCTGGCGTCCTCTATTGGTAGATATATGAAACTTAAATTTAAAAAAACTAAAATTAATTAAGTTTAATTACTGAATTAATATCTGAAAAACTGTATTAACATCCAGTGTCATACACTACAAGTTCAAAAAAATGTATTTGAACTTGAGTGGAGGAATAAAAAGGATTTTATGAAAGATTGAAAATTTGAATAAGATATATATATAGGAGAGTGTGAGCTAATAGAAGGAATTGAAAAAATAGAAACAAAACTATACAATTCAAACGATTTTATAAAAAAAAAAACACATGAAAGAAATTTAAATAAACCAAGAAAAATAGCCCGTGAAAGAAAGTTAAAAAAAAAAAAAATATTGAAAGTGGGTCAGTTATTTCATTTCCTTCATAAGTAAACAAAAAATCCTGCTATCCAAATAATACCCATAATATCTTATGCCGTTTTCTTTAAATTCACATAAACAAATTGTTTTATATTTTGTATATTTTTAACACGTGCAACTCTAAAAAGAATAGTTTTTTTTTTTTTTATTTATAGGATTTTCTTTTTGCATGTAGATCTAATTTTCTAATGTACGTTTTTTTATTATAAAATCATTTGAAATTTTATAGTTTTTGCTTTTTAATTTCTTTTCTCACGTGCTTTTTTTTATTGCATTTTTTCACCTGTTTTTCTTATAAAATCACGTGTATTTTTTATAACTCTATAGTTTTATTTTTTAATCTGTTTTCTTTTTTTCAATTTTGAACGATAACTGATGAACATAATTTATTAATGAATATGATTTATTGACGATTATTATTAATAGAACAATCCCAAAGAAAGATCTTGAAAGAAACGTTGCTTTCAGAGAATATTTGTAGGAAAACTGCTCAATATTTGTATATCGTGTAGGAGAAAACTAGAAAAACACTCAGTTAATTTTCTACGCACCAGTTCAAAAAAAAAAAATTATAATTTTTTTTTTTATTATTAAATAAAAACTATTTTTATTTTTAAACTGCGCTTTAAAATTGCTTAGTCCAAAAAATCATCTGAAAAGAATTACGAATGGAAAATGACATCATAACTTTTTACGGATTATTCATATTGCTGATTTATATTTTAGTATCTAAAATTTTTTATTCTTTGATTTTGAAACATTTTTAAAATTTTCTTAACATTAAAATTGGTAAATTTGAAAAACTTTGCGTTTATAGCATTTTTTAATTCTTTTTTGTTAGTTTCCATTATTCTCTTATATAAATTTAATATTTAATTTCAACCTAATTTTCTTTTTATTTATATTTCTATAATTTTTTTTTTCTGTAACGAAGTTAATTAAGTATTTGTTAGCATTATTTCTGTCGTCAATTTTTGATACGATTTTAATCAATTTGAAATGAATATATGTTCTATATATAATATATTCTTCTTAAAATAAATTCACTGGCCAATTTACATAAATATTTTACTTTTTTTTTAAATATTTTATTGTCTATATTATTTTAGAAATAACAGTCAATGTTATTTCTAAATAATATAGACAATAAAATATTTTAATATAATTTATATAAATTATATATTATTAATATTAATAATAATTTTTATAAATTATTAAATAAAAAGTTATTAATCAAAATTTTTTGAGAATTTATTGCTTTGAAGCTGAGAAACGCTATTGTGCTCTTAAAATTTTTCAAAATCGCTTCGAGAAATTTTTTACTACTCAAAGCAGGGGAAAAAAATACCTAGATAAAATGACGGACTAATTCAAGTAATAACTCTATGGCCTAGAGCAGGGGTCTCCAAACTACGGCCCGCGGGCCAAATCCGGCCCGCCAGTGATATCAATCCGGCCCGCGACAGCAAAATGGCTTGTTGTTGCTGTAATAAATTGATAAAAAACACAAAATGATAATAACTCGGTTTTATTTAATTGTTAGGTAAAAGCTTAATGACAAGCATAATACGCAGAAAATTTAATTTAAGCATAACAACTAACAAATGAGAAATAACCACTAACATTATAAACTAGTGAACATCTCGTGGTTACCCTCGGTAGTTATGTTATAAAAGAGTATCGCATATGTATGTATATCGATGTTTGAATGTATATATCCTGAATCAAACATATGATTTTTATCCTGAAAATTCCTCAGAACGGAAAAGCTAAATTAACGCGAATGAAACCGCATTCTAAAAAAATACTAATGAGATTTATGTAATTGGGATTTTTCACTACAATAGTGGATTAGCAATTTTACTTGTAAGAATTATTAAAAAGAGTTTTAAGATGCTCACAATGATAACTGACCAGATCTGTAAAAACATTTTGGCATTGTGTACTTATTTTGGAGAATGAAGTGAATTTAGCAAGCGTATGTTTGCTCAGAGCGTACTAGGAGACTAGTCTAGAAATTATAGATAATGGCAGAAAATTAAAACGGTTTTGACCCTTGGTACTTACTGGAGTAAACAGTAGGCCCTAAGGCTTGAAAGTTTGAAGACCCATGGCCTAGAGAGATAAAAGTAATTTTTAGGCGTTATTTTTTATTTATGGACAGAAATGGCTTATATCTCTCTGCTTATAGGCTTTGATTGATTTGAATAAGAACAGAAAGAAGAAGAAAATAATTTTTTTAAGAAAGTATTGTTCTAGTGACGAATGATTTTATTGAGATATTCACAAAATAATTTATAGAAACAAAGATCATTATATAGAAGCTTTAAAGGGAAGTTTATTTTTGATGATTTATTACGTAATTAAAAGATTGGTTTTTTTTTTTTTTTTTCATGTTATATTAACATAAGGGTGTTATTATAACTAAAGTTTTTAAGAAAACTATTTTATCTAATCATTTGGCCACTAGATGGCAGCGCTCAGAATAAATTATTTCCGTATGATTTTAACCAAATTGACTTTTCCGACTTGTGATTTTGGTTTGTCGCTTTACGGTCATTTTTTTGCACACTTTGGGCTAATTAGACCGGGACCTACAGTTTAATGTGGATTCCGAACCACTCAAAAACATCCATGCCACAGCCAGGTTTCGAACCTGATGCCTGTGGTACCAAAGGCCTCAACGCTAACAAATTGGTCATCAGGCTTGGCTTGGCAAATTAGTCCGGCTTGTGATCCAGTAACAATTTGCAAATGAAGAATTGATACAAAGTAAGAGTTCATTTAAGCTACTGAGTGTTGTTTTCTATTGCTGAACAATTCGATCTGAAGTCCTTTATTATTTAGCGTAATCACAAAGTACACCATATGGGTGGGTGGAGGGTGAGATTTGTTGCACTGTACTAATAAATTTGAAAAAGCTATATTGCTACTGCAGTACCTATATAAGCTCATACTTACTAGTACTAAGCTCATATTGCTACTGCAGTTTGGAATCTGGGAGTTTCATATATTTCTCCCGATTTTCTCCATCCCAACACACTTTCGAGCCTATAGCTTTATTCTTCGAATCGTCGGAATAGGCTTTCCGTTTGGCATCACTTGTCAAATTTAACCAAGTTCGGAAGCCATTCTATCCCTATACCAGGGGTCTCCAAACTACGGCCCGCGGCCAACAGCCCGCGACAGCAGCTTATTGTTGCTGTAATAAGTTGGATAAAAAAATACAGAATGATAATAAATCGGGTTTTATTGACTTGCTAGGTAAAGCTTAATGACAAGTATAATACGCAGAAAATTTAACTTAAGCATAACTAACAAATAATTGAAATGAATCCCACCAACATTATAAACTAGTGAACATCCCGCGGTTACCCTCGGTAGTTTTGTTGGGGTAAAGAGTATCGCATATGTCTGTATATCGATGTTTGGAATGTATATATCCTGAATCAAACATGTGATTTTATCCTGAAAATCTCTCAGGAACGGAAAAGCTAAATTAACGCGAATGAAACTGCGGGGTATCCGCTTGCAAAAAAAAAAAATACTAATGGGATTTATGTAATTGTGATTTTTCACTGACAATAGTTTGTAGTTAGCAAGCAGTATGCTAGCGCAGAGCGCGTACTCGACTGGTCTAGAAATTATAGATAATAGCAGAAAAATTAAAACAGTGTTGGCCCTTGGTACTTACTGAGTAAACAGTAAGACCCTAAGGCTGGAAAGTTTGGAGACACCTGCTCTATACTACTACCAGTCCCAAGAGATATATATATCTCATTTTAAAACAAATGCATACCATGATGAGTTTGTCTCTAATTGATTTTGACATCGAGGGACTTTTCCAAAAAAAAAATTTCCGTACGACTCACAGATGTGGTTCATTTTAACCCTGAAAGTTCTCTCGGAAGCCATGAAGATATTTCTTTTTTCTATCCGGCAAAGACTGTTCGTGGTTAGAACATTGATGTAAATATAGAAAGAAAAATTGAATATACTGAAAATCAAAATTTAAATCTTTTTTTCCATAGAATAGCTCCAAAAAAGTTTTCAGTTATATCATCTCACTATTTCTGTTGTTTAAATCATAAGTTTTAAGTAACTAATTATGAAAAATTTACACTTAAGAAAGTATTTTAATGTTACAAAATTTTACAATTGTTATCAACGCTGAATCATCAAAAAATATTTGAGATCTCATACTTAAAATAAAAAAATAATAATAAAAATTTCCCCCTATGACATGGCTTCTAAAAAAAGTATTCACTTATCTCCTCCCAATAATTTCCATTGAAATTGACTGTTTGTTGATTTTCTAAATCACAAGAAATTTTCAACAACTAATCATGAAAAATTTGCCCTAAAAAAGGAAATTTTTGGTTATGTTACAAAATATTTGATGGGTATCGGTACCAAATTATAAAAATAAATAAATAAATAAAACATAGGAAATAAAATTATATTTCACACGCATAAAAAAAAATTTCCAATTTTATTACAGATTTAATTTAAAAGAAAGTTTAATAAATATTATAAAATTAATTCTGTAAAATCCAATATTTTTTAAATAAATATTCGATTTTGTTTAACAAATGTTACATAAGCTCTAATTTCGAAGTTCCATCAATGAAAGATGTTTAAATATCACTATTATAGTGTGTTATTTTTAATTATTGTAGGACGGTTCTAAAGAATAAAAAATATGTAAACACTGGATTATCATGATGTGTGTAGCCTGATAACCTATTTAGCTAGCGCTCTGGTCTTTGACACCTGGTAGTGGCATGGCTGTTTGTTAGTGGTTTGTAATCCAAGTTAAATTGTAGGCCCCGGTCTAATAAGCCCAAAGTGTGTACAAAATGACAGTAGAGCTACAAACAAAACCAATCTACTGGATGTGTAAATACTCAATTACCATTATATCCTCTATTGAATGTATAAACACTCGATTGCCATTATGTCTTCTATCGGATGTGTTACAGCACTAACGCATAATAAACAACATTATTTAATTCAGAAATACATGACCACGGGCCGCGTGCACTTAGTTTGTTTGTGTGTGTGTGTATGCTCAGTTGCACTATCTAACTTTATATTTAATTTCTTTATAATAGTAAGATCAATAGCATAATTAATAAGAAAATAAAATTTGATACGGGGTATTAAATAAATTTAGTAAATGTTTCGGGATTTGGTACGAATTTTGTAAAAATAAACGCAAAAGTGATGACTAAAATATTTTTTAATTATAGAACTCGTTATAATTATTATTAGAGTTTATTTTTAATATATATATATATATTATACTTAAACATTCATACTTTTTATGTACTTAATATTTCACAAGTATGTATTGTTCCAAATTGGCTTTCGCATTTTAATGTATTATTCAGTAACAAACATATCTACTTTGTTTAGTGCAATTTAAAAATGGATCATACTTTTGGCAATAAATATCATAAAGATATAACAAGTTAAACAATTGACCATTGACCATTCTGCATAAAACTATTAGTTACTGCATTGAGACTATAAGTAACTATCGTTACTTATACGATCTAAACTTCCAGTCTGCAATAAAATAAATTTAAATAAAAATATTGAATAAAATAATTTTCTTAAAATTTAAATTTGTATTTTTTTTTTTTTTTTATTTATTAAACTAAATCTTTTTCTGTTTTAACTTTTAATTAAAATCAGAAAAAAACAGACATTTTTTTTTTTTTAAAGTAATGCAAATATGATGAGGCGAACTGCGCATCCCCTTTAATTGACCTATTTAATTCTTAAAGTGGTAAGGTGGAACTGTTGCTTTTAAATGTTTTTATGACCTCAAGGATGTTTATACGGATTCTTTTCTCAAGTTTGAGATTCTTTAAGGTTCAAAAGCCTTGACCTGATCCAAAGTTAATTTTTGCATTCATTTTCTCCATTGCAAAATATTTGCATGTGGAGGTCAAACAAACGTTATTGAACGAGAGGGGTCGTGACAACATTGTTTAACTCTCAAAATGCGTGAATAAATTTAATGTAATTAGTATTTTTTAAAGGATAGCAGTTTTTAAAAAATATTTTATTACTTAAAGTTTCTGATATAAAGTAAATCGTGGCCTTGCAATTTTTAACCCAGAATAAATTTTTCACGAAATTTGACAAAATTGTCCTTCGCTGAATGTTATAATTTGTGTTTACATTTACCAAGCGTCTCAGTGGTCTTAGATTAGATATCCCTGTTCAGAAAACTGCAGGTTTTAAAATTAACATTTCACACATATAAACTGTTTTCATTTAAGCTTATATCGGTGTTTAAACAATTATTCTACACGATAATCGAAAAGTCGACTCGTACAAAAGTATTTTATGACAAAAATAATAAAATTAAATAAACTAAATTGTAAGAAAGATTCCTCAATGGCGCAACACCCCCATAGTGGGCCAAGGCTGTTCGCCAATTGGCAGATTTCGAGACAGTTGTTTTCTTTTTACGGCGTAGGGTTGTCAGCCCAACGCTCTACAGTCACATTAGAATGGGATTTACGGTCGAAAGTCCACTACAAACATCCATAGCATAGTCGGGACTCGAACTCGAAACCTGTAGTACAGAGCACCACAGTGCTTATCACTCGGCCTTTAATGACTTTTGTTTATTTTTTGTCAGCATTTCATTTGTAGTGAACAATCTTTTTTGTATCTATCTCAAATGGACTGCTAATTAAACTTTCCCTTCCTCAAAAGTATATTATTCCCATTTGAGCAAAAGATTAAATTTTCATATGTCTTTGAGGAAATAAATATATCTAATGTAATGTATAGTTATACATTGCACAGTATAGATATAATGAACATTTTTGGCATACTTCTTTTCCTTGAATTCATGTTTTTTTTTTCCCTTCAAAAAAAAAAAAAAAAAGATATGGCAAAATAATATTTAGGATGATAACCACTAAAAGATCATACGTGCTAGTAAATAATCATAATTTCAAGAAATGTATTTTGAATAAGTATGAAAAAAAAAAAAAAAAAATTTGCTGATACTTCTTAAGTTTTTAAAGTATGATTTAGAAATCAGTTACATTGTTGAGAATAAGCTTCAATTATAAACAATAAACATTATGTATTTGAAAAAAAAATTATCAAACTGTTGGCCTGGCATTGTGGACTATAAGCTACTTTAAAATAGCATTGTTTCTTTTAATTGAAACTCTTAACAATAAATAAATAAAAGGTAAAAATGCATTACTAATATACACATCAAAGCTTTTTATTTTAACTTCAGATTAAAAACAAAAACAACATTGTTTCAAATCATGCAACACTTCAATTTTTACAAAGGTATGTACACTTTAAGTTATAAATAAGAGCTATGCACACACAATTAACAACATAGTAAATCACAACAATTCAACAGAAAAGTTAAAAACAACAATAGACTAATGCCCAAAAGCAACTTCATGCAAAAGAACATTATGAATAGGGAACTGTAAAGGACAATTCTAACATTTTTCCAAGAACTTTCAAACACTTAAGAGATTTTTTTTTTTTTTTTTTTAATACTGCTCAGAAATATAAAATAGGGATGACCATGTAATTTGATAAAAGATGTATGTAGTTAGAATTAAAAATTTCAAACAAATAAAGGTGTTTTACTTAAAATAAAATTGTCTGATCTAAAATTTTTATGAAACCATATAGAATAAAAAAAATTTCTAAACTATAATTTTATTTTGTCATGAAATATTTTTCTGTGATCTACAGTGAAGTAATATGAAAACTAAGAGTAATGCAATTATTTATTAATAAACAAAACTTTAATTTAGTATGTATAAAGAAATTAAAGGAAATTTTATCATAAATTTTGAAAATTGCATAATGAACAAAAGAAAAATGTTTAAGTTTGTAATATCAATAAACAGTACACTTTAAAATTCGAGATTTATTCTCAAGTAAACAAATAATAAAAATATTTTTAGAGTTAAACATTGAGTTTTGTATATTACAGTTATATTATTGTTTATGATTTAAAAGGTTTCAACTATTAAGATAATTTTTATACAAAAAAAAAAAATTACTTTATTTTCTCGCCTTCTTTTTAGATACAGAGAGAGTAAACAATTATCCATCTTTCAATAATTTAATTACAAAAAATTTGCATTATGCCTTTTATGTACATCTTTTGTAACTGAAGTAGTATTTTAACAATTCTTTTTACTATACTCAAACAATTAAAATGTATGGCCATTTTTTCAAGTGTAAAAAATGTGCAGATTTAAAATATTTGATAGCAAGTATATTGGGTCAATTTATCTTTTTTATTATATCCATTTGTTTTTAACCTTCTTAAAAATGGAAATAAATTCAATAACAATTATAGGCTCACTTCTATGTTTGTTTACATAAAATATCACATGAAAAGCTGCCATAAACATTAACACTCAAAATAATAACTTAATAAAATTACAATAAATGGTCCTGTCATTAATATTTTGTAAATTAATACAATAAACTCATGAAAATATTCAAAATTAGTGAAAGGTATTTTTGGAATATATAAGGATACAATTGTTATTATAAACATTTATATATGAAAATTCTACAGTTTAAGTTTTGAGATACAATTTATAAGGGAAGACATATCAGATTGGATAGGTATAAATATCTATCATAGCAAAAATGATCAAGAGATGGTCACAAATGACAATTAAGCTCCGATTATTTACAGACAAAACCTACCATTGCTTCCCGATTATTTCAATTTGGCACAAAGCGTGTTCAACAAATAGCATTTCATCTTGGAATGTTGAATAAAGCATTAGGTTAAATCAGTAATCTTTTAACATTTGAAATTTAAACAGAAATTAGAGGTGTGTAATGGTGACATCAACATCACAATCAGATCATTAACTTCATTTACAGATTCACATCGAATATACAGACACATTTAATTATTTTTACTACATATATTATATTTCTAAAGAATCTAGACCAAAAGACCTACTCTCATATACAAGACACAGATCCTCTCTCTTAAAAATATAAACATCAAAAAAATGAGCTTCAACAGGGTTTTTTTATAGTTTAATCGATTTTTTAATATCACTTATGATTAAAAACAAGGCAGTAAGTTAAGAAACTAAACATTCTAGTACCTTCATAATTTATTATCTAAATTTAATAACAAAATTTATTTTTGATTTATTAAATTTTAATTGAAGTCTGAAAAAACTTTATATAACAATTAACACCAAATTGATTAAAACTTTTACTTAATTACTACTTAAATAAAAATAAAAAATTTGAAAAAGTATTATTATTAGTCTAGAATTCATTCGTTGCTTCATTTAATACATATCTTTGGCACTTTTAAAAATGTACAAACAATATTTTTTTTTAAAAAAATAAAGAATCTGATGATTAAGAGTAATACAAAAATATTAATGCAAATAAAAGGAATTTGATTTGCAAATTTAAAAAAAGGAAAATTGATACAATTTAATTATACCATTGTGATGATCAATTTTTTTAAATGAAAGGTTCATTAATAAATAAGTACATCACAGACTGAAAAAAAAAAAAACCTTTCAATAAAATTCACTTCTAAAATGTACAATCTGTACAGAAAAAAAAAATTACAGAACAAACACATATTGTGCAAAGAAGCTGAAACAAAAACTTAAGATGGCAATTTTTCCCTGGGAATAACACTTGCCATCAATTTTGCTCTATCAATAAATACACCACATATAATGCTGAAAACATTAAAACAATTAATAAATACCAATAGCTTTTAGGTTCATAAAACCTAGTTGAATTTTAATAACCCAGTAGAAAAATGCAACATGAAGTGAAAAAATGATGATGATATAAAATAAAGTACTTATTCAAAAGCAACCAAAATGTCTATTGAACAAGCAACTGATGCCTATATCACTGAAATATAAAGCCTATTTGAACAGATGCAACACCACATTTGCTCCCATAGAATTATGATTCTACTTTTATGTATTTCATGATGAAAAATACATTATTTCCATCTGTCATTAGTCGCTTTTCTGCTATTCCATCTATGGTCACTCTTTCCATGCCTATAAAAAAAGTTAAAATTTTAAAATTTTTGTTTGATTAAATATGCATAGTTAAAAAATGAATATGTGTAGTCACTCTGACATAGTAATGGCAAACATCTGGTTTATACATGGCGCAAAGCTGCTTTGAAAGAAAGAAGTATAATAGTCAGTGTGGAATTTTTTTTTTTATTTAGTTTTTCTTTTAATATAATGTAATCTAAAATTTTAATAATTAAAAATAAACATTTTTCTTATTGCAATTAAAATCCCTCTTAAATTACCATTCCTCTCCTATGACACTCCTCTTTGTGAATTCCTTCAACTTGACACTTGCCAATTTTCTACGTGATTGGTGGTCAAGACTATGAGTAATTTTTATGGTAAAAATTTCAAAATAAAACTTGTCTGAAATAACATTTCTAAATAGAGCAATCTCATATAAATCTCTAATATATCCAACCAAGCTCTTCAATTTTAAAATCACTAAGTTCAATTCTAAGAACACACAATCTATGCTAAAGGCTATCTATGCTAAAGGTGTATATAGTAAATCGGTAGGTCAAAGCTTTCTCACATGTTTCAGAAGAATGGTATTAAATTCCCTGAATGTTTAAATTATGTTAACACAACATGGCTGCAGAACAGCAGACATGTTACACAATCTGCATTTGCTATACGAGTATGTCTGTGATTGTAGTGAAGAATAATGTCATGTCAAAGTTGCAAAAACAAAAATGAAATTGCATTAGTATTTATTGTGTTAACTATTTGTAGTTAAGCTATTAACTTGGTTTAATTTTTAAGCTCTGTAAGAATGCACAGTTATTTTAAATTTACTCAACATCCATTACTGTATATTATTTTTGCTTCATTATTATATACAGACAAAAGGGAAATTTATGAATTTCCAATTCAAAATAATGGAAAGTAATAAGAATGAATAAGGGAGTATATACAACAAGTATATACAATACAATATAATATTATGGTTATCTACTTCTATAATATTAATTAAATTGGAAGAGAATTTTGGAAATAAAGGAAGAGAATTTATGTTATATCACTTCTATATTGTTTTGCTATACAGATTAATTATATCTAAATAATTTTTACAAACCTGATAAGCCTTAGGTTTGATACCGCTCTTTGCTTGTGTTGATGTCGAGAACCAGCTACAGAAAAATAAAATTATTAGAATTAATTTATTTATGAGATAACATAAAAACAGTTTCTTAATATGTGAAAATGATATTTCTTTAATCAAGATAAAATTTAAATAAAATAAATTATTTTTGTTGAAATAATTTATTTTATTTAAAAGTTTTCAAAAAACATATGTAAATACAGTCAAATTCAGTTTGCTGTGATAACATTTCTTAGGAGATTGCTTTAAATTAAAAACGTTCAAAATTCTTATTTAAGACATAGTTTCTGAAAGAACTTGAAGTCACAACTTTACACTTTCTTGTCGGTTTTTTTTCTATAGTTTTAAAATAATTAAGAAGGACTAAGAAAGATAAATCTTTTAATATAAATATATTTGGCATTCGGCTATTTATAAACTAGGAAAAAATTTAATTGATCATAATTTCCAGTTTAAATAGATAAAGAAAACTAACAAATCTAAAAATATTGCATACCTTCATCTCTGTAACGCACAGTGCAATCTTTAGAGCCTTTGCAACTTCTTAGTTTGTTTAAGGTCATTCGTAGCTTTTCTAATGTACCATAATCAAGATCATATACAGCATTTCTCATCTATAAAATAAACAAAGAAATTAAATAAAAGACATATACATTTTGATGGCTAATAATTAATTATAAAATCTACAAAATGAATAAAAAAAATAAATGAAAATGATACCTGATATGGATCAGTCCTTAAGTCATAATAAGTAATGAAACCAGTAACAAATTCGCAATACAAGAAATTATGAGTATCATTAATTGTTCTCAGGCACCAAAATGTGTTGTTATTTGCATTCTGACAGAAACAGAAAGGTCCCTCTGGAAATGAATATAAATAAAACAATAACATTTAGTGTATCCATAACAATTCATAAAAAAAAAAAAAAAAAGTTTCTCCACAATATAAAAATTAAAAACATTATAGAAACATAACTTTATGGTTATTATATATGCTATAACTTTCCCCCTTCAAAAAACTTGAATGTTGATGCCTTATAATAATTTATAATAAAATACAGCAAATTTTAAATTAATATTAGCACTTACAACTAGGCTTTAACAAATGTTGTTAACTTAATATAGATTATTTAAATAATTAAAGGAAAACACAGCACTGCAAAATAATAATTCAGAAAAATTTCTCGACTACACATATTGTTAATTTAAAATTTTTATATAGCAAGCTATTATTCAATTATTTAATTACCAGTCCAAAGAGGTGGAGTTTTCCAATGATTGTTATCTTGAGTAAAACAATTCATTTTTTCTGCATTACAAGTCATATTTTCGAATTTAGTTTTTCTCCTCATCTTCCTTTCCATCTTTTTGATGTGCTCCTCTTTTCGTTGCTGCCGTTCTCGTTTCAAATCCTCCCGTCGCTGCCTTCGCTCATCCTTCAAATGTTGCCTACTTTTAACAAATATTTCAATCAATATGTCAACTATTGCATATAAAATAGTTGTTGCAGAACATATATCATATTTTTAAATAAAGTAAGCTGGTTTCATACTATATCTGATGTTTTAACATATTAAATTATATTTAAGAATCTGATACTAGAATAAATAAAAATTATCTAATTTTTAAAAACAAAGATGTTGAATCTATTAAAAAAATATTTAAAAATTTTTTTTTCTATAAGGTAAATTATGAAATCATTCAGTATTATTACATTTATTCACTAATTAATAATTCGATGAATTCAATTTAATTTTTAGTTTTTTTATTGTGATAATAAATGTATCAACTGCAGTTTCTTTTTGTAATGAGATTTTTGTGAAAAAATCTTCATTAGAATTAATGTACCACACCAAAGGCCGGAGCAGAATTTTCAAAGTTTTTCAACAAAAAATAATTGTTCATGTTTTGTCATGTTCAGATAAACTTTTATTTATTGCTTTCTTTTGATAAACATCTTTTATTCTTAAATATAGTAAAAATGTTAAACTCATGTTGACATTTTAAATATAGCTCTTTCAACAAAAGTAATTAAATTTGTATTCCTTTTGAAGTTAAGAATCTATATGTTCAAATTTTCAACCTGTTTAAAACTAGTCTGTATGTCATTTTTATAAGAATGATAGAAAACAATATACTATTTTAAACAATCCCAATTTAAACAACAATAAACAATATCTCTTCCTCTGAATTATCCAAAATAATAATATAATTGTATAAGTTGCTGTAAAAAGTTCGTATTATGTCAATTTAACAATCCACAAAAAGCTTGAAATTTTTTATTTTAAATATCTTGCAAAAATACTTTCAATATTTCTATATAAGCAATTTCTTACTTGAATCTCTCTTGATCCTCAGGATCACAAATACAAGACTTTGAATAAGCATTCACATCATAGAGATCTGATCCAACTTGGTTCTTGTGTGGTTTCACTTTCTTTAACTGCTTTCTGATTGTCTAAAGAAACAATATTATCAATATAATATTAATTTTTATTGTCATTTATGCCTTCACATTATATAAATAATAATAATAAAAAGAAGATTTAAAAGTATCAATTTTTTACGGTAAAGTCTTTAAAAGAATCATATTAATAATAAAAAAAAAAAAATTTAACTTAGAATTTTGAAAAATAAAACACAGAAAAATCAAAATTGTAAAGTATTTTTACATTTTTGCAAAACATAGCTTTCAAACTGTCATTCACCAGTTATATAAACATATAGTATCTTAAAGGAAACTTCATTTCATTTAGCTTTTTCATCTTACAAAATTATAAAAATTTGATAACTAAATGTGAATAATGCCTTATGTTAAATTAATAACCACAATAAAATTTTTTAAAAAATTATTAAAATTAAAGTCATACCAAAAATTAGTAACAAAATGTCAAAAGTAAGTTAATAAATTGTTTTTGAAAAACTGATATAACTGCTGTTTTTATTTATTCAGAATACAGATCCTTTTGTGTCATATGATGGATCTTGCGCATCTACTCTTGCTATCGACATTGCTTATCTTCTCTACTGAACCTAACTTCTCATGTTTATCTCGTGAATTCCATAAAATATCGAAGCAAAGTATACTTGTATTACATTACAAGTATTATTTGTATATTATCTCTTTATTTTCTATGTTTTTATTTGTTGTTCTATATGGTTGTCTTGTTTTACTGTCAACATCCATATTAAGTACAAATAATTTAGTTTTCTTGTTTAAAATAGTACAACGTTTACTGCATTATATTAAATATTTCTGTGTTTCAATAAATTTAAATCTGTAAAATATTTGACATATTACACAAACTAATTTTGTTTCTATTGCTGAAATTACTTTTCATATTTTATTAAATTTTCTAAAAACAATTAATTTTGCAATTAAAATTGACATTGAAATCAAATGAAATTTTATTTATCAACTAAAACATCTAGATAAGTCTTTCTATGCTGAATTAAATCATTTTTATTTCTATAGATTCACTGCTTCACTTCTTTTAAACATTCATTGCAAAAAATATTTTTGCCTTACAATAAAATAATAATTTGAACAATTGTGTATTTAATTATTTTAGCTATGAGTCATTTATCATTTAAATGTTTACTGAACAAAATAATAAATGAGAGAACATACAATGAATAATAAGGTCGATTATTTCAAAAATAACCTCATATCTTTTTTTTAATTAAAAATATCTAAAACTAAGACTAAATGTTGATATAAATATGAAGAAATAGAACATAGTGATGTAAATCAACATTTCATAAAGGAAAAGTATTTGATAAGAATACAAATAAATTATTATTGTATAAATGCCCATAAAATAATAATAAATCAAATATTTATTTAGTTTTCAAAAAAGAAAAAAAAATCATTAAACTATTTCAGTATCATAAAAAGAAGAAGAGAAAGTTTATTTCCAAGAGTTAAGTAAAAAAGGCATATTGTAAGATTTTTATGATATAACATTGAAAAATAGAAATAAAAAAAAAACTTCATTTACCTTCAGTTCTTCCAGTTGTTGCTTCAGTCTCTTTATCATACCATCCAATTTTCTTTCCTTTCATGCCACTGACCAGGAGTTTGATACTTATCATCAAAAACAAGTCTTATCTGTGCCATTGGGCAATGTTACACATTCGTTGTCAATCCCAGTTGGAATGAAGGGGCAGTCTCTCGTTTCTCTCGTTCCTCAAAGATGGTGGATTCAGTGAAGGAAACAAGAGTTCTTCTTCATTTGAGACCTTCTATAGGATTGTCATTAGCTATTTTAAACTGAAAAAATTGTAAATATTATTATTTAATCATGTATGGGATGGTAATTCTTCATTACTTTATATTTCATTGGTGGTTTTAATAATAATTATTATTTATAAAATATAATATAATAACTATGATTTAAAATATATAGTAGTTATGAAGTAGTAAAGATAGTTGAAATTTTCATGGTTTCATTATCATAACCATGACAGGTTTTAATTATCAAAGTAAAATAACTAAATCATCATAATTATACTATGGGGATTTTTAGAGTATTATCATCTTATTTCATTTTGTAACTAAATCACATCTTTGAATCATTTGTATATGGAAAGTAAAAAATGAGCAATAAAAAATTGCTTATTTATTAAGATTAGGAATGATAATTAGTTATAAGAAATTCAGAAAATAAATTTCTGGAATTAAAACTGCTTAATTTATTTAAAAACTTACTTTTATGAATTATTAATCACCAAATGCTGTATTTCTTTAAATGCATGCAACCGTATACTTTTCAATATTGGGTATATATTAATTTTCACTGAAATGTCCTGTTTGATATGGTTTTTAAACTTTACGAAAGGTATAAAAACTTTCTCAATTTTATTTAAAATTTTGTGGCTATCATTGATTCATACACAAAAATATTTGTTTATTTGGATGGAAAACTGTAAATTTTCATAAAAATGTTAACGGGCATTTACATAATATGGATCAGTAATAGATCATTTATTAGAGACAGATTTTGATTTTTGTATTCACCAACAGTTTTCTTCCATAATAAATTATGTTTCACCCATTTCAAAAAAGAAAATATTTATAAATTTTCTAAAAAACTTTTTTAAAAAATTATGAATTTACACCTTAAAACTAAATCTACTGAAATGATTTATCTGTCGCAAAAAATACATTCTGGATATATGAAACATCAATCCAACTATACTAATAAATATAATACTGAATGTATATATTTGATTTTGGAACTTTGAAGATGGTTTAGTTGATAGCAAATAGGAATGCAAGCACCTACCTACTTCCTTCTATGAAGAGAATGCAGCTGTTTTGTTTCTTAATTAAATATATTTAAAAGATGTTTTTAAATAAAAATAAGTATTATATTTTTAAGATGGATTATGTATACAAATACATTTAATTTCTGAATTAGCTTAAGATGAAATTACAGACAAAATGAAGTACTCAATTTTTTTCTCTTTTAAGGCAGTTTAAAAATAAATGTTTTTCTATATCAATAAATTTTATTTTTTCATAAAGCAGTTGTCAGACAATAGGATTGATTTTCGTGAATGTAATATTGCATTTTAAGTATAATGTTGAAGAGAGAACAAGGAGTGAGGTAATTTAAAAGAAGATAGACATTGTGTGTATATATATATATATATATAAAATGCAGTTATATATTTATATTTTTGTATAATATATTTATTTTTTTGTTTGTATAACAAAATAACTATTTTAAAAATAACCTTCCCTTAAGTTTGGTGATTTTTTTTTTTTTTTACAAATTGTATTTCATATAGAAAATTAAATAGTTGAAAATTAAAATGAAAATCATAATCATGAATGAAATTTAAAACAATGAAACAAAAATTTTACAATGCATCTTTTCATTCACAATTTATAAAAAGCTTTCATTATTCAAACACATAAATCATTTATTTATTTTAATTTATAAATTATTTTTAAAAAATTGCAAGTTAATTGTTTTAGAAGCAAAAAATAAATACATTAAAATATTTATATAATATATTATATTTATTTTTTTTTTTTTTTTTCAGCAAATTAATAATAGAAAAAGAAGCCATTTATTTCATAAACCTTTTTATATTAAAAACTTACTTCAGTTCTATTTCCTACAGTAGCATCTAAAAAAGGAGAAACAGTTCTTCAATTCCACTCACATCAAATTTTTCATCAAATTTTTGAAAATCTCTTCCAGCGAGAATTTTTTGAGATTTGGATTCTATAAATTAAGTTGTAAAAAAATGATAATATATAATTTTATAGTGGCTAGATTTTGTAAAATAAATTATAAAAGAATTTTGTTAAAATGAATTTAAGTAAACTACTAAAATTAAAAAGTTCATAAAACGAAAAGATTATTTTTCATGGTAATCTAAAAATTTACCTATATATAAAGAGACTCATATCTATTATATAGTATAAGTATCAATAAAACTGATAACAGATGTAATATACAAACAAGAATAATTTATCCTATTAATCCAAAAATTTCCGACAGGTTAACAACTTGAACTTCATTAAACTGCTGCATATTATATGATACATTTAAATAATGGATATGCAAAATTAAAAAAAAAAATTAAATGACAAATTTAATTTCTCAGATCACATAGGAAACTTTAGTTTTTTTATTTATAAAAAATTTCATTCGTAATTATTTACCTTTCACAAGAAATAAATTATCTGTTTCATCATTTTGAATAAGATGCTTGCGCCTTTTAGGAGGAAGCATCAGAAGGGAATCTGGTCTTTTTGAAATTCTCCAAAATCCCAGTCCTCTAGGTCTTCATCAGGATTGGGGCAAATGCAACCATTAGAGTTAGGAAATTGTAAGCGGCATTTTTGGATTCGCCAACGAATTCCATCATGAATACATTCCCATTTCTAAGAAAAAGATATGTAAAACATTAGGAAAAACACTTTACAACGTATTGCTATAGATTTTAACAAGAATTGAATCATAAAAAAGCCATTTTTAATGATTCAATAGTCATAACAAAATATAATCTAATGATTATATTTTTTATAATTATATATTTATATATTTTATATATTAATGATTATATTTATATTTAAAAAATAGCTCTCAATGATGCATAAACTAATTATGTTAAAAATAACATAAAAAATAAATAAAATAGAATTTGAAATACCTGATGCAATTTACAAGGAGAGGAATAGTGAGGTTTTCGACATTCTATAGCTAATCGTTGATCTTTTGTGAGTTTGGGGAAGACAGGAGATATATTTGGATATAAATTCCTTGCATTCTTTCTTTGGCTGTTGACTACACTATTTTGAGAAAAAATATTGAATTTTTAATTACATTTTTAAATATTTACAGGTGCATAAAATATGAGCCAGAAAGGAAAGGTTTTCAATATAAATATTATTATTAAAATAAATATCATAAATACATTAAAATTTTGAAGATAAGCAGGCTTGATTTTTTTTTATTATCCTCAAAAACTATCTTCAAATTAATTTCATTATTATCAAAACATAATATTAATAAAATATTTAATCAACATTATCTCATCCTTCAAGTGACACAATATTAATGACAATATAATATAGACAAATCTTGCAGATTCAACACTAAGCCAAGGCCAAGAGTTCATCGATAGCAGTGGCAAGTGGTTGTGTGACAATCACTAGCAAGTATTGACCACACCTTTTCAATTGGTGAAAGATCAGGAGAAAGTGCTACCCAGGGTAATAGTCGAACATATTCTGTATCAAGGAAGGTTAGGGACTTACTGGCAACATGTAATTGCACATTATCCTGCTAAAATATGGCGTTATGGAGATCTCGAAGATAGGGCAGATCCATGGGCCTTAACACATCAGAAATGGAATTGCTATTCGCTAAATGTATTGTTATTCAAAGAGCCAGAAATAAGAACAGAAGGTGATAGTGACAACCAATGGTCCAGTACGACGATGGATGGGACGACCATCGATGGGGAAGTACGACGATGTAGAATGCAAGCTGGCAATGTGTATTCTACACGATGCGACTAGACACGGATCCGGCCATCATGGTGCTGTAACAGAACCGGAATTAAAGATATGTCACCCTTCTTTCGTCCCATGTTCGGTGTTGATTACACTATTGAAGGTGATCCAGTCTGTGACCAGGGTCAAGGGTAAGTAAAGCCATGGTCGCCATGCCGACAGTCCATGTGTCTGCAAACGTCGTCGAATTGTTAGAGCAGGCACTTACTAGCATCCAAATGACTCCATTTCTCGACTCACAGTTAATGACATGGCTGCAAGATCCTTTGTGGCCAAGATGGATATAATGTCCAGCTACTCATCTGTTCATGCACGACGTTCTGTATACCGTCCTGAACTCTTAGATTACATATTCTGCCGACAGTCATGAAATTTCGACCAACACGAGCAGCAATATTGTGGTACAATAATCTGCAATCCCGGTAAGCTACAATCCTTCTTTAATCAAAGTCAGACATGTGGTGGTAGGCATTTTCCCTTCTTACACAAGGTATTACAACTTTCTTAGCCGTAAAAAACGCTCAAATGAGAAAACTGCTTTTAAACATCTGTTTTTATACACAATGTAGATGGTGTTGCTGCTGCCTGATTTGCATGAATGTGCTGTAAACCAAATTGTTTGCATAGCACAGCATGTTCACTCTATCATGTAAATTTCATGGGTGTGGCATGCCGCCTTCCTAGTGTAGCAATTTTAATAGTCAGTAGTGTAGATCAAACTGTTATTGTAATAATTAAAGGATTATTTACATCAAATTTTTTTTTAAAGTCATTAAAGCTACAACAGAATATGCCTCTTATTATCATGGAATTTAGGAAGAACTATAATAATATCAGAAACATTATCAGAAATACATTCATTGAGAAGATATATCAAATAATATAATTTTATCACTACACTAATTAAATGCAAGAAATAATATTATATCTTGCATTCAATTTATATCTTGATATATCTGTTTATCAGCTTTAGTAATTAAACTAAAAATTGTTAGTTTAACAAAATTACTTAAAATAAATTAAGTTTGGTTTATTAATTAAATTTTTTTTACCCTCTTTCAATCAAGAAGCTATCTCTCCATGACTTTTTCCGACGAACCTCTGTATGACGGTGACCAGAACTATAAACAAAAAAATTGAGCTTATTAAATCATATTTTTTCAACCACTAAGTCAAATTACATATGTAGTCAAGGTAGTTTTAAGAAATTAATATGCAAACAGCTTTGGAAACTAAATTATAATTATGTTTATGTTATATATATATATATTTATATATTTTTTCCTTTAATGTTCTCAAAAAATGTGTTGAAAGAAAAAAAAATTATATTCTACCTAAATACATATTAAGAGGCACCCATCAGTAATCTGAGATGAATAAACAAATTTAAAATTATATATTAAATAACTTCCATATGCTTTAAAAAGCAACAAATACATTTATATACTTCTATAAGCAACAAATACATTTATATTGATAAAAATGATACTGTGAATGAAATACTCAAATGTATACTTACTAAAAGATGGAAGATTTTTTTAAACCAGTTCCAAATAGAATAGATAAATCAGACTAAGCCACATCAAGTTATACATTTTTACATAATGGACTTGATTGATCAGACATGTATTCAGACATGTATATGTATTCATATAAATATCTAAGTTCAAATTATAATATCTGCAATTGTCATTTCATTAAAGTAATTCAAAAGATGAAAGAAATGAAATTCAAAAATTATTTATGCTAAGAATTACCTTGCCCAAGCATCTGCATCTTTCAAAAGTGAGAAACGGAACGCCCATCCATATGTTCCGGGACCTCAACACCTGCTATGTCCAAAAATGTTGGTGCAAGATCAAGGTTTAAAACTATATCCTGAATTCTGCAAATCATAAATTAATTTATGACAATTAAATGGATATTTAATACAGTTGATATTAAGTTCTTAAATTAACCATAAGAAAATTCAAATTCTAAAAAAGTTTCAGTATACAAAAACGATAAATGTTAGATTATTTATTGCAACTTTTTGGGATTCATATTTCAAATATTCAAAACAAATAATATTTTTATTCAGATAGCAGGAAATGTAAACATTAAAGAATATTTCAAAGTTTCTAAGTTAAATCTCATAAGGAATTTGTTTGTTAATTTAAAATTTTTGAATAGATTTCAATTAACCAAAGTTTAAATTTAAAATTATTAAATAAATATACATAGTTCTAGTAAGGAGATATATTTTTCAGATTAAAAACATCCAAACAATTTGATTTTAATTTAACCAGAATCTCTACTATGTTTTATTAAATATTTTCTATAAGCAATGTGGTATATTTTCCAATGATTTTGAATTGAACTTTAAAATAATTAATTGAATCAAAATACATTGCAAAAGAAATACGATGATATAGTTCTTAAAAGTTAAACTAAAATTTTAAATAAATTCAGTAAAAATTAAATATAAAAAATGTTTTTTCTATACTGGTTTTGAAAATATTAATAAATCTAAAAACTTATAAAAATTAACTACAAATGATGGTTTGAAAATTGATTTAATTTATGTGTATGTTTTTCAGTTCACTCTGTAAAATTTGCCATTTAGAAAATGAAACCAAAATTGCAATTTAATCTTCATAAAAAAAAAAACAATTATCAATTCTAAACATCAAAACATTTATTATAAAAAACAAAACAAAAAAAATGTCATTACCTGACTCCACGAGGTACTTTGGGACCACGAACAAAGAATGGAACTCGAACATCAAACTCAAAAAGGCATGGACTTTCCTTTCACTAAACCAAATTGTCCAAGATGGTAGCCATGGTCAGAGGTGTAGAAAATATATGTATTTTCCAACTCTCCAAGTGATCGTAATTCTCTATAGAGCTTAGGAGATAAAACTACTGATAAATGAACAATATACTAATAACATGCAATAATAAAACACTATTTATAAAACTTAAATAACCATTCATCTATTTGCATGGCATAGATCTAATAAATTATTTAATTTCATTAAGTATATAAAATATTTATGTGTTCAATTGTAATATTTCAGAAGGTTGAGATAAAATAAGATATAAACAATAAGATATAACATAATAAGATATAACAAGATATAACATTTGCTAAGAATGCAAATGAAATAATTAACAATATAAAAATAATGTGATTAAATTCTAGTATAATGAAAAAAATCAAACATAATAGCAAAATTTATCTTATTTTTGAAATATATTTCATCAATGGAGATTAATGTAAATATCAATGCATTTAAAAATAAGATATGCAAAATTGAACATAACTTTTTATGAAAAAATTAAATTTTATTACTCATTATTTTATTCATAAAATTATCATATATAAATTCTATAGTACTTTAAATTTAAAAAAATCTAGTTACATAAGAACTTATCATAAAACTCATATACCCTTTCCACAGCATCATCGACAGATTGTAAAGTTTGAAGGCGCTTGGTATGCAATACATCTGTAAATTTTACATGAATAGGTTCCATTTTCCCAGTATGACGAAGTAACCATTGTTTATCAGGATTGGGAGCAAAATTCCAACTAGGTGTTCTAGAATACAAGCATTCAAAGTAAGAAAAATAAAAATTCATGGGATAAAATAATTTTAAAAATAAATCAAACACTCTTTTATTGAAAGTTTGTAAAAGTAATTAAAAAACATAAAAATATAAAATTACAATGCCAAATGTACAAATCAGCAAATAGGATAATTTTTAATAAATTATTAATTATGCATGAATATCTTAAATTTAAAACAAGGCAGGATATATTGAAAAGTTTACTGTATTAAATTTGTAATCTATTTAAAATTAAAAACAAATACATCAAATTTATGAATTTATTTATATTACTTTAAAAAAATCCTACACTTTGTTAGAAATTACATATGAAATTTATATAATGTCATTTAAAGTAAATATCACAATTTTATGGTATTACTAGTAAAACAATACAAAATATTATTAAATCAGGTTTTATCAAAATTAATGATTACATCACCATATGCATTGATCACAGTTTTGGGTGCAATGAGTATGTTGTTAATATGAACTAGATAATATTTACAGGTGATTTTTGCTTACTTGTCCATCAATATGACCTTATTCTGCTAATGAAAGCATACATACTTCTCTAAATTCCAAATTTTCAAGATTACATTATGGTCAGACAAACTGATGGTCAAGTATAATATGGGACATGAACTTAATGTTCTGTGAATGAATCCTGTATACATCTGAAACAATACACAGTACAATTATAGTCTTGGTAAAGCGGTTAGGTGAAAAGGCCCTCTCCCAAAAGAAAATCCCCATAAAGAGCAAGGTAGTCATTCAAGATGGATATAGTATACTGCCTACAGTGTTGACTAGCAACAATGGTTCAATGGTAATCACCAAAACAAGCATCAAAACATCATAATGCTGTGTCTGAACAGCACCAATATATGGACACTAAAGACAATAACACATAGCTGTGTCCCCTAATGACCTTGGAATATGTGCTATTGAAAATGCTTCATAAGACCAGAATACATGATGCCAGTTAATAGTCTAGTGACAATATGCCTCAGTCTACATGTTTCTTTTGCTTTTAGACAGCTGGGAATTGAAGTCATCAGAAATAGGTGAATAATTTCATACAATAAAACTTCAAGTGCAAGATGCATTCAAAAATGGAATGGACCTAGATTAACCTATGTTATGGTTCCTACTTTGCCTTACAAGCTGACTTGCTATCCTTAAGGATAGTCGCATTTACAATTATTATTGTATTGATGAAAATTGTTTGCTCTAAACAAAAGATACTATACACAGTAGATACCATCATACACAGATATTGTTATTTCTACAATTTTGTGGCCATGTCCCCTGTATAATATCATAGATTGCTTATGCCAGGTGGTGATAACTTGTTTGTGAATCATTTTTAATTTTTAGAAAAAAACGATGTTGACTTATTCAAGATTTCTTATACAAGATACATTTGCATTGTAATCATGCAGTAAATGTTGATTTTGTAATGCTTTGTTTGAAGTGTTTATTTGAAAATACAAAAATGTCAGAATTTTGTTATAGAAATTTTCTTATACAAGATATAGTTTAAATCCAAAAATTCTATTTTACTGTTTTAAGACAATGTAATAATTTAAAAAAAAAAATTATTTCATTATATATAAATCTGAATTATACAATTAAATGTAAATAATTCAATTTGGATGAGGATATTTTAATTTTCAAAATATAAGAAGTTAGAACAATCCGTTATATCACGTTTATTTCAGATGGTAACTTAATATTATTTTATTAAATTATGATAAATAATAATTTTTAAGGGCTATAATTAATAATGTTGCACATTGAATTAAAATATATATTAAATTCCAAAACATATCTAAATAATAAAATATTAACACATATTTACCTATGCGTGGTGACATTTTTGAAGAGATGGTGAAATTGTGGTGCTGCATCTTCAGGACCATGAGGAGAAGGAAAGGAAAGAACCATCATCACAGGTTTATTTGGAAAGTGTCTAGAAATTTAAAATGTAATTTTATCAAATAATTATACATTCATTAAAAAATAAAACATTAATTTTCTCATTCTGAAATTTAACCAAATAATAAATTATTGTGGGAAAATAGTGCAGTGGATAAAAGTAATAAATATATACAGCAAAATGCATGATACACAGATTAATTTCTTACAAAATTACAGAAAGTGTTTTGCTATACTGTTTAACCAATTTCTTTTAGAACATTTCTTATTTAAAATGGTCAAACAATTTTTTGTGTTAAGTACTGAAATTTCCATATGCTAAAGCTAAAATTCATTACCAAAACATATTGCTATATTTATCAATAAATAGGGGCAAAAATTTTATTACTATGATACTTATATATTGTTCAGTTTTATAGAGTTTATATATATATATATATATAAACAAGTACAAAAAGTTTATCATGCTAAATTAAATGTAATAATTCCTCAACAATTTTATAACTTTATATATGTATTCATAAGTGAGTGATGAATTGACCTGCCAAGGAAAATGATTGGGTAGTTGTGAAGATTTGGATAACTTTGCATTTGTTCTTTTTTTTTTAACTTATTAATTTAATAAATAAATAAATATAATTTAGTAATTATAAAACAGTTATTATAATTTATAAAATTATAATTAGAAAAATTTTAATCAATACACATTGGCATTTTGATTTTACAAAATAATAAACTGCTATATAATTTGCTACAAAATTAACAAAAAAATTTTTTTTATATATTTCAAATAAGCAATTATTCTAAAACTATAAGTAAAAATCTTTAAATCACCTTTTAGATCTATGAAGAAAACTAATACTGTCATTAGCTATTAAATCTGGATAATAATCTTTATAATAATTATCTCCATGTTTTATCTTGTTTCCATTAACATTAATGGAATAATTGTAGAATCTAGAATTTCGAATTAGAGCAACCCATTCTCGCCAACCTGGAGGTATGTAGGAGCCATTGTACTCATTCAAATACTTTCCAAAGTAAGCTATAAAAATTATACATAAAGTAAATAAATGCATCTTATATAATAAATTCCATTATTATTATACCATTACTCACATTTTAGTCATTAAAACATCATTTTGTTCTATTATTAAAGTAAGAAATAAAAACTTTTTGTAGTAAAATTTCAATAATCTAATGTCAATTTGAAAAAAAAAAAAAGTATTTTATAAAGAATAAGACACGAAAAGGCTTTTAAGCCATTCATTAAAAAACAAATATTTCTTCTTCTTTTTTTTTTTTTTTTTTATATAATTTTTATTATGCAGTTTACTATAAAAATTTTAACCAAATGGTATGTGCAAATTCAATTTATTTTCTTTATATTTTATATACAATTTAAAATAAAGAAAAATCATTCTACAAATATTAAAAGATTTAATGTTTTTCATATTTTGTACTTTTAAAACTATAATAAAAGATTTTTAAAATGTAAGTTAATTTGAAATTGAAAACAGTAAATCTGATAAACCATATTAAGTAAGCAATAACATGCGATGTTTACTTTTAATTATAATTCAAAACTGTTATTTTTAATTTTTGCCTTTAAATTATATCTTTTGTATAGCATTTATCATAAACTACATAATTCAGCCAGAAAATTCAGCATGTAGGAAATAAATGAGCATATGCAAATTAGTTGATCCAATGTGGAAGAAAATTTCAGATTAAACTAGATATTTCATAATAATGTCAAGTTTGAAATGTACTGACACAAATATTAGACAAAAATTTTTAATTATTTCTTTCATAAAAGTAATGCTTTTAGAATGACTTATAAAAACAATCTACTTTCACTATTCATTTAGAAACCAAAATGCCCTAGATACAGCAAATAAGATGAGTAATGTAATATGTTTAGATTAAATTTGATGGCTCAATTTATCACTAAATAACTTCCTTTTTATAGCATGTCTCATTGAATGATAGATAACAGAAGAACTTAACATTTTAGTGGAGAATAAATAATTTTAGCTCACAAATCATTATTTTAAAAGTTCTGGATATATTTGTAACGTTATGAAATCAATTACAACTTATTGTAAACAATTAATATTTCTTTACATTTAAGAAAACTTTAAATGCTTCAAAATATTATTAACTATCAAAATTGATAGAATAGAAAAACAATATACCTGTTCTATATCCAGCATTATTAAGGTATGTAGCAAAAGTTTTAGTCTCATGTTCCTGTTGCCACCATGGGGAACTACAATTGTCATTATTTGTGTGCACTTGGTGATTGTGAACATAGAGACCAGTGAGCAGAGAACTTCGAGAAGGGCAACACATGGGTGTTGTGACATATGCATTGGAAAAATGAGCTCCCCCATCCCCCAGGATTCTTAAGGTTTTTGGCATAAAATTCATAGAACCTGAAAGGAAATATCAATATTTTAAAGAAAAAATATTAAAATTTTATATATGATGAAGCAAACAGTAAACATTAAGTAAAAAATCAGATAAAGTCTCAGAACAATGGTTCTCAAACTTCCACGCTCTACCACTTTAGTACCTTGTTAATAAGGGAAAGAAAAAAAAAACTCCCCACACTCTTTTCCCTTAATAAACTTATCATTGTTGCAATTTAGCTATTTGCATAATTGAGATTATTTTCAGTTAACAATATATGAGAAGCAATCTTTTGTAACATAAAAGTATCAAGAATGTTAGGCGGTAAAGATTCAATTTTATTACTTTCAAATCTATTATATTGAAACTAATTAATATTTAATCATTATCTTAAAAATTAATTTTAACATTTAAATACAATTGATCAACTAATGTATGATCTAGCTTTTAAGAGAAAACATAAATCAAAATAATATATTAGTAGGACTTCTCTTAATAAATAACTTCTTTAAAAATATATGCTTTTCAACTGAGATTTCATAATAGTCAAAGCAAAAGGAATAAATATTGTTTTGGAATTAAGAAATCTGAACTATTCTATATGTGGGAAAGAATAATAATTGGTAATTTTAAACTCATTATTATAACTAAAACTTGAGTTTGTCGAAGCTTTTTATGCTTTTCTTAGATATAGAAAGTAATTTCTAAGATTTTAAACTTGTTCTGGTTGAATAAAAGTTAATTAAATTATTTATATATTGTTTTACATATATATTAATAAATAAGCATGTAAAATAGTTGTGTTTTTTAAGCTACATATATTTTAAAATTTATCCATTGAAATATATATTTGATCCAAGTAGCTGCAACAGTTGGATAAACATTGCTTAAAAACTTATAAGAATATCAAAATTAGTAAAAATATAATTTTATATTAGTATTATTTCATAAATAAAACAATATGGTTTAAAAAGTATAATGCAAAATCTTTTAAACACCGTAATAGGTAAATTATTACTGAATCAATTCTTCTAAAATAAGGAGATTCAAAAATTACTTTGACAACTGTTTATAAAACTCATTTCAACAATCTGAAATCAATACCTTTTGAAAGAAAAAAATTAAAAGGGCAATAGCTTTAAAATGGTTAAATTAAATTTAATCTATTTTTACATTTTCTATTGACCTGTTTGGTGATATCAAAAAGAGAATATTATAAAATACTCTTCAATTACAAAAATTTTTAAATTTCTTATAAAAATGAATTTTTCATTTGAAATTCAATCTCATGTGGTAATCAATTAAAAATCAAGCAGGTAAATATGAAATAATTACTGTTTTAATCCAAAAAGATGAAGTATAAAATTGCATGTATAAAATTTTAAAGAAACTCTTTTTATTTTTTGTAATGAAATATTTAAATACCTTTACTTCAAAATTTAATTTTGAAATTAAAAAAAAAAAAATTAAACAGCAACATACCTAATTCAATATCTTGATCATCAGTGATTATCAGTATCACATTCGGTTTCTTGTCTCGGAGCTGTTGAGGAAATTTTCTTAATCTACTCTCTTTTCTTGGAAATATATTGCGGGATGAGTATCTATTGGAATCATAGTCATATGGTCCACTGTCAAAAAAAGGTAGGAAATATTTATAATCACAAAAAAATGTTATGCATGGTGATCAAATGTTAAAAACGATTATTACGATCAATTATTTTATTTTTAAATTAAAATAACCCGTAAAGATGAAACATATTGAATTGATTTTATTTATTTAAATTGCAGGCACTAAAAGAATAAAAAATAATGTTTTTGTTTTTAAATCCATTAGTAAGAGTTTGGTTTTTTTTTTAACAAAAGGAATTTTTATAGCATGCATATTGGATACAGACGTCTTGAAGATGCATAAGACTACCGAATCGGGGAGAAGCTCAATTTGTAACCTGAGAGGCAAATCAAATCGTGTCTATATCGGGAACGGCCAAGATAAATCTATGTCAGAAAGTTCTCAATTATATTTGGTTTGTCACTCTAGGGCAGGGGGTCGGCAACCTTTTGAGTCGGAAGAGCCAAAAATGGCAATTTACAAAATTTCAAAGTTTTAAAGAGCCACAAAATTTTTCTTGCCAACAATAAATAACAGGTGAGCTGAAATGTTCGTAGGCTGGCACATAGATGGCGCTACTAGTATTAAATGCATATGATTTTTAGTTAGCCCTAACCTTCAAAAGACACGTGTATAAATTTGACAGCTGTTGCGCTATTAGTATGTGAGTTATAACATTTTTAGTGTTCATCACGTGCAGTCTACTCAGCTGACTGTCGATTGGATTCCGGTGTGAAATGATGGAGCCATGTTTCATCCATTGTCACATATCGACGCAAAAATTAGGGTTTATTACGATTGAACAGCTCCAAACACTGCTTAGAATCCTCAATTGGTTGTTGTTTTTGGTCGATTGTGAGTTCGCGCGGCACCCACTTTGAATAGAGCTTTCGCATATCCAAATATTCATTCACGATATGTCCAACACGTTCCTTTGATATCTTTAGGGTCTCAGCTATCTCAATCAACTTCACTTTACGGTTATCAGAAATTATTTTGTGGATTTTTTTGATGTTTTCGTCGATAACAGCCTCTTTGGGGCGTCCACTGCGTGCATCATCCTCGGTACTCATTTCGCCTCGTTTAAATTTAGCAAACCACTTCTCTACGATTGATTTTCCTGGTGCAAAGTCCGAATAATGTTTATCAAGCTAAGCCTTGGTTTCAACAGTATTTTTTTCGCCAAAAAGCAATGCTTTATTAACACATGAAATTCCTTTTTATCCATTTTTTCAAACTAACAAAAGTTGCTCCACTAAAACTGCTATAACTCACATACTAATAGTGCAACAGCTGTCAAATTTATACACGTGCCTTTTGAAGGTTAGGGCTAACTAAAAATCATATGGATTCAATACTAGTAGCGCCGATTTAATAATACTAGCCCACCTGTTAGTACTCGCATAAATAAAGTTTTTTGATAAAAAAAAATCTATTTATTCATAAGAAAACATATCTATTTATTCATCATATCATTCTATTTATTCGTTATTAGATAATTACTTATTATTTAAGTAAAAAATTAAAACAATAAAACATTTACTTACAACACTAACTTGTACTTCAATAACAAATAATTGAACAAACAAATTCAATGGGAGCGATGCCTTTGCATGGTTATTCAAGTAGAAAATTTAAACTTTACTAAACAATGTAATTTGTACTTAAAATAAAAAAAAAAAAAAATAATATACATTTCAGCAAACAAATTCAATGGGAGCATTGGCTTTGCATGGTTTTAGAAAGTTTGGATAAATTTGGCTCATAACTTGTTACTTTAAGCAAACTCTTAACGACTCTAAATTTTCATTAGTTAGTTGACTTCTTACTTTACTTTTAATTATATTCATGCAAGAGAACGCTTGCTCGCACGAATATGTCGATTCGAAGATAGTCAGCACAGCACTCAAATGTACAGTGAGGTGAAGAAGTTGTTTTTCACCTCACTGTAGCAATCTGGAAGACTATTCCATGCGTCGAATATAAGTGCCTCAACTCGTGGCATTTCTTTTAAAGTTGTCCACTTTTGTTGCGTTACGTACATACATTTCTGGACCTCCAACTCTTCCAACTTGCTTTTCAACTCTGTAAATTTTCCACTCCACAAAGCTTTACTTTTTAAATCGATCAATTGCATTTCTAGAGATCCAGTATCAATTCAAATGGCTCAATGTGGATTTCGTTACTATTTGTGTTGAGAGGATTTACTATGAATGCTAGAGTGGTTTTGTTGATTTTGAATTGCACACATCTATCAGCAAATTCATCTTTTAATTTTTTATAACTGTGCTGAAGTACCTAATGCCGACAGTTGCACTAGTTTTATCACGATATTGCTTTAGAAATTGAAAATGAAGTAATATAACGCTCTGAATATCTTCTGCAAAAAGAATTAATTTTTATTCAAAACAAATCAATTCTTCTACCAAAACATAGTCTGGGTTTCCCTTTCCTTGCAGTTTTAGATTCAGCTCATTTAATTTCGCTGTGATATCCACCATAAAGTAAAATTTTTTGCAACCATTTGCCGTTCTCTAACTCAGGGTGATTAATGCCTTTTTTATTTAGGAATGTATTTATTTCATTCAAGCACAAAAAACGTTTCAACACCTTACCTTTGGAAAGCCATCACACTTTATTGTGAAGAAGGAGGTCGGAATACTGAGTCTCCATTTCGTTTAAGAATTCTTTGAACTGACGATGGTAGAGTGCTTTTGGCAAGATGCTGTTAACAATCTTGATTACCAAATTCATGACCTCAACTATTTCGGCCGGAAATGTTTGGTCACAAAGCGCTTCTTGGTATATTATGCAGTGAAGCGTAAGAATTTCGTGGTTTATTTTTCTCTGAAGAATCGTTGTTGCCCCTTTATTTTTCCTGGCATCCATGGCTCCATCAGTTGCTATTGAAACGATTTCATTTAAATCGATCTTATTGTCTTCAAGACATTTTTGCACGGCATTCGCTATATCTTCCCACCTAGTTTGTCCCGAGAGCGGTAGCAATCCTAGAAGTTCTTCTTTTGGACCTTGGGAAGACATATACCTGACAAAAAGGGCAACTTGTGCCGTGTCTTTTATGCCGCAAGACTCATCTATAGCCAGTGATAAGGCAGAAGAAAGTTGAATATCTTCCACCTGCAAATATGTTACATTTGAAGATATTTTAGATATTCTATCTTGTACTGTTTTAGCGGATAGTGGCAAATCTTTGATTTTTTTCAAGATTTCTGGTTTGTTTTTGAAATCACGAAACAGTTCTTCAGATTCCTCGTTAATCGTTAACGATTTTAGGACAATTAATTATTTTTTTTTTTTTTTTTTTATTTTTTTTTGATAAAATAAATAATATTTGCGTATGGAACTAAAGAGCCGCAGTTTCACATCCAAAGAGCCGCAGGTTGCCGACCCCTGCTCTAGGGTCATTTAGTGCACTTTAGGCTAATTAGATCGGGGTCTACAGTTTAACGTGGAATCGAACCACTGACAAACATTCATGCCACCGCCAGGATTCGAACCTGAAGCTTATGGTACCAAAGGCCAGAGCGCTAGCCAATTGGCCATCAGGCCGCTTATGTTTGAGGAGGAAAATAGCAGAATGTGAAACTACTTTCCCAAACGCTACATCTCGCAATGCTTATTTCAAATTATGATGACAACAAAGACATTGTGATCCTGACATTAAAAATTATATAGGATGCTGTAACCAATATATTGAAAGCACATATAAATTATATCGATATAACTGTATCTATATATATAGTGTATATATAATAGTATATTATAAATTATATCATATATGTCTGTTTTAATACAACGTTCTGGTCAAGTTTAAGATCCAACTTCAATCGTGAGATCTCGAAGAAATCAATAACATTTTAAGCATTAAATTCCAACTTTCAAAGTGACCTGATGGCCAATTAGTTAACGCTCTGGCTTTTAGTACCACAGGCTTCCTGTTCGAATTCTGGAGGTAGCATGGATGTTTGATATCCCCGGATATATTGTATATTGTTCGGAATCTACGTTAAACTGTAGGCCTCGGTCTATTTAGCCCAAAGTATGCACAAGATGACCGTAGAGCGACAAACCAACTTTCGAATAAAAGAGTCAAACAGATGTAGTCACTTACAGGATCCACCATTTCTTCTTTTAACATACAAAATAATGTTTTCCGGAATCTAAACAAAAGTGCTTCTTTTATTTGAAGATATCGTTTAATAATTATAATATCAAGTTTATATGTAATCGCTATTATAGCCAAAAATTTTATAAAAAATTATATAAGAAAATAAAATTATTTCTATGTAATTCGATCTGTTTTAAAAACTACAAAGATTAAAGAATATGAACTATATTAATGACAGAATCGGTTTGATTTGGTTTGTCGCTCTACGGTCATTTTGTGCGTACTTTAGGCTAATTAGACCGGGACCTACAGTTTAACGTTGATTCCGAACTCCTCACAAACATCCATACCATCACCAGGATTCGAACCTGAAGCCTGTGGTACCAACGGCCAAAGCGCTAGCCAATTGGCCATCAGGCCGTAATTAGATAACATCAAAATATTTTTCTCTTAAAAACGAGTCTATAATTATTTATATATTTTGAATTAATTAGGCATAAGTAGCATTATAAAATAGTTTTGCTGTAAACTATCGCTTCACAAACGAGGCCAAAAAAAAAAAAAAAAAAAAAAAGCCATCTATAAACAACATTCGGAAATTGTTTCACATTCTTCTAAGACTGGTACTATAAACGGCATCAATATTCCTTCAAACATAAAGCCATTTTTGAAAGCAGGCAAGATTTATTTCATGTAAACAAATTTAATATAAGAAATATTAATAAACTATTAACATTTAATTTCTTTGTTTCTAATATCTTTAGATGGTAACATCTCATAATTGATTCTCATGATGACTTTTTTTCTACCCATTTTACGATTTCTATGCTAAATTATCGCAAATGTTTCAAATCGTAATAAAAAAATGAATATCAAATCTTAAAGTGAGAACGTTACATTATGGTAAATATTAAATGTTAGCAGGTAAAAACATTTTAAAAACATTTTAGTAATATTACATTAATCGTTACTTCAAACATTATGGTAAATTCATTAAAAATTCTTCTTCAATGGCGCAACAGCCCCATCGTAGGGGCCAAGGCCGTCTGCCTACTTGCAGATTTCTGAAGAGGAGACATTTTCTTTTTACGGGGTAGGGTTGTCAACCTTACGCCCAACGCTCAAGTCATATTAGACCGGGACCTGTGGTTTAAAGTGGATTCGAACCACTACAAACATCCATGGCACCGCCGGGACTCGAACCTGAAACCAGTGGCACCGAGCGCCAGAGCTAGCTACTCGGCCCGCTTTAAACATTATGGTAAATTCATTAAAAGTTAGCAGGTATAAATATATTAAAAAAACATTATGGTACTTAATACTACATTAATCGTTACTTCAAACGTTATAACTTCCTTAAAAGTTATCAGACATAAATATATTAAAAACATTATGGCACTTAATACTAAATTAATCGTTACTTTAAGCATTATGGTACTTAATCGCTACTTCAAACATTATGGTAAATTCATTAAAAGTTAGCATGTATGATTATATTAAACATAACAACGTATTTTTTAGAATGGGAGAATTATAAGTATTTAGCGTTTAAGCGTAAATACAAAAAGCAAATTCAAATTATTCACATGTGTTAATGGAACAGCAATAAAAGAATGACGCTTACTTTTGATAATTTGGCACATCGGGAAGGAATGCACTATGTTGCTTGTCCTCGGGTCGTCGAATTTTGTCTGCATGGGCTAATGCGGGTAATGCGAGGAAAAAGAAAAGGACTAGTTGTTGCAATTTTGAAGGATCCATTTTGTGGGCAGTGTGTTAATGGGGTGATTTCAACATAGTGCAAGAAACTGAAATGGAAAGAGGGAAAAAGTTTTTAAAATGATATTTAAAAAACACACTTATTCATATTCTTAAAAAACATACATAGGTAACTTAAATAGGTAGACAAATAATTAAATATTCATAAAAAGGAATCTACTTATATATTACAAGCAAACACATTCAGGCATACAAAATAGAATATACATTAATTGCACTTTTTCTAAAAGCTGGATGAATTATAATAATGATTACTAATATTTAAAAAGTTATTAGTAAAAATTCTAAAATTGCTTCCCCTCCCCCTCCTGCTTTACAGAAGATGTTGGTAAAAGAATGAATTGAATAATTGACAATCTATTGAATTTTAAAAATTAATTTTAAAGGCATATATGTATCTTTAAACAGTCTTAAAAAGAAACATTTCCCGTTAATATTGCTGCATTTTAGGTATGTAAATACATTCGTTTTCATTTTTAAAATAATAAAAACTCACTTGTTATTTTGAATTGAAGTTTATAAAACAAGTGATTTTGGAGGCAATTTTAGGACAGAATTTTGTATTCTTAAAACAAAAAAAAAAACAAGATTTTGATGGCAAATATTAGCAGTATTTTCACGAAAGTTGAAATGAATGTTTCGATATAACTCATGATGTTAAAATAGTACACACTTAGTATTCAAAAACTATAGAACTCTTTTTTGAAAAGAAAAAAAAAAAAACCTTCTTAAAAATAAAAAAACAATTTTTTTATACGTGCCTGAACTAAAATTCAGACTTGTGGTAACACAAAGTTTGTAAAAAAAAAAAAATTTAATTACATAATAAAATAACCAAAAGTTTTTTTGGTCAAAGTTTTTTTTTTTTTTTTTTTTTCAAACTTTCTAACTGTATGAAAAAGTTTTTAGCAAGATAAAAAATTATATTATATATATATATAATAATCAAAAACAAAGTGCCCGTTAACGATGGTTTTTATCTTAAATGTCTATCTTACAGTTTCTAATAAGTAAGATAATTGGTTTATTTGGTAAAATTAAAGCTTTTGTAAGATAATCAAAGCTGAAGAAGTAACCAACGAATTACAGTCATCATTACCAATGAATTATTAATAATTAGGACAGAAACAAAAAATGCGATTTCAGTGAGATATGTGTGTCAAATATTTATATTACCTAGTGCATATTTAATATGTTTCCACAGTGGCTCTGAACCCTTTATTCTTAAGGTTCAAGACTGACCCTTAAGATAACAAAGTCAAAGGTCAATCTTTAAATTGGCCCTACTTAAACCAACCACAGCCAACATCTCAAGGTGCGATTGAGTCAGACTTTACTCAAGCGAACGTTGATCCACTGTTCTGTAAACACTTGAAAAAGCACAAAAGAAGCGAGCAATAAAAAAAAAAAAAAAAAAAAGAAATCTGGCCTGTCAACCGAAAGTGTGCACGTGGTACCTTTTAAGAACTATTACCGAGTTCTTTATATGCCACCAGGAAGATAGATAGCTCTTTTTCTTTTTTTTCTTTTTCTTTTTAAAGAAAACCGTCTGGCAATTCAATCTTGCGCGATTACTGGAAGAAGTGTCTCGAATCAAACTCGTGTTCTGAAGCAAACCCTTGTTCCTCTAAACAGTAGATCTGTCCACGCCCGTCTTCCGTTCGTCGCAAATTTTTTTTCTCGTTTATCACTCGCGAAGCGTCGTGACACTGTGTTTACATATTACCAGAAGACAGCCACCCAAGTAGATCGCTGTAGGGGAGCAGTCCTGTTCCTTTGAGGTGTTCGACAAGCATTCTGTGTGTTTTCGATTTCCGTTCGGGATAAGTGATTCCGTTAAAGTGAAGTGGTGTCGTGTGACAACTCCGTGGGACTGATGAAATACGGTGTTTATTTATGCGTATTATTTATTTAACACTTTAAAAACGGAGATTTGTGTGGTTAAAATAGCATCCACTTTATATTCAACAGATGGCGATGTTCTAAAATTAGGTTCTTATCGACATCTGGATGTTCTAAAAAGTACATTTTCTGTCGAAACAATCGAAATTTAACAAAGAAAAAAATTATGAAGAATCCGTGCAATATGTTTTAAAAAGTTATTGCAACACATACTTGATTTTTCTTTTCTTTTTAACTTTTTAAAGCGATTCCAAAAAGTAGAACGGTCCCTCAGCACACTTGAATCATACAATCAATTTTTATTCGTTTTAAACACTTTAGATGAAAAGTTGAAATGAATATATAACTAAGGATGTTAAAATAGTATATACTTAGTATTCAATATTAACTATAGAACTCTTTTAAAAAAATTTCTTAAAAATAAATAACAATTTTTGTTATATGTGACTACAACTCAGACTGAAATTCAGACCTGTGGTAGCATAAAGATTGCAAAAAAAATTAATTACGTAATAAAATAACCATTAAAATTTCTTTTTCAAATTTTTTAACTGTATGAAGAAGTTTTTATCAAGATACCAATATAAAATTTTTTAAAAAATATATAAAAAATAATCAAAAATAAAGTGCCCCGTTATCTTTAATACCTCTAAAAAGTTTTTACGACTCTACCCCTTTTACTGGTAATTCAGTTCTTAGATCCCTCCCAATTTATGACATTACTCTATTTGAAAATAGAATCCTAGAACTGTCTCAATATCCTCAGTTAGTATTTTCTCCCTAATCTTCTCTTTTTGAAGTACCACAGATCAAGCTCCATTTGCTGGCAGCTCAATCATCCTTTTCAATGTATTAATTATAATTTCCCATTTGAATATATTCGGATATGTTCTTATTCTCCTTCTTTTTTTTTAAATTTTTATAATAATATTAATATAAAAAATTACAAAAAAAAAAGGCATAACAATTTAATGGACATGGATCAAAGGCAATGCTTTTTATAATCAAGGACAGTAAACTCCGCACCCAAGAGCTTCGTGCATGCTTCAATTGATGTAAAGTGTCAGTTAACGATGGATTTTCTATCTTAAAAGTCTGCCTTGGAGTTTCTAACAAGTAAGATAATTGGTTTATTTGGTAAAATTAAACTTAAACAAGTAAGAGGTAAAAAGAGTAAGTGAGTAAAAAGCTAAAGAGGAAGAGTAAAAAAAAGCTAACAAGTAAGAGCAACAAAATTAAAGTTGTTAATGATAATACCTTGTTAAAATAGTATCCATCCAAACTTCCTATTTTAAGCATTTCTTTTTTCTGAATAAAAAGCGATGTTCTAAAAAGTTTTACTCAATAATGTCATACGCTTATCATTTCATTAGCACGAAATCTGGAAGGAAGGAAAGGTAGAAAGGCGAAGAATGCATCATGCTAGTTGAGTTATGGGCTATTTTTAAATTACACTACAGTTCCAACAGAAAAATTTGCAATAGTTACTTTATTTTTAGAGTTGCAAAATGTATAAATTAATAGAAGAACTACTTCCTTTCTATTTACAGATACTCTATTTTTTTTTTTTTTTTTATCTGTCTTGATACAATTCAAATAAAATTGATGATGATTTCTATTTATTTTCCTCTTTAAGGTGTACAGCTTAGTTATCAAATCTATGTTTTTATTTATCATAAAAAATTAAAAAAATCGACTGCAAAATAAAAGATAAAATGATAATTCCTAGAATGGTTAAAAAAATTAATGTTAGATGAAAGTGATAAGGATAGCATCGTTATCCTAATCCCTTTCATCTAACATTAATTTTTATCAACAAGACTTATCTTTCTGTAATGAACAAGTTATGTAATAATGACTTGAACTGTAATGAACGATTTATCCTTCTGCATAATGAAACAAAAATCTTTCAAATTCAATCATAAAAACGGCAAATATAATCTTGATTAGCCAATGAGTAAATTTATCATGAAATAAAAAAAAAAATATATTTTAAAAATCTTACATTGTTTTCAGTTACAAATTCCAGAAGTGGAAATGAAAGATTTAATTAATAAACTTTTGTATATATGATATTAAAGGAATTAAATATGCCGCAATTGACTAATGTGTCAATTTAATCGCCATTTTAAACTTTTAATTTCTGTTTTTTATTTTACCAGCAGTATATTTGTTATTCGCATAATGCATTTTGCTATAGTTTAAGCTGGAAGAACTATAGGGAGTCACATGCAACATGCGAAGTCTGAATTTCTGAAATTTAAGTCAAAACTGCTATGTATGAGTAAATAAAATCAACACACTTTGTATATTAAAATTCATTTATATATTTATTCATAATAGGTTTTTCAATACATAATTCTTTGTATATAACAAAAAACTAAAAATTGCCCATTAAATCGTTATTATTAAGAGGTTTATTACGTAGTTTCTCCACCAGAAATTAGTTATGAGCACATAACATTGCTTTAGACCAGATCATGTCACCATAGCTAAATTTGAAAAACAATGGGTGGCTCTAAGTTGACCAGTACTAATTGAGGTTTGGTTAGTCGCTCTACGGTCATTTTTTGCACACGCTAGTCTAATTAGACCGAGACCTACAGTTTAACGTGGATTCCAAAACCACTCACAAGCATTCATGCCACCGCCAGGGTTCGAACCTGAAGCCTGTGGAACCAAAGGCCAGAACACTAGCCAATTGGCCATCAGGCAGCTATACTAATTAAGGATACTAAGGAGAATTCTATGTATATAACAAAAAAAAGGAAAAATTGTTCATTGAATCGTTATTATTAAGAGGTTTGTTAAGTTTGCCTCTTTTCAGAAATTAGGTGTTATGAACACATAACATTGCTTTAGCTTTAGTCAAGTTCATGCCACCATAGAACCACCATTGGGTTCTAAATTTAGCTAAGTTGACCAGTACGCAGGGTAACTGCAATTGTGCTTTAAAACAGGTAATTTTTGTATAGAATATTATTCCATATTTATAACCAACAATAGTTTGAATTGAATTGTATCTATAAATGCTTTATGAAAGGAATAGAAATTTATAGACAGTTCAAATGAAGTTAACAAAACAAAATTTTTGAATTAAATATTTAATTGTATAGTCATAAACTTTATACCACGACATACGACATAAAAAATAAATAATGCATGTATGTATATTAGTATTAATTAAATATGGCGTTTTACATTTTTATTAAACCCTAGAAACACCCCTCCCACTTCAACAAATAAAAATAAAAAAAAATATAAACTTATAGAATTTTAAAAAACCAACGCCAGCAAAATAAATGAGAATTTATGTTTTTTAAAAAGAAATATTTCTTTACAAAATCGCACAATTTAAACTCGTGGAATGTAAATTGCCTATGGAATTGATTAAATTTTTAAAAATTGCCTAAATTCTTCGCAAAAAAAAAATAATAATAAAGAAAGAAAGAAATGATAAAGAAAGAAATTCTGCTTTCTTTGATACTTTTTCCAAGATCAACGAACTACGTAGAGCGAATGACACGAAGAGCACAGCCTATAAGTGAACACACAAATGTCCATCAAACGCAGTCTAGACATTCTCTCCAGACGTGAAATTTCAAATTCCAATTTTTCCCGCCCTTTCTCTGGCATCGCTCTTTAATTCCAGGTTTAATAAAATACTTTAGCACGCAAAGAAATGAATATGTATACCACAAAGGAAACTAAGTACAACAAAATGAAATTCGAGTCGTCATAAAATACACATAAAGTAGCTCGAATTAAAATCAGAAAAACAATTTTTTTCCTTCAGGAGGAGGAGGGGGGAAGAGGGTAATAATCGTCTAGTTCCGCCATTTTTCAAAAAAAAATAATCATTTCTTTCCCCCTTCCCCCTCCTTCTTCAGAATGAATCACGCCAAATCACTATTGGGTACTTAATTTAAGGTCCACGAAAAGAAATCTCGTCCTTTTTAATATTCTTATTTTTCCTGTTTTCGGTTTCCCTGTAGAAACGTGATTCTTTAATGGCTACCGACGGTCGAGAGATGCGGTCTATGTAAATAGAGCCCATATTTTTTTTAAAAGAAAAAAAAAAAAAGGAAGAAATATATTTTCCTCAGACCATTCAAGAGAAGAAAAATAAAATAAAATAAATAAATAGGTAACTGGTGGTTATTACAAACCGGCGACTTGCAAGGATAAAATTATCTGCGTTTTGGGTTCATCCCAGTATTCGGCCTTCTTACTCAGATGCGAAAGCCTTTTAAAATATTGCATGTTTTAACAACCAAAAGTATAGAATAAAAAAAAAATTTACTATGAAGAATAGTTTAATCCGGAATACGTAAAAAAAATGAAAAATAATTTAAAATAAAAGTTTTCAAAAGAGAGCCCTATGTGCAAAAGAATTTCATTAATATGCACATACATATATATGTAAATTTTAACAGGTATAGCAAGACATTTTTATAATACGGTTTGATTTTTTGGTTGTCGCTCTATGGTCTCTCAAGGCTACGGCGGTCGCTCTACGGATAAAGAACTCAAGATAAGAAAGATAAAGAACTCAAAAAGATATAAAGAAGTCAAAAACTTGAATAAAAAAAGATGGGAAGTCGGTAGTAGAGTTTTTTATTGAGTTAGTGGATTTACGATTTATTTTGTGCACACTTTGAGTTAATTAGACCGGGACCTACAAAATTAAATGGATTCCGAAACCACCACAAGCATCCATGAAACCGTCGGAATTCGAACCTGAAGCTTGTGGTACCAAAGGCCGAGCGCTAGCCAATTGGCAATCAGGCATATAATACGGTTTGAGAATTGAGGGAAAAAGAGAGCCTCCCTGCAATGTAGTTTTAAAACATGGGAAATTAACCACTCCATAATTTGGCTGATCAACATGCTGAAAAACATAGAAGAAAATGATATTTTGCTAAAAGACTTATGGTGTATGTTGGGAGAAAAAAAAAAAAAAAAAAACACCCGCAACCAACGGACAACCAATTCGTAGAGGAATGTTATAAATTCTGTTACTACTCTTTTTTTTTTTTTTTTTCCCCCTTACAAAAAAAAGTAGCAATACGAGGTCACTCTGAAATATTTGAGATACGGCCGAATGGTATAAGTTTAACTTACCAAATTTAAGAGTGTTCAAAGTAATCCTCCAACATCAATGCACTTTTTGCAGACGAGTTTTCAAAAGATTAAATGCTTCACACGCCATCCATTTCTTGGAATTACAAAAGCCTCATCAATCTGCATCTTCCGGAATGAAAACGGCGACCACGTAAAGCGAAGCACGTTAAGTTTCTTCTGTATCATTTGGTAAGTGCAGCGATTATCATCGACTAACATTTTTTCGTATGGCCGACACATTTTCTGGAGCTACAGCTGATGAAGGTCTTCCTGTGTGTTTTTTGATCAGCAGAGAACTTCGGCCCCTACAAAAATTCTGTAAACCATCTAAATACAGTAGCACGAGATGGAGCTTCGTCTCTATACTATGTTGGTTGTAAACGTTGAAGGCGTTCTTCTAGATTTAACCCCCTTTAAAATCATAGAAAATCATAGCGCGGTAATGTTCTCGCATTAATTACCTTTTCCTTTCTTCCAAAATCTATTCTACGACAGGTAAATTGCAATTGTTGCCACAAATTATTGTCTGCGACCATAAAAAAGTTTACAAATTTAACGCATATTTTTTTCTGCGTTTGCCATCTGCCACTGTCTCAAAAATTTCAGAGTTATTCAAGTATAAACGGTTTAGCAAGGGCTTTTATTTAGTCTATAACAAAAGACAAAAAACAGTTTAAGACAAAAAAAGAAGTCACAGGGAGTTATTTGACTATAAGGACATTTCATACACAAATACCTTACCGACCAGTACATAAATTTTGCCGCGCCCACTAGTTAAATAATAGTTGAAATTATGTTGGCACTTAAATAGTTGAAATTCCAAAGCATCACAACTAGCAAAAAAGATGGTACACAAATGAGGATAAATTTTAAATCCATGAATAAATTACATTCGAATTTGATTCTTTCTATTCACTTCTTTAATTGTACAAATGTCTCGCATACGAGTTACTTCAAGTCAATTTTTTTTTTTTTTTTGTACCATTTTTAAGTTTTGAACAAACTACTTTCTTTCTTTTTTTAAAGAAACCTAACGATAGTAGGGAGTACCAGTATTGGTAGATAAGTTTTTAAAAAGTTAATATTTGATAATAAATAAAAGTTATTTTTAGATAATTAAATTATATTGAAGAAAATTATGCCACGTTTAAAATATCAAACAAAAATCAAAACAAACATGGATTCTTCATTTAAAACTCCAGCCGGATGAAGATTCTGTCAACAAAATGTTATACTAGAAATATAATACTATGTTAGAAATACTTTAAAAATTCGTAATATCATATTAAATTTTAAGGAATAATGAGTAAAAATTAGGATATTGTGAACAACTAATAGGAACTGTAAAAAAAGTAATCAATTTTACAAATAGTCAAATGACAGACATAATAATAAAACATAAAAAATCTCAAATCTTCACAAGGAAAAAAAAAAATTAATATTAACATAATACATCAGTAACAATATTAACTTAATATTAACTTTTTAAATAATAAAAATTCATGAGTATCAAACTTTAATAGGAATAAATAATTTTGGTAATATAATTAATTTAATGAGTCATAAAACAAAAAGTAAAAAATTCTGATACACATTTAAAAATAATAGTTATATACATATATGTATGTATATAATTATTATGAGAGGACATTTTTCTTTCACTTATTTTTAATAAAATTAGAACGTGATCTGAATCAAACTTAAGTTTTGAAAATTAAAAACTTTTAGAAAATTGAAAGAAAAAATTTTTTTTTACAATTACAATCATTACACTAAAAGTTATGCATAATAAAACTATTTAAAACAAAGTACGTCTAATTAGATATCACACACAGAGAAACTTGTCACGGAATTAAAAGAAACTAAGATATGAGAGAAGATTATAGCCTTAAGGGGAATAGCAGACAGTCGAACAAAAACACAACGGCCACCAACATCGCTTACCAAAACCTCTCCTTGAATAAACCACTGCAGATTCATTCCCCTTTGGTGTTCCCGTCATGCATTGGTTAGGGTTAAGTTAGGTTAGGTTAGGTTGGTTAGGTATGGAAGCGATTACAAAGAGGTTGTTTGTGGAAATTTCCAATCAGGGCAGGATTTTCCTATAGGCTAACTAGGCTTCAGCCTAGGGCCTAAAGATCAAGAGGGTTCAAATTATGAGCAAAATTAGAATTACACTATTCTAAAAATGTAAATACTAAAACACTGAATCGAAAATAAGGAGAAATTCTACACATATGACTAATAAACAAATATAAAAATGTATTGGTTTAGATTGACGCGTTCGGCTCATTGGATCTGTTCGTTTGTATATACTAGAGTGCACCAAAGTATAGTTCATACGTTCAGTTATTTGATAGAAAATATGATAATTTTTATTGCATATTTTTTTTTTTCGTGGAGCAGATTTTTATTATTGAATTTTATTTCTTTGTAAATGTTATGTGTTTATGTTTGATTGGTTATTGTTACAAGTACTATATAGGGTGTTGAGAATAAATGTCCAAATAAGTGTTCTCGGCCTTTTTCTTATTTATTATCCGTTCACATTTTTTTTATAAAGATTAGTATCAATCACAACATGTTTCATTTAACATATTGATATATATCACAGTAATGATGTATTTTATTATCTCTCATGTCATTTACAAACTTAAAAATGGGAGGTGAAAGGGCCTCATAAGTGGAATAGCCTAGGGCCTCTTTTCATCTAAATCCGGCCCTGTTTCCAATAAACACAATCATAACTATAACACGCGAAAATTGCCATTGTCACCAATTAATTAGATGATTCGAAAATGGATCAAATAATAAAACTAATTTAATCATTTGGGATTAATTACGAAAATGTAAATTCTAAAATGATGGCTCGCTTAAACAACAGATCGTGTACCTTTAAGACGAAAATAATTAGAAGTTGTATTCCATAATAATATAAAATAATATGTGTGCGTGCGTTTGTGTAATTTATTAATTATTTATTTTAAACAATATAATTAAATTTAAATAACAAATTTATCTTTCTAATTAGAATTTGCTGATGACGTCAATTTGGGTATATTTGAGCAGAAGATTTTAAGGGATATTCTTGGAGGTGCTAGGGAAAGTGATTGTACAACGCAGAAATTTATAAATGCTATAGAGACCCAGATATTATAAAATTTATTAAGATCAGCAAATTAAATTGGGCTATTCATATATTTAGAATTAATAATTTAAACCCTGTAAAAAAGCCACGGAGGCAAAAGAGGAAGAGGACGACCCAAGTTGAGATGGAAAAACGCGGTAGTAAAGATTTTGCTGTATCAAGGTTAAGAATGGCGCTCCATGTTATCTGCAAAGATTCTAGTTATTAATGTTTAATTTTTTTTTTTTGTAACAGTGTACAAATTGTGTTCAAAAATGCCTCTTTTTCTTTCTTTTGCTTAAATATGAAGCGATGTTAATATTTTTATAAAAAATAAACTAGTAAAAAAAAAAACCATTAATTACGAAATTCACATATAACTGATTAATAAATATATCGTTTGTAAATTTCAAACTGATGTGTTCTTCTAAAATAAGAGAACAAATCAATATTTTTATTTGATAATTAAAACGATACAGATTATAAAAAAGAAACGCATCCTTTTTTTTTTTTTTTAATCCCTTTTTCAGTTTAGAGAATAAGAAAAAAAAAAAAAAAAAAATAGGGATCAACGATCAGACCTAAAATATATTCAATCTGGTAATCAGTAATCCATGCATTGAATATCAATTCCGAAGGATGAACTAGCAAAATTTCTGAACCTCAATCAGGAAAAAAAAAAAAACAATAACAGCAAATTTATTTTATTCAATAGTTAGTTTCTTTTAGAACTAACAAAATCAGACCGAATTTGTTTGATCTTGATTACAGCCATAAATCTTTGTTAACTAAAACATCCTATAAATATTCAATGGGCTTGATATCCGGAGACTGTGGAGGAAATTGAAGAAATTTCGGCATGCTATACAACACACAAAGCTTAGTGTTTAATGATGTCTGTTGTAACATCTCGGCCTATACTAGACTTATAACGGCTTCAAGAAGAAGGGAACATTCAGATTCATGAGAACAAGTATAATATTTATATACACTGAAGTGACAAAAGTCATGGGATACCTCTTAATATCGTGTCGGCCCTCCTTTCGCCCGGCGAAGTGCAGCAACTCGACGTGGCATGGACTCAACAAGTCGTTGGAAGACTTCTGCAGGAATATGGAGCCATACTGTCTCGATAGACGTCCATAATTGTGAAAGCGTTGATGGTGCAAGATTTTGGGCACAAACAGACCTCTCGATGATGTCCCATAAATGCTCGATGGGATTCATGTCGGGCGATTTAGGTGGCCAGATCATTCGTTGGAATTGTCCAGAAAGTTCTTCAAACCAATCGCGAACAGTTGTGGCTCGGTGACATGGCGCATTGTCATCCATAAAAATCCCATCGTTGTTTGGGTACATGGAGTCCATGAATGGCTGCAAGTGATCTCCAAGTAGCTGAACATAAGCATTTCCAGTCAATGTTCGGTCCAGTCGCACCAGAGGACCAAGTCCATGCCATGAAAAAACAGCCCACACCATTACGGAGCCACCACCAGCTTGAACAGTGTCATGCTGACAGTTTGGGTCCATGGCTTCGTGGGGTCTGCGCCACACTCGAACCCTACCATCAGCTCTTACCAACTGAAATCGTGACTCATCGGACCAGGCCACGGTTTTCCATTCATCTAGGGACCAATCGATATGCTCACGTGCCCACAAGAGTCGCTGCAAGCGATGTCGTTCTGTCAGTAAAGGCACTCGAGTCGGTCTTCTGCTGGAATAGCCCAAGAAAGCCAAATTTCTCCGCACAGTTCTAACAGACAAGTCCCTTGTACGTCCCACATTGATTTCTGCGGTTATTTGACGCAGTGTTGCTTGTCTGTTAGAATTTACGACTCTTTGCAGACGTCGCCGGTCTCGGTCGTTAAGTGCAGGTGGTCGACCACTGCGCTGGCCATGGTGGGATGTTATGCCTGAAATTTCATACTCTCGGCACACTCTTGACACAGTGGATCTGGTAATGTTGAATTCCCTAACGATTTCCGAAATGGCATGACCCATGCGTCTACCTCCAACTAACATTCCGCGTTCAAAGTCTGTTAATTCCCGTCGTGCGGTCATCATCACGTCAAAACCTCTTCACATGAATAACTTGAACAGAAATGAAAGCTCTGCGAAAGCACTGCGCATTTATACCTGTTCTACGCGATGCTACTGCCATCTGAAAATTTGCATATTGCTATTCCATGACTTTTGTCACTTCAGTGTATATACAGAACTCTATTTTCAAAAAAAAAATGAAAATTAAAAAAATAAATTTGATTCACAAGTGCAGTTCACTCCAAGGTAGGAGATTTTCAAAGTTCATGAATCTACGATGAATCTAATTTCCTGGTCTGCGACAGACCTTAATTGTCACACGACGTGATACATGAAACCACAAGGGGTTCACTTTGAAAACAGGCTGAAAACTCCAACCTGTTCAGTCGCTCCAGAGAACAGAAGAAGTCACAACTATTTACAAAAAATGAAAATTAAAAGTTAATTCGATTCACAAGTGTAATTCGTCCAAGAACAGAGATTTTCCTCGAGCCTACGACAAATCTTCACAGTTCTCGAGACTACGGTTCACTTTGAAAACAGGCTGAAAACTCCAACCTGTTCAGTCGCTCCAGAGAACAGAAGAAGTCACAGAAGTCTATTTACAAAAAATGAAAATTAAAAGTTAATTCGATTCACAAGTGTAATTCAGTCCAAGAACGGAGATTTTCAGAGTTCTCGAGCCTACGACAAATCTAATGCACTGGTCTGCGGCAGACCTTAACTATCACACGGAGTGATTCACGAAACCATAAGGAGCTGGCTTTGAAAATAGGCGGAAACTCCGGCTTATTCAATCACTTCAGAGAAAAAAAACACTTCTGGTCGACTCGTCACAGAACTCTACTCCTTTCTTCACCAAAAATCTCCTTTTACAACAATCCTTAAAGAGAGGAGGGGGCGGTCAGCTTTCCTCACTTCTCATTAGGGTAGACATTTCTCAGCTTACACTTCTGGTCTATCACCAATCAAGATGGAACAACTCATAGTGTATCATATTCAATCTGTAATTGTTTCGACCTGTGAAGGTCGCACAGACATTCGCTAATTTCCTCATTATCCATGACACTGAATATCTGCTATCGGATTTGAGTGACAGGTTGTTCTCATTAGTAAAAAACACTAACTGCATGTAATATAACTACCCACAATAAAGATCGTTTCTGTCAAATTTGAATGATGGGTTTATAATATATTTTTCCAATAACATACATTCCTTTCCCCCTGGGAAAGAAATGCCAAAACTCTTCTCACGAGAAAAAAATGCTAAAACGGAATCAACATTGAAGCCGATTTTTGTAGCACTACATTAAATATATCAATGTACACATTAAGATTCAGAATGTCAATATGATGAAGTTTCTGATACCAGAGACACTTATACAATCCTGAACAAATACATAACCTTCATGTTTCATTGTTGAGAGAAATGTTCTTAGAATACAAGTGTATTCAAATTGCATCTGTGTTTGGTTTTCCACACTTTTTCGTTTCATCAGATCAAAAAAATATTGAACTCGCATCCCCTTTTCCAAAATTCAGAAGCATGGTGAATTTTTTTCCCCAAAAAGCTAACCGAACATAGTTTACAATTCTTCTCGGTCCCGAAATAATATTTTCTCTAGCAACTAGACCGTGGAAGCAAGATTCTTTTTCGTACTGTATTTATCGGTACGTGAACTCCACCGTTTTGAAGTTGAATTGCAATTTTAGGAGAGCTAGTCCTCATATTATTTTCAAATACTGAACAGTGATTCGACAATCATAAAAGCTGTGGAACGATGGTCGGTTGTTTGATTAAGCAATGTTGAAAAATAAATCGACATAAAAAGGAATTCTTTACATCCAACTCAAAAACATGCAAGTCTTTATTTACTATTCTAGAAATAACAAGGTGGTTGTTTCGAAACGAAAACAGTAATTATGTCTATCGAGAAAAGATTTGCGGTCGAGTAATTTCGAGTCTCATAAACCCAGGCGTAACTAAAGACGAATACAAAACAATACAAATGCGTATTGAAAATTTCAATTGTAAAAAGACTCAGCCAAGTGAAGACATTTTGATTTTTTGAACAAGTGTTTTAAGATATGTTAGTTCATTTAAAATTCTGTTCAATGATTTTTTTTTTTATCATGAAAAAAGAAGGTAATAGAATAATAGTAAATGAAAACAATGTGTTACACAAACTGAAATAAGGTGTATTGCAAATAACAGAGGGAGTACACCAATCAGCCAAAACATCAGAACCACTTGTGCATTATGGAGACGAAGGCCAATCAATTACTAGATGCCTGGCACCATGCTCCAACAGTGTTGCCAAGCGTGGAAAGGTAAGCATTAAATAAAGAATGACAGATTGCAATGGTCAGATGGCTGGGTAAAAGCGTTTCGGAAGCTACAAATCTTGGCAGCTGTTCATGATGATGGTTATTATGCATGGCAGCTGATGTTGCACGCATTCAGCTGAAGATAAGGCGTTGGTTGGCTAAGGACAATTTATTAGCTTGTTTGCAAAAGGAAAACATGCTCCTCGGCTTCAGTTATCAGCGAACTTAATAGTGGTGGAATGAATGTGTAGAAACGCTAGGTTAATCGTATACTCTACATATAGGGCACTGAACCAGTCGCTCAATTGTATTTCTCTGATAAAAAGTGATCCATCGCATAAATACTTGTTTGGAGCATATTGTCATATCATCCATATGATGAGGAACGTAATTCTCTTCGCCATTTCATAACGTGATTAAAACAAAGCAGGCCAAAATGAGAATATGGATCAGTGGAAAGCACGGCAAATGAGAATAAGCATCAACATCAAAATCACGGAATTTAAAGGAATTATTAGATTGTTGCAAATGAAATGTCTAATTTCGGGATGAAGGAATTTGCATATTTATGAACACCGCCAGATGTTGCAAGAGGTGTTTCGTGAAAGAGAGGACGTATCCCGGCAAGAGAACAAGAAATCATTATCACTATCAGGTTATAACTCTAAAATATAAACCCAACATGGGCGTAAGCCGCATACATATAGATACTTGTTCTTTATGAGTTCAAACTGGACCAGAATGCAGCAGAGGCCCCCAGATATATCAACAAAGCATTGAAGATGACTCAATAACAGAATGAACCGTACAGCGATGGTTCCAAAAATTCCGATCAGGTGATATAACCGCGTGGGCAAACAACATCGATAATCGAAAAACAATAAACTGTGATCAAACTGCTGAATATCACCTAACTGTAAAGGGCACCGTAAACCATGGTGTACACTATTCGACAGTTTCCAGCATTTGCATGGACTTGATAAAGTCAAAAAGGAGGATAAGCGAATTCCTTGGAAATTTGAAATTATATACTCTCCCGAAACAGAAACGCTCTGTTTTTCACAGAATAGTGAAATGTGATGATAAATGCATCTTGTTCGATAATCGTTGCCGATGTGCACAGTGATTAGAAGTCAACGAGGCCCGAAACACATCGTCCATCAGAAGAATATCATGGTAACTGTTTGGTGGTGTTATCAAGATTCGTTTTTGGAAAGAGGAAAAATTATTAACGCAGAGAAATATTCCACCCAGCTTGATTAAATGCATCAAAAATTATGAGTTTTGGACTTAAGACTGGTCAACAGATATGAAGTTTTGCTGTTTCATAACAAAGCGAGACCACGTTTTCAAACTGTCTAAAATTTATACAACTTGTACCATGAGATCTTTTGAACACTTTTTTATACAATTGAACTTATTTTTCAAGGAAAAGATTCGCCAATGAAATAGCTGACAAATTAATTTTGAGGAGTTTCTTCATTATCAAAGCCAGAATTCTATATGACTGACATAAATGCTATGGTATCTCGATTGGAGATATATTATACGCAATGCTGAAATATCTGGGGGCTCGGTGCCACAGGTTTCAGGTTCGAATCCCGGCGGTGTTTGTAGTGATTCGGAATCCAACTTTAAACAGAAGGTCCCGGTCTAATATGACTGTAGACCGTTGAGCTGACAACTTTACCCCGTAAAAGAAAACATCTCCTGTATCGAAATCTACCAGTATGCAGACAGCCTTGGCCCACCATGGGGCTGTTGCATCAATGAAGAAGAAGAATGCTGCAATATATGATAAAATGGTGCATTTTGAACAGTAAAAGTCAATTTCCATAGAATTATTGTTATTTGAAATTTATCTACCAAATCCGACATTTTATCTGCAACAACGCTATAGACCAATAAATTTTGGTTACATACACGCTGTATAGTTGAAGCTATCACTGTTGAAAGGCATGTCAGGCTTCAAAGAACTTCGCATATTTATCAAAAGGATGGTTTTGATTAATGCGTATAATATATTTATAAATATATAAAGCAAAATATCTTTCAGCAAACCCATTTTTGTTTTTATTTATACAATCAATAATTGTAACTAATTATATTCATATATGCACTGCGTCAATTTTGATTAAAATCAAGGATTAAAAAAAAAAAAAAAAACATGGATTTTATCAAATGTGTGGGAAAAAACCATTCCAAGTTAAAGTCGAAAATAGAAACCCATAACCACAGAAGAATTTGAAAAATTTCCCCCTTCACTTTTATATTATTTGCTGTTATTTTTAACAATCCCCAAAAATAAATATGAATGCATCAATTAATTAAATAATCACCACCTCTGTAATTAAGTCAGAAGGCATTAACAGCACACGCATACTAATAGAATAACACGTGAAAAAATATAAATCTTCCTCAACTTTTCCTTTAAATGCGATAAATAAGTTTAAAACACGCAACGTCTTGCAATTTATTGGCGGCAGTTTCAATTCACACATAAAATTTACATTCAGGTGAAGGTCGTGTAGTAAAGCAAAATAAACACACTACCCCACCTCCTTAGTTACCTGTTGGATTATTCAAATACCCAATGAAGGTCATTGGATAAAAATAATTTTTTTAATTGGGAATAACCTGGCTCTGGGCCAATACAAGCACAATGCTCCATTCATTAAAATGGCGACAAGTATTCGTATTTCAGTACAGTTTGAAACAGTACATTACACGGAACTTTCTCATAGGTTTTGTCTTTTTTTTCCCCCCTTATTAAAAACAGAGTAATCATTCATGGTTATAACAAAGTTAAGTCGTTAGAAATGAAAATTTTCATTGAATTAAAAAAAAAAAAAGAAGAAAAAAGCATTCAATGTCCTTTTGTATACAGCAACTCGTAAAATTTAATAGACTATTGTCTCTTAGAAAACGGTGTGCACAAATCACTCAACAGTAGGAAATATATTTTAAAATATGACAATTTCTTATACGGAAAAAATAATCTTTTCACATATTTAAAAAAAAGCATACGCGGAATACGCGTGATCACGAACCATAACGGCAATAACACTTAAACTCTTGTTTTAATACCGAATTGCTGAGTCGGAAACTTTTATTGTTTGTTCTTGAGAGAATTTTTCCATCTTCGCAACTTATTGTGGTTCCCACGAGACCATTTTGAATAGGAAGGGGGCAAAAAACGAATATTTTAAAGCACTGTTTTCCAAAGTGTGCGATACTACAGTATGGATACTATTCCCAGGTGGCAGAGGAACGATCAAGGGAGATAGATAGAAGCCTCGAGACATTTGAGGGGGAGGGATTTAATAAAAATAAGAGGGAGGTGGAAACATAAGGAAGATAATCTAAAAAGAACATTTTAAGATTCTATTCGTGGACGATTTAAAGACGGTTGCCAACAATTTTGGCGGCAAAAGCAATCCTGTATTATGGTCTGTAATACATTTCCTTTTTCATAGTCAGTGGAACGTGGCTTTAGTGACATCACAAATTTGTTAACAACAAAGGACTGAAAGTAGCCAATAATAGAAGTGATTCAAAGATAGTGTTAACAAAATTAGAGTTAAAAACTATTGTCATGAGTTAATTAACAAAATTAGAATTAAGGGGATCCGATAGTCTAGAATTTTCAAAACGATTTCTTTTTTTCGATATTTCGAAAGTATAATCCTTTAAGAATATACTGTTAAATTTTTGTACTGATATTGTAGATATTTTAAGTTCTACAGCCCATTTAGTTGGGAATATGCTTACGGTACTTACCCCATATTGAGAATATGCTTACCTTAAACTTCAAACTCATTTATTTCGAAACTAAGACTACTACCTTATTAAAGACAGAGTGACCTTCATAGTTATAACAAAGTTAGTTTTTAGAAAATGAAAAATTTTCAGTGAATGCTCTTTTTTCTTTCTTTTTTTTTAATTCAATATCTTTTCGTATACAGCGAGAGTCCTAAAATTTAATAGATTATTGTCTCGCATAAAACGGTGTGCACAAATCACTCAACAGTAGGAAGTATATTTTAAAATATGACAATTTCTTATACGGAAAAAACAATCGTTTCACATATTTAAAAAAGCATACTAGTACACGGAATACGCGTGATCACGGACCATAACGGCAATAACACTTAAACTCTTGATTTAATACCGAATTGCTGAGTCGGAAACTTTTATTGTTTGTTTTTGAGAGAATTTTTCATCTTCGCAACTTATGATGGTTCCCACGAGACAGTTTTGAATGGGAAGGGGGAGAAAAAACGAATATTTTAAAGCACTGTTTTCCAAAGTGGGTGATACTACATTATGGATACTATTCCCAGGTGGCAGGGGAACGATCAAGGGGAGGTGGATAGAAGCTTCGAGTACATTTGGGGGGAATTTAATAAAAATAAGAGGGTGGTAGAAACATAAGGAATAGAATCTAAAAAGAACAATTTAAGATACTACTCTTGGACGATTTAAAGACGGTTGCAAACAATTTTGGCGGCAAAAGCAATCATGTATTATTTGCATTACATGCTATAATACATTTTCTTCTTCATATTCAGTGGAACGTGGCTTTGGTGACTCGCAAATATGTTAACAAACGTCTAAAAGGCGGCCTGGTGGTTAGGTGGCTAGCGCTCTGGTCTTTGGTGTCACAGGCTTCAGTTTCGAATCCTGGCGGTGGCATGCATGTTTGTTAATGGTTCGGAATTAGCCTCGTGTGCACAAAATGATTGTAGTGCAACAAACTAAACTAAACGACTAAAAGTATTTAGCAGTGATTTAAAGATACCATAGATAAAATTAGAGCTGAGGATTAACTCATTGGTAGTCACTAGGTTTATCCTTCTCGTTAGCATCATGTTATTCGTAATTTTCATTCTTATACTTCATTATCATACTTTTCTGTATATAACACGAATATTACTGTGATTGATTTTTACTAGATGGTTTTATAATTTCATGTTTCCATCTTATTTACAATATTTTTATTCACTGTGATTTAAGATGTAGGTAGATAGATATACAGACATAAAAAAATCTTTTGTTACATCTTTCTGTTTGTTCCCTTGAAGAAGCTGGATTTCCAGGGATGGGGAGGGAGGAGCTGAATAATTATTTTTTTTCCCCCTTTTTTTGATAGTGGTGGTAAAAAAATAAATTTGGAAACCAATGTTTTAAAAGTATTATTTTAAAAATATTTATTTTATTAGTTAAAAGAAATTTATACTTTTTGATGACCTCAAATGGATTTGCACCACTTTCAAAGTCAACAAAATGTAAAAATCATACATTTATGCAATATTAAAATATGGGAAATTGAATCAAACCAACTTTTTTTTTATGAAATTTTTATTAAATATGCCAAAAATAAAGGCTTTATTTCAATATTTCTTCAGGTAATGCCCTTTTAATTACAACTTTATGTACATGTTATTTTTAATTTTTATCATTATGAGAAAGTTTTAGAAAATAGTCATGATGTGTTGGAGCATTATAAGATAATAAATCCATTATATCGTTGAATTTTCGGATGTGATGGACTTGACATGACGATGTAAATGTGCTGGGATTATAATTTCAAATTTTCGTGGTCTTCCTCGTCTGGGGAATAAATGTAGTGTTTTAATCTCAGCATTTTCATGAAATGAGATTTTATACAGTATTGTATATGGTGAACAAACAGAACACACTAATAGCGTTTTCAATTCTAGCTGTTGAGTCCTCCTCTGACGATGATTCAGAAGCAACAAAATTACAGAATCAAACATTTTACATCATTAATAGCGTTGCCACACACATAAAAATGAAGTAGAGAAATTATGTAGCATAATTTTTTTAACTAAATATTACGACTTTGCAAAAAAAAAGGACTTGCAATGCTTTCAAAGTAATTATATTTGTAATTTCATTAACTGTGTAAATTTATATTGACAAAAATGATGAACATTTTGAAGTTTTTTTTTTTTTTTTTTTTTTTTTTTTAAACTTTTTATAGATAAAAAGCTCATAGCAGATTCCATTCATTGTTATCATTAATTAACTTTTTTTTTTGTCCAAAAATGGACTTACACCACTTTCGAAGAAAACAACTCAATTACTTCGTGAAAAATATTCTCATTTTGTTTATTTAACGATACTCTGGCTTTCTGAATCTTTGTAGCATATAGTTTACTAACGCACGTGCTGCAAATATCTTAATTGATGAATAGCAATAGCCATATAAACGAACTGAACCCAGACTAACGAAATTAATCGCAAAGTCAATAATATGAAATGAAATCAATGTACAATGTCATGAACTTGAAATGAAATCAATGCACAATAACATGAATTTCAAATGAAATTAACGTACAACGTCATGAAATCAACGTGCAATCATGAACTTGAAATGAATGATAACTGTAAATTTGAACTAAGACATCATCATCATCAGTGGCGCGACCGCCCCCATGGTGGACCAAAGCCGTCTGCCTACTAGCAGATTAAGAGACAGGAAATGTTTTTTTTACGAGGTAGGGTTGTCAGCCCTACGCCTAACAATCATATTAGGCCGGGACCTATGGTTTAAAGTAGATTCTGAACCACTACAAACATCCATGACACGACCGGAACTCGAACCCAAAACCTGCGGCACCGAGCGCTATGAACTAAGACATAGGACTTCAAAATTTTAAACAAAATAAAGTCTGAGATGTAATTAAGTATTGGCACAAATTATGTTGTATTGTATTTAAATAATTTATGATTATATATATATATATATATATATATATATATATATATAAAATGCATATCGATCTTTAGTTACTTTATAAGACTATCTTCTTTTAGTATCAATTTGTATAGAATATGCAATTATAATGCCACTTTTTATACACAAAAAAGTTCACTGGTAACCTTCAGAAACAGACGAGACTGAAAAATTTCTTCAAAAGAGTAATAAATCACTGCTCGAATTCAATAGCACATTTCAACTCTCACAGTAAAGCACGGAGACAGTGTTTAATGAATGCTTTTACAACAGAGTTGGGGCGTAGAGTTATAGAATTTCATTAAATGGAGATGAATGTGTTCAGTCGGAAGGCAGAACTAATTGCCATTCCATTACAGCGCCCATAAACGTAATTCAAAGCAGACAGCTGTATAACACATTCAGGCTTCTACGAATTCCGCTATGGCTATGTCTGCGACAATTTTAGAAACATCATTGCTATTAGTAACACGTTTTTCCGACGAAGTTGTTATTCTTTCTCCTGTAGTGCACTTGTGCGGCATAGGAATAGTTTTAAATAATTTAGATAATAAGATTATCATCGCACAGTAAATTAGTAGTCCCCGATATCGCAGGTGTGATACTAAAATTATGTATGATCATAAATTTTATTATGCTCGAATAACTTTGGTGCAACTAATATCTTCAAAGACCACACCGTAAAAGTTTTGAGAAATCGGCTTTTTTGGCCTTTATCTATAGTTGTAAAAATTTAAATAATAAATATTCGCTAGTTTTATTACGTTAGTTATAAATATGAATTGGGGGAAATTTTTTTAGAGCTGTTTAAATTTCAAGATTCCTTTTAACATAATTCCGATAAAGCATTATTTCTGCAATAGACAGCAAGACATTGGACATTTAATTCTAAAAACAATAAAAACTTTATTGTTTAGAATTTTCGTTTCCTAGTCAGCATTCAAAATAAATCGCAAGTGGCTTAATGGATAGATCGAATGACACTTTTCTTTTAAAATCTAATGATAAAACTACCCACTAATATTCTTAGTTTTCAGCGATCTGATAGTCAATCGGCTAGCGCTCTGGCCTTTGGTACCACATGCTTCAGGTAAACTTTCATTAACTTCTGGGAGGACATTTAGGGGTAACAGTCCCGCATTGTCATATCGTCTGAGATAAAAGCCGTAAAAATTCCTACCAGGCAGCCTGATTATAGATTGTAGACTCTTTACATTTATCACTATAATAATATCCAATATCCTCATTTCTGAAAGCAGTGCGCGGCTTGATGGCCAATTGGCTAGCGCTCTGGCCTTTAGTACCACAGGCTTCCGATTCGAATCCTGGCAATGGCAAATGATGTTTGTTAGTGGTCAAGAATCCCGTTAAACTGTAGGTCCCGTCAGCCTAAAGTGTGCACAAAATGACAGTAGAGCGATAAACCAAACCAAATCTTAGTTTTCAATTAGTACAATACTAGGAGAAAAAAATAATATAAACTTCACTCTTTACTACGTCATTGTTGGCATAATTGCATATGTGTTTTTCTAGCTTTCTTTCTAAAAAGTGGTTTGGTTTACTATAAAACTTCCGAGAAAATACATCTTCTACTCCTAGCAATCTGGGCAGATATATGACATTTTTGAGGGGTGGGGGAAAGTTATTAAACTCGCAAACAATTATTGAAACTAAAATATCATATTAATTAAATATTATTTTAACTATCTAAATACGAAAATATTTGGAGAAAAGGCAGAACGACACACTTCTAAAATAATTTTAAAAATTAGTAAAACAATTCTTGTCACATGCCAATAAGAGCTCAACAGCAATCAGTAACATCTTCTCCCAAATTCAATTTTTATCTTCCATAATGAGCATTTAATCCGAACTGTTTTTTAATAATACAACCTGTCTCGTAAAAGTTCTCTCATTCAAGTTTCCCAGGAAGAAAAATCATTTTTAAAGTGTGAAGCACATTTGACAAAAAAGGTCTATTTTTTTTATAAAATCTGAATGGATACACTGATCAAACTGCGTTTGCGCAGCAGGTGAGATATCTTTTATTTCATGATACGCGTAATAATAATTATTTCTATAACAACGAGTTCTTATCTTTCTTAATAAAACGTCCCACCAAATATAAGATGGGCCGATTCGCTTTATCCACACAAAAGAACATAAAACGCAAAATAACAGAATAGGGGCCGCTGGCATTTGGCTTCAAAAATTCTTTTCGCCAAAGTGAAGAAAAGGGTTGCGATTGTAAACGAAGTGAATTGCAAAAGAAACAAGAAATCCAGGTTATCATCTTTGGCGACTTATTGATCAATTGATGCCACAAAAAAAATCGCCAAATCCTAACGGCTCCTATTTTGCGATTTGGCCTATAAAACTATAGAAATTCATTGAGAATTGCATGGCATTTAGGTATTTACAATAATGAGGGACGAAAAAATACAGCGATGTCCGAACGAATTCATTAGAACAAAATTTTGGAAAAAGTATGTTTAGTGAAAATTTCAACGACATATGCTGAAAGTATCTTCGAATTAGAGAAGCGTAAAGGAAAATCAAATAACTTATCACATCTTTAACCAGGATCTTTGAAAATCAATTTATAAAAAGAAAACCCTATGAAAGACGTAGTGTATAAGTAAACTCTAGTTTTGGTCATATACTTTTCAGAGTTAGCTGAAATATATTCCGAGTTATCTAATAGATTGTGTAATCATCGATTCAAAAAAAAAAAAAAAAAAAAAAAAATACTCCAAAAAAACATTTCATTGTTGTCTAACTTTTAAACATTCATGTATCTTGATAATTTTAAAGAACCTTTCTGATATATTATTTTAAATGATTTGAAACTTTAACCAAGTATATTCATATTATATCAACGGTTGACGAACATATGACTCGCCAGTCAGACATTGACCCACGAAGGTTCTTGAAATAATCCAAGTGTTGATTTTTATAAACTTATTTTTTATCTCAAAGGGAACAAACAATAGAAAATATTAAAAAATTAAAGTATAGATATTCTAATGTCGAATTTATATTTAAAAAAATAGTTACACGTGGATAATAACTGACTTTCTGCCGTATCAGTGCACCTGTGTATGACTCATGACAGTTGGTCATAAATTTGATACGCATACTTTGTCCGTTGCATGACAGAAAGGGGATGTATCAGCTTGCAGTGTTGAACAGGCAAATTTGGTGTACTCGTCTGCAAATGTTTAACAATTCAACTTTATTATTATTTGCTATTATTAAATTTCACATCTACATATATAAGTATATCAAGTACGTTATTAAGAAATTTCTTCAAAAATAATTGTATTTTAAATATAAATATTTTTAGTTGCAGTCCTGTTCTATGTCGGTGGTTAAAAAAAATAACAAATGACGCAAGTTCCAGACCATATCAAAAACACAATAGTTTGATAAATATGGCGTGATTTAAAATAATAAAAGGACGGTATGCGTAATTTGAAATGAAAAAGTCAGTTTACGTACATACAATGTGAAATGATACGTTGAAAAGATACATTCAAATCTCGGGCTTCTCAAGAGACGAAGAAAATATTTTTATACAAAAGAAAAAAGAGAATCATTCACAACTTAGTGTTATAAAACTGTTTTGATTCCAAAAAATAACCTTACTGCTGCTAATTTTCAAGTAGCCCATTGTATTGGTCGCCCTGGGAACCTCTTTCAGAAGAAAGTTTGTAAAACCACTTCTAGGATGTAGTATTGTTGTGTGCAGATTGAGCAACCAGATTGTAATTGGGTGTGGGGTTGAGATACTTCAGGCACAGGTTAGAGAACTCGCAGCTTTATCGACACAAGCACAAACACCACATATACACAATTAGAGACGCTAAGTTTATAATCGATATAAGCTAAATGTTTTCCGTTGAGGTCAATATTTAATACTTTTAAAGACAGATAATTACAGATTCGTGAAAGGATTCCACTTCTAAGCCGAAAAAACCCGAAACTCGGCTACACGCAGGGTGCACGAAATATACTTCACGGGGTGAGAGTCTGTAGATCAACTAATACGCAGGGTTGAGTTAAATATTTCCTCTCGGGTTGAGAGATTATAAACTAAATGTTTCTCAGCGGCAGAACTGTACTTCCTCTCGAGTGAGAGTATTGAAGCCTACTGACCATTTCTCCTGAACGCCATAGGGGGCGCTCTTGCCAGTGCATAGGAAGAAGCCTAGTTACATAATTATAATGGGGTGATCCCAAAAGTCGATAGAAGCTAAATGTTTCCCGTTGAGGGCAGAGACTATAAACTAAACTTTTCTCATGGAGGGGGAGATTGCGCTGTACTGCCTCTTGAATGAAAGTCTCGAGGCCGACTGACCATTTCTCCAGAAAGTGCCACTGGGAGCCGCTCTTGCCAGTGTGTAGGACAAAGCACTTACAGTACAATTTTGTTTGCAGATTTAAAAAAAAAAAAAAAGATCATAACGAACGAGAATTTATGCAATTATTAGACGAAATTGAGTGGCAATATTCTGAGATTTTGACATACAATAATTTTCAATGCCAGTTGTGATCAAATTCTTAATAGGTTTGCTAATTATTTAGTAGAAATAAAGATCTTTTTAATTGAAAAAAAAAAAAAAAAACAGGCATGACGAATTTTCAAATAAAGTTTGGTTAAAAGATTTAACATTCTTACGCGACATCCCACAGTATTGCAATGAACTGAATAAAAAATCAGGAGAAAATGGATATATTGCCTTAATGATATTTAAAAATATTTTAAGACGTAACTTGGCATCTTTACTTTACTTTACTTTACTTCTCTCGACTAGAAAAACATTTCCAAAACGCCATATTTCTAAAAATACGCTTGACATTCAAGAAAATGCAAGTAAAAAAAAATGTAATCATTACACATGACTTAAAACAAGCTTTACAAGAAGAGATTAAATCGGTTTAAAAGTTTAGAAAATACATTTTACTTAATTTTATATCCATATATAAAACGGGATTCAAACCGACAGAGTTAATTGAATTTATGTGGCTAGGTGGACATGATTTAGAAATGGAATGAGTAGAATTTAAAACAGCATAGCATGGAAAAAATAAATTTGAAAACTTGATTTTCAAAGTAAAAGGAAAATTTTCAGAAAGTAGTGATAATGATCCCACGCAAAAAATTAAAAACATTATATTAAACGTATGAGACTTTTTACGAAACAATTTTATGTCAATGAATAAATTGTTAACGTTCTTTCAATGATATTTTGGTTCTACTACTAGTACATTACGTCACTGTGCCAAGAGCTGAGTTGCCCCTATACAGTTTGGGAATGATATGGGTGAGAGGTCTGATTGGGCTCTGTGACGCTCTACGGTCATAGGAGACCCAGGACCTACGACTTAAAGTGGATTCCGAACCACTACAAACATCTATAGCACTACCGGGACTCGAACACGAAACTTGTAGCACCAGAGCGCTAGACACGCGACCATTCAGGCCCCGATATCTGGGTTCACATATTCATGTAAAGAATTGTTTTCCTCGATGATTTTTGTAAAAGCAGCCAATAGAAATAAACTTGGAAACGAATTAATTGACCGCGAAATGCGTTAATCTATGAATATGGAATATGAACCTAATAATAAGTAAATATTTGAAAATAAACATCAGATTTCACATGAAATATACTTTTATTAACTGTATCATGCGCACACATATCTATAATTGTGCTTATTATGAAAGAATATATCATAACATACATGTGCTTTTCATTATTCCTTGTTCATTTAAATACTCAGTGCAGAGAAACCACTGCCTGACTCGTGTCTCGATGGCAACGTGTATCGCTGGAGAGTATTAGAGCGGAGGTTCAATCTACTGGCGTCTTTGTAGTAAACCTATTTTAAAAAAAAAAAAAAAAAAAAAAAAAAAGACTCGGCAGCGTTTATGATGTCCATCATCTTGTCCAGTAAGTTGGACTACCTGTTGAGAGTTTCCGGGTATTCTCCCATATGATGCGCAAATGGAGAGTAGTTCCTTCCTAAAAGTCCTCCCGGAAGGCACTGCCCTCCTTCTTCAGCGACACGGAGCAGAACTCAGACTTCCACATACGAATGCTCCATCACAACAGAAGCTGCCCACTTCTTCCCTCCTTCCATGAGGGATACGACAACAACAGTGATACCACAGCGTATGTTGTCACCTGGTGGGTAATTCATGGATAGTATTGATCATTTTTGATGTTGGTCTTTATTTTTTATTTATTTATTTATTTTTTTTTTTTGCTCTTCACTTAAATAAATAGTTATAAAAAAAATAATTTTAAATCAATTCCTACTTTTCTTTATATTGTAGAATGTCCTTTATATTTTTCATTCATTTTTTTAAGTTTATTTGGCGCCATCTATTGGTAGATATATGCAACTTAAATCTAAAAAAAAATATACAATTAATTAATTTAATTTAATGAATGAATTAATATTTGGAAAACTTTATTAACATCCAGTGTCATCCAATACAAGTTCAAAAAAAAAAAAATGTATTTGAACTTGAGTGGATGATTAAAAAGTATTTTATGTTCGATTGAAAATTTGAACAAGATATATATAGGGAGAGTGTGAGCTAATAGAAGGAAGGAATGAAAAACCTTTTTAGAGAATGTTAAAAGTACAAAAAAAAAAAAAAGGGATCCATCATTTTCGGTGCTTCAAAATTATTGGTACTCCTTATACCGCAGCCATCACCGCCCTTTCCAAGTGACACCACTGACTTAGTGACCTAAGGTCTTACATTAAAAAAAAAAATTACCCACTACTTAAAAATGTTAGCCACCACTGTATTATACAATGAAATTATTGACATGTATAATAAATAAATAAATATTACTACATTACACATTTTGAAATAAATGTTAATCATCTGTTTCCGACGTGCCTGAAAAACAACCGAAATTGGTTCCGAGAAACCAATGATCAAAATAACTGCTAGTAATATTATACTGTTGTTGTTGTCACTCATCCTCGGTGTCTTGCAACACGGGACGGACATCTACTCATGAATGGAGGTAAAGGGGCAGCAGTTTCTGTTGTGATGGAGCACTCGTAGGCTCCGAATAACTAAAGGTGGGCATTTAGGGGGAACTACCTAGCATTTGTGTATCGTATGGGATAAAACTCAGAAAACTCCCACCAGGTAGTCCGACTTACGAAATAAGATACTGAACATCCCAAACGCCATCGAGTTTCCTTGGTTTTAAAACAATGTCTACAACAAAGCCGTCAACGGAGTCAGTCAGCTTCAGTCCTAATGCTCATCAGCGGCACACATTGCCACTGAGCCACGAGACGGATCTTAATATACTGTAATAACTATCAACAAATTATTATCAATGGTTAAATTTCAGTAATGTTTTACAACGCATAATTCAATATTTTTCCCTATTCTCCAGTAACGCTAACATTAATTGTTCAATGGTCGCTTATTCAACCATTTGCAAATAAGTTGATATTATGGGATAATAAAATTCTTTATGTACACTCCAATACAATTCCTATTCATTGAATAGGAATCGTATTAGAACGTGCATAAAGAAATGGATTTGAATTACAAATTCAGAATTGAATCGAAAATTAAATTGAAATTGATTTTGAATTATGCGCATTCAAATTCAATTTCTGTACACAATTTATAACTATAACTGGATACAAGTTAAAAAACTTGATACGAGTTTCTCAAGTATTTCTTTAAAAGAAAAAAAAAAAAAAAAAAGAATATTTATTTTTAAACTCTTTCAATTTTATCATCATGCTTTTAAGTTTCGAAAATATTAGCTATTTTATCACCTTTCCATAGTATTCCGAAAAGTACTATTTAACTAAAGTGAAAATAATTAGCATTTAGATTACTTTAAAACAAATTATAAATGCATAAACTGAACAAAATAAAATATTTAAATGATGTAAAATATTTTTATCATAAAAATTCATTAAGAATACATCTAGACAGGGAAGGGGTGAAAACATTTCACTAATCTATCTAAATCTCTTCACTTTTATGCTTCGAAAATAACTCTATTTAATCACCTTTCCATAGTATTTCGAAAAGTACTAAAGTAATTAAAGTGAAAATAATTAACAAATCGATTACTTTAAAAAATTATAAATGCATAAACTGAACAAAATGATATATTTAACTGGATATAAAATATTTTAATCATAAAATTTATTAGCAATGCATCTAAACATGGAGGGGAAATACTTCACTAAAAAAAAAATTGCTCTTCAATAAACGATTGTAGCAAAAATAATAAACAAAAAAATGGTAAACAACACGTAGCCTGACAAGTGTTACACAAAAACGCGATGCGGTGAATTAAATCATCTTCAAATCACGCGAATCACTTGAGAAAGTAAAAAAAAAAAAAAAGGATCAGTTTCCAAAACGCGAAAAACTTCCCAGAAAGAACACTTCCTTTTCCATACAATGCCGAAATAGTTCGCAGAATGCAATAGAACAGGAACACTTGACCTTAATTATAAGAAAAGAAAGAGTGATATCTCCTACACTGCATGTTCTCCATAACTCTTTCAGAAATAAGATCGTAAAATTCGTTCATTTTCCATAAAATTAGTTGTTTACTGCCAGTTTTATTCCCCAATGAACGAATATGGATTTAGATTTAGTGATATTCGAACTGAGAACGTCTTGAACCGAACGATTATTCTGCGAAACCGATAAAGTAAGTACATTGAACTTGGTGGTGTGATCTCAGATTTACTTATTGAAGGACGCTCACTGACATAGTGGATGACAGTAAAAATGGTTAAAGGCATTAAGTTTCCTTTCGGAAAAAAAAAAAATCAATTTTGTCTCTTCTTAATGATGTCCAACGACACACAAAATTGTGTAATTTAAAAATATTATTTTTCATGAATGTTAAATTTGATTAATCACAGCAGCATATGTACGAATAAACTTTTTAAAAAAAAATTCATAATTTTTTTAAAGGGTTACTGACTTTGTGCTGAAAGAACTGTCTTGGTCCACTATTTTTAATTTTGTATATTTGTTAATTAATAAACTTGAGAAGCATGATTAGTACATTTGTACAACATTCTATTTGAACATACAAAATTAACCTAAAAAACAGTGCATCAACATCCTTCAAGTTCAATACAAATGAAAATTTAAGATTAGGTTTGTCGCTCTACGGTCATTTTTTTTTTTAGACTAATTAGACCGGGATCTACAGTTTAACGTGGATTCCGAACCACTAACAAACATCCATGCCACCGCCAGAATTCGAACCTGAAGCCTGTGGTACCAACGACCAGAGCGCCAGCCAATTGGACATCAAGCCGCGAAAATTTAAGAAGCAAAATAGAAATGTATAAATATCCTAGAAAGTGTTTGAGATCATAAAACAACAATCAATTGATCAAATATATTTATATATATACTAAATATATAACCAACTCTACATTGAATGGTTTCCAAAAAAAAAAAAAAAATAATAATGATTCTTTTATTTAAATTAATGTCTTTTCTATACAGCATCCACATTTTCTTCAGCTCTACATTAGCCATTATTAGATTCATTCCAAATTTCTGATATCTCCTCATTTTCTATAGAACTACATTGGACACTTTGTTTCAAACTTGGATGATCGAACAGCTTTCTTTTCTTAGGCAGCATTGCAAATTTAAAAATAAAAATCATTGCGAAGTTCAACAAACAAAAATACTTTCTATGTTTCGAACAAACAACCCTATAAAAACTTTCCTTCTAAAACATCTGAAAACGATTGAGTAGGAATTCCTTGAAATGAAGAACTGCGGTAACTTAAGAGTATAAGAGCCTATCTAGATTTGCAAAATGGCGATGTAATTTTTTTTTTCTTATTTGTTAAACAAACTTTTAAGTGGTTGTAATTTAGCGGTTAGTATGTTTTATTTATGCATTTATTTTACGTCAATACAATACCATAAAAAATAAAATCGATCATAAAAATTTGCCACCCATGATAAGTCACAAAGTTGGCGTAAATCCTAATTGGATAATTTCTTAATGAATAATTAATAAATTTCGAAATTTTTTCCAGTTGATTTAGGCTATTGTATAAGAAAAATTTCTGCCAATTGTGGTGAAATTTGGAAGCAAATTGCGTCCGTGCATGGGTGGAAATAGACACACACAAACTTTGAGAAACATATACATATTTTGGAATTGCAACTCATACTAAAATTAGAACGCGTGCATTTCAACATATTGATTTTTTATGGAAAATCTGAAATAAATAAATCTTTTATAAATCAAAAGATTCACAGATGAACCACAACATCACCAAAGTGAAACATTCACGAAAACGTAGCTCTTTATATGGCAAGACCGAAATAGATTCCTTTATTTCATCCATCGATGATTGAAGGACACATTAAAAGAAACAGCTATCAATAGCACATCATCAATGTAAACATATTCTTTTGCATTAAATGTCAGACATCACACACTTCACCGATTATGATGTCCAAAAGTGAATGAATCGATTAATTAGTTCATTCTTATGTCGAAGCATCCAACCATACGATGGAAGCATGATACAGAAAGCAGCTTTTTATTAATTAATGCATTATCTTTCTGAAATCAATGTGGCTTTTTTTTTTTTTTTTTTTTTTTGACAAAATAAAAAACAAAATTTAACATAAAATAGAATTATATTTTCATTTTATGATCGTCTTTTACAAACGGAATGCATTTTGCTAATCTCTGTTATTTGTAATTTTTTTTTTTTTTTTTTTTTTTTTTTTTTTTTTATCACAATTCAATGTAACATGGAAAGAATTTTGTTATGGAAAGGAAAAAAATGCATTTAACAATATAGAACAAATTATGTACGAATATAATTTAATGACATTTGGCTGACATATGTGAATCAGTATGATCTTGTAGCTCAGAACTTATATGGGCTGCTAAGGTATTATTTAGAAGGAATAAAAAACAAAAAAAAAAAAACAATGAAATATATACCTTAAATAGAAGTGAGCAAGTAATAGGTAATTTCAGATGCACTGGGAAATAGGTCATACCATAAAATGGGTTATGAATCTTGTCAGGGCACAAAATTAGATCAATTAACAAACAAATCTAACTTGATAACAATCTAGAAATTTAAATTCATATCCAATTGACATGTCTCATTCTAATATAAAGAGAAATACAGTTCTTTTAAAATAAGATTTAGACAGCATTTGTTCAATTTTAAAATAAAAATAATAATTTTTACTCAGAATTTTTTTAAATTACTTTTTAATTATTTTTTAAAAATATTGCTAATTATATAATAGGTAAAAAAAGAAAATTAATATGGTGCTTTTATACTAACTAATCAGTTTATAAATAAATGATTAAAATAAAACTAATTATTTCTGAAACAACACTATTGAATTTGCTGATGTTGGTATATAAAAAAAAAAGAACATATTAAGTAACATTAATTCACACACCCACACAGATAAATATATATATATATATATATATATATATATATATATATATATCAAAGAGGTTAACATTTACAGAATATTATTTTATCCTAAATGTGTCATTGCATGAATTTATAAATTTATAGAAAATTTTAAATTTTTTCTTTCTAAATAATAGCCAGAAACATATTTCTAAAGAATCAAATATATTTTTAATTCTATAGATAAATAAATATATAAATATAGATGTAAATAGATACATATAAACTGGTATAATTTGAATATAATTCCAGATACTTAAAGTATGTAAATTAATAAATAAGTTTCAAAGAATTTAGATATATATAGTGGAAACTTCATTACAAATTTGGTGTTCATTTGATGCAAGAGTTTTTTTAATTTGTGCCATATACTTCCTGCATTTATCTAACTTGCAGTTAAAAGTAAATAAAAATTAAATAAATTAAATATTTTATTTTCAATATTTTATGGTTAAACTAAAATTCTCTATTAATATTTATCAAACATGTGTAAACCGTAAAAATGTATGCAGATAAAAAATCATATAACCAGCAAAATTTTAAATTATTATTTTGAAAAAGTATAAGACTTATTACTGTTAGGTAAAAATACATCTTTTAAATCTCCTGAATTTTTTATTTTCCCATTATCACAATTTTTACAAGATTTCAGCAATTTGGTGAAATGAAATCATTAATGAGATTTCAATATATAACAATGCTCACAATTTACATAATCAAGTAGTTTGAATGCCTACTTATGAAATGTTTTCAAGTAAAAGAGATAACAGAGCAAAATTATGTAAGTTTCAAAAAATAATATACTTCAATACAACTAAGTAAAATAAGCTGAATGTGAAAAATAATAAGAATACAAAGATCAAATTTTATTTAGTAATTTAGAATTTAATATCCACTGGGCAATTTGTTAAAAATTAAATGTTCAATTCATTCAAGATCAACAGTATTTTTAATCATATTCAAAATTATTTATGTCCAAATGTTTCTACTGTATTTCATAAAATTCACCAACATATTTTAGTAATGCATAACTGCAATATAAAGTTTTTAAGGAAAATTAATGTCACTCAGTTAGCTAACTATATTAAACTTTAAATGAAAATATAAGTAAGATTCACTTATGTACACTCAACGATATGAATACAAATTGTGAATATAAATTGATTGAATATATATCACAATTATCGTAAGAAATTTTTTATTTTATATTTCTGAAGAATGTTAAGAAATTGAAAAAAATTTTTTTAATGCATTTAAAAAATATTTTGGAGACAAATTTAAAAAAACTATTAAAATAGTTTTGTTAATTCCAGTAAACATTTATCTGCTTATTAAGAATATATTACTCTTTTTTTTTCTACAATACCTTTTTTAACATAATTTTTTTTTTTAACATATGAATATTATTCTTTTTAATCTTAGTTCCTCACTTTATAATAGATTTGCATTTACTATTTTAATTTTTTTTTTTTTTCATTTTATAAACTATTATTATCCTTCCAGATTTTATATGTTGTGAGATAACAATCATTGCTAAATAATCTTTCAACATGAAGGAATAAAAAGAATCTTTTTGTATTTTCTAGATAACTAAAAAATCAAATAATTTAACTCATCTTTTTCTTAAAAGATGTAAATACATTTGAAAAGATTACTATTAATGCTATTTAGTATGCAAAGATATTTATTTACACGCATATTATTGATTAATCTACACAAACTTCAAGAATTCAATGTTTTACATAAAAATAGAAGATTCTTCATTAGATTGCATACTGTTACAAATTGTATAATATTGCTTAATTTACAATATAGTTTTAAATATTTTATCCAATAATAATACTCTATTAACATCTTTTCTCATTCAATTGCAGTATAAAATTTGTTTAATACATCTAAATTATTTTACATTTTAAATTATTTAACATTTTTTATTAGAAATTGATTATAATATAGATTATGCAATATCTAAAATTTATTTATTAGTTAAATATGCATTTATAATGTGGTGAGGTATAAAAACAAACCAAATAAAGAAAGATATATGTAATATAAAAAAATGGTGTAATATATAAAAAAAAAAAAAAAAAAATATCAGAAGTTATTTTGTTGTGCTCTGAATAAAAAAAACTACCACTATCACAATTTTTTGTCAAATTTAGAGCTAACATTTCTCAATAATAAAACATAAATGCAGTCTGAAAAAGAATTATATTCATCTATAAAGATTTTTAAAAACTGTTATAAAGTTATGAAGCATTTATCAATTAGAAGGGTTTAGAATATTTATTAAAAAAAAATCTATTATAAAAAAAAAAAGTCCACAAACATTTTCTGAGAAACTAATTGAACAGATTTTGTTTACACAACTTAATTATTACAAAAAAATTCTTAAAATAATATAATTCAATATATTATTTTTCTTCAAATGAATATTTTATATACCGTAACAAGTAGAAATTTAAGATAAATTTTCTTATCAAAATGAAATTTAATTTTTACCAAAATTCCTCTAGAGGTTACAGGATAAATTAGAATAAATATAAAATACCTAGTGATCAATTGAAAAATTATGTAATTTATTCTCCCTTACTTTCTTAGAAATAGTTTTTAAGACAAATTTTCTGCTTCAGTTAAATATTTAAATTAAAATTCTTTCACACAAAAATTAAATTTAGAAGAAAAAATATGTATTACTAACAAAATACACTCAAACTTGTGAATCTGATGGTAATACAAACATACCTGATTTAAATATGTGGTCTTTTAAGAAAATTGACTATATTAGTAATCATAGCTATTTTGTTAAAGAAATTCTGAATTATGCATAAATAATTATTCCGTACTAAATTATTTCTATACTGATTAAATATAATTTAGCTAAGCATTCATAAGAAAATCAAAGTCTAAAATAGTTTAAATAAAATAAAAATTGCTCATCAAATTGAAATAATTCATTTAAAAGATTCTCATAACTATGTTCAGAATAAAAATAGCTAAAAACATGGAGATAAGATAAGTAACAACAATAAGATTCTAATTTAAAAGCAGCCAAATTCTCATTTTTCTAATTTAAATATAATTTAGTTAAAAAAATGTTCTAGCTTATTAAATAATCTGCACATATCTGGTGATGTTATGGTATTTCCGCGCATCTATTACAATAACAAGCATACTATTGACACCAAATGGATATAAAATATTATAAATATAAATTAATATAGAAATAAAATTTGAAAAAATACTCGTTTTTTTTATAATTTAACGTTGGATTGAGGGATACAGGTGGTTGTAATATTAAATAAATGTATTTAATTTTTTTAATGCCATGCTCATACGACGGCGGTGTTAGTTAACAGATGGAATTCAATAGGGGCTTACCAATAACTAAGAAAAATTGTGGTTGTGTTGGCCGCTAAAGAAGAAGATACATCACGACTTTTAGTAATACCATGAACATTAACCACGCAACTAGCCTCAAATCTACATCTGGCCCCGCTTGTTGAGGAGGATCGTGCTGTGGAGTAGCCATTTTCGGTAGGTGAATGTAAGGAGACTACATTCAGGAATTTATCGCCGGAGTTGGCGAGTTTCAACATTTAATTTTTAGAGCAATTTTTTTCGAAGAATATTTCAAGTTGTTTCAAAATTTGGAATACTAAATTAAACGAAATTTTTTTTTTTAATGTGTGCAGTCCGGAATTAATCTATTTTATTATTTTATTTTGTATATTTATTCAAAAAAAAATATGTCATTACGGGTTGAAACTTGACCTAATAAAATTGAAACATAATACTAGGCTATAAGACACACCTTTTAATTCAGAATTTCTGGTTTATAAAAAAAAAAAAAAAAATAATAATAATTAATGGGAATGCAAAATAACTCACAAAAAATGTCCTCAATATGTTTCTAATTTTAAAAAGAACTTTATGAAAATGATATTAAAAAATAAAATCGGTACAAGATTGAAAATAAAATATTTCTTGCATAATTGTTTAGATGATAAGGGTTAATGTGAGAATAAAGATACAAATCATTAAAATCGATTAATTTTTATTACAAAGAATGCAATTTTTATATTCACTTATTATTTTGAAGGTAGCAATTACTGAAGCATTATTGGTTTCAGTTGTCATGTTTAAGTACGTATATTATTTTAACTTATGAATTGTGCTTTTTATTGATGCATGAATGCACAGCTGGCGTTACAGACACTTGATTTTGGCAATGATTATTATTTCTTATTAGAATCAAAGTTATGTATTCTCCAAATAAATACAAATTTAATTTAAATGCAACACTTTAAAAATAATAGAATTTCGATTACTGATTTCATATCAAAGAAATTTTTTTTTCTGAACGAAAAATTTCAAGAAAAGGACTTTTTATTTAAAGAAATCAATTATATATATTTTTAAGTAAAATTTAAAATTAAAAATTCTTCAAAATACAAAACTGAATTGAAAAGAAAAATTAATTATCTATATTTATTTTTGCTTACTTAATAATATTTTTGTGTTTAAAATACAAATGCATCACATATTTAAAAAAAAAATTAAATAATATATTTTTAATATATTTTTGTTAATATAATAAGTATAATCAGTGTTATTATTAAAAATCATTTGCATGCTATTTATACAGAAAGGTTTAAATTCGTTGTTTCCGGAGAAATAATTTCCACCCAGTGTCCATCTATTTAATAAAATGACCTTGAATAGAAAATTGTCATTTAAATTTTTTGTCTTTTTACAGACATTTCGGTGTCTGTCAATGTTTTTAAATTTAATAAATGGCCTTGGGCAAAAAATTGTCACTTAAACTTTAAGTTTTTTCTTTTTGACAAAAATTGCGCCATATTTGCATGTACTTAATGAAAAGTATTAATGGTGGAAAATTTAAGTTTTAATGACTTTTTCTTAAATTGATTTATCATAAAAAAAATTTATATTTAGATAAGTTTCACAGAATTAAAAGTATCATAAACAAATATACTATTTTGAGGATTAAAAATTTAAAATAATAAATAAATATTAAAAAATTTCAATTGCATTTTTGAGAATAATCCTAAAAACACTAAAGATCCAAATGAACCAGATTGTTATTATTCATCTAGTAGAAATATCAGCAAAGATACAGAAAAGTTAATAATTTTTCATAAAGATTGTGCTATTATTTTCTGACCGTAATTTATTTCTTACAAACTGAAAGATATCTTATATCGTTTTCCATGAAAACAACACGTAAGCAACGATAATAATTTGGTCATTCAGAATGTATTAGAAGCTTAGAAGCATGTACAGACTTGTAAAGGCCAATATTTACGCGGACAGCACACAAAAAGAACTTTTTGAAAAATATCTACATATATTTCATTTATTTATATACAAAGTATAAATTATATAATTTAATAAAAAAATGAAAATAATTCGATTTGGGGTAGTGCATTAGCTGAATAAGTGTTTGAATAGATATCTGTAGTAACCAAATATGAAAATGATTAGTTAGTTTTTATGCAGTTTTATATTCATACCAAAAATCATTTGTGCACAAATATACACTGCTTCAAATTGGCTTATGTATTTTAATGTATTATTTAGCAACTATCACATCTACTTTGTTGAGGACAAATTTAAAATATAACATGCTTTCATCAACAAAAATCACATAAAAATGACATATTATATTACATTGAAAAATTACGTATATTATTATCACATTGTTTCCAAAGAATATGGTCTTCTGTGCAATAAGATAAAATCAAAATCAAATAATGAAATAAAAATAAATAAAATAAAATAAATAATAAAAATAAAAATTAAATTAAATTAAATTTTAAAAAATACTAAATAAAAATACAATAAAATAAATTGAAAAATTAATAGCATTAAATTTAAATTAAATTAAAATAAAATAAATTAAATAATTAATAAAAAAACTGAAATTAAATTAAAATGAAATTAAATTTAATTATAAAAAATAAATTAAAATAAAGCAAATTAAATTAAAATAATTAATTAATAAATATAAATAAATAAATAAAAATACATTTTTATAATGTTTAAATGTCTACTTTTTTAATCCTACATCAAAATCTGAAAAAAAAAATTTTAAATTACGAATTATATTTTGTAAATAAGATGAACATAGGTTGACATGCACGAAAAGCTTCAACGGTTTAAGCATCTTTGTCGTTAGACATAAAAACTGCAGAAAAAAATGAAACGTTCCCCCTTTATTCGATTTTCTCATAAGGTGTGTTCAATCGATAGCATTCTATTTATTATTAATGATGATGGATGTACTTGTTGTTATAATTTATAATGCCTGATTATTGTATGTAACGATGGCTGTAATGCATATGTGCAAATGATATTCTTTAACTAATGAACTGCCTGCTTATTACGTATGCATACAGGACAGTCTTTGCAACACCTGGGGCCTCTTAACAATGCAATGCATATGACTGCTATTACCTTTATTTCAATCAATGTAAATATTTTAAAACAAGTGCATATTTAATGTAGAACCATCATGTCATGACAAAATAAATGTACTCTTCAGGCTTATAAATAATAGGGTTAGGTCAACGGAAAGATTTCGTAACCAAAAAAAAAAAAAGCTTTCAATCATTAAAAGAATTCATTTATAGAAATTAATAATATACAAGGTAACAAAAAATCGTAGGAATCACTTTTGAAGTGTGCTGCCACTTTAAATTTAATTGTTCACCTTTTAAGTAGTAAATTGTTGTATAGTCAAACGTATTTACAATTATTTTTCGTGGCTTTAATTTTAATCAAAGTCATGCCTTTAAAAAATTTGATGAAACTTTATTCGATCAAGTTTGAGCTTTTTTAAAATTTCGGTGAAGCTATGGAAAATTCAAAGTCACTTTAAAAACAAAAAAGAATATCAATATCTTTGAGTCATGTCGGTAGGATACGACTCAAAGATATTGATATTCTTTGAATAAAGAACAGATAAAGAATGGATAAAAGGAAAGAGAACTAGATAAGAAAGAAAAGATAAGGAACGAAAAGATAAGAAAGAACTTAAAATAAAAATAACTTTAAGAAAGATAAAGAACTCAAACGATAAAAATAAAAAAGGATAAATAACTCAAGATAAGAAATGATAAATAACTCAAGATTAGAAATGATAAATAACTCAAAACTTGTATTAAAAAAAGATAGGAAGTCAGAATTGAATGATAGGTTGAAGGAAGCAAACTGGCAAAACCTATAATGCAGCGCTTCAATAACATGGTCTAAAGTTGATTCTCTAACACAGGCAAATTTGGTTAAATCCTTAAATGTAAGTCATTAAATCATATGCTAGTCAAATAAAACACATCTTACAGAAATAGAAAAACCCAAATGCTAAAATCTAAATCAACGTCCAGACGAGAGCGCATAAGAGGCGAGCAGCTTTCATTACGAACGTCTCCGTTTGATGGTGAAAAACAACCGTTATCCCTGGCTGTGAGTAACAGCTGGTTGTAAATGGGGTCTATTTGATGTGGGAAAAAACCGACTCTTGCCGGAAAGAGATCGAGACACAAGATTTTCTGGTAGTTCTGTCATACTAGTTTTTAATGTGTTCTCAAAAGAGACTCGATCTCGTCTGGAAGAGGTTTAAGTGATAAAGTTGGACAAGTGAGAAGTTTGTGTCCATGGCCCATGCTACAAGATTCGTCGGAAGGATAGATGGCAAAAAAAGTATTGTCAATTGATGAGACTTGGGATTTTTTCCTCTCATAAAAGCCAAAAATCTTGAGTGTAATACCTAAACAGGCAAGACTTAATTCCTTCAACTACGAAAGCCCATCTAAAAGATGTCATGGTCTAGATGGGTATACCTGCAAATGAAAAACTAAACCTTGTTTAGTGCAGCCAAGACCTAAAATCAATTCAAATGACTATATTCAAAAATTTTAGATGCTTTTATACAAATGGTGACGGGGTCTTCTTTATTATCAAGATTCGGCACCTTTGCATTTTGCTAAAAATATACTGAAATACCTCAAAGAAGAAAAAAAAGTGCAATTCGTAAAATATTATCAGTAATGCCAAATAGTCCTGATGCTGCACTATGTGATTATTATTATTTTTTTTTGGGGTATTTAAAAAAAGGAACAAAACAAGATGAAAGTTTTAACCATGAGAGGTCTTAAAAACTACTAGACACACCTACTGTGTCAAAGGTTATCATATCGAGAAACATCGCTGATATTTGCATTAATATTGAAGAATACGAAGACATCAAATGTTAATCCATAAATTTTTATGTTACCCTGTATCTCTTTCAGAATAAAATTCAAACTTTAAAAAGTTCTAAAAAATTTGAAATTCAATGAAGAATGCAGAAAAAGTATATTTGTTTAATGCTTTCTTAAACAAATATACTTGAATTCATTATGTTATATTTGTTTTACATGCTTTAATGGCAAGGGCGTAAAATAAAAATGCGTCTTATAATTACAAAATACCGGATGACCATATTTAAACTGGCATGATTCAAAGTCATTTGTGGTCGATCTACCTACCAGAGTAACACGAAATTTAGTGTTGGAGCACTAAATAGAAATGGAAGGAAGATTTTCATTAAAAAAAAAAATTAGTCCAAAAAGGAAATAATAGTGGAAAATGCAAATAAGCTTTTTTTTTCAGACAAATAAGAGACATACTAATGAATTATAGAGAATTGAGATAAACTATACCTTGAAGGGATTTCTCAAGCCTTGATATAATGCTAACTTAAAAGGTAATTTATCACATACTGTGATGAACCTTTCTTAAACATATTTCGTTCAGCTGTAGAGAATGTTTTGTACATGATGTCCTGTACAAAACTGTACATCATGTCCTGTTTCATATGAACAGTGGTTGCGTTAAACATGAATTTCAAAATACAATAAAAGAAAATAATTTTCAATTCAGTTCATTTCTTAAGTAAATCCTTTAAAAGTCTTTTTAAGTATTGTAAATCACTATTTATATCGACGACTTTTTAAATTTTTTTTCCCATAGAATAGACTTTCTTACTAATCTGTCCTTTTCTAGCTGTTAGATGGAACTACAGAGGTAGAATGTCTTTTCAGTTTACATATGGCTACTAGTCTTCTTTAATAAAATGAATACAACACAATTTTATATGTATAATGCTTTTGGAACGAAACCGGCAGCGATTGCCTGAAGCATCTATTTGTAATGGCCTCGTTCCATTTCTGTTCTAAATTTATTTGTTCTACCGTCCCTTTCTCAGAAAAAATCATCCAGTACCTCACCAATCAGAAATCTACCTCCTTTAAGTGAACCAACAGAAAAGATATAGTAGAAAAAAAAAAAAAGTGTTATTTTATGCATCTATATATTACGTCTTAACACACAATAAATAAGGCCTAAATCTACGTCTAAACAGACAGTTAACCATACTAAATAAATATGCTGAAATAAGGCATCTTAAGTTTGACGTTATAAAAATTATTTATTAAAATAAAAATTAACAAATAAATTCACATTACACTAAACAAAAATTAAGATAACGTAGGATTATGTAAAATAAAAATACGAATAACACTAAAAATTATCCGTATGATAAGGATGAGCCTGGTACACTGATATCGATGAATTCAGCCTCGGTTTTATTTTTGCCAGCAGTATTCTTAGGTTGGTTTATCGCTCTACAGACACTTTTTGCACACTATTACAAAACATCACTGTGCCTAGAGCTGAGTTGCCCCTTTGCAGTTTGGGAATGATGTGGGTGAGAAGAAAACTGATTGGGCTCTGTTACGTTCTACGGTCAAGGAGAACGCGACCTATGGTTTAAAGTGGATTACGAGCAACTACAAACATCCATGGCACCGCCATGACTGGAACCCGAAACCTGCGGTACGAGCGCCAGAGTGCTAGCCACTCGGACATCATGCCCCTGCACATTTTAAACCGATAAACCGTTAAAACACACTAAACAGTTAATTAAACCAAGATCCATAGTTTACCGTGGAACCACTCACAAACATCCGAACCATTCACAAACATCCATGCCACTACCAGGATTTGAATCTGACGCCTGTGTTACCAAAGGCCAGAGCGTTAGTTAACCAATTGGCCATCAGGCTGCAGTATTCTACTTCATTGTGATTCTCTATTGGCAATTAGTTTTAACTTGCCTTTCTTGTGTTTAGTTGAAAATGTAATACAACATGTACGAATAGATGTTCTAAATTTTCTGTTTTCGTTCTTTATGCTGCCCGCCCTCCTACCTCCCCGCAGAATGCTCCATTGCCTTCCAGAGAACGGTATCGCCCACTTTATGAAAAGCCAGTGTTCTGCACGAAACCTACGATTACTTATAAATCTCATGAATTCAAAAGAAATAAGATTATTTACATATCTGTTTAAAGAATTGCTTTCCTCACTCTTTCGTCACTTATTCAGCGAATTCAGCGCCTCCCACGATTTCATGACACACAGATTACTTCACAATGCGGTCATTCACAGAATTTTAATGCTTTGCGATGGTCGATTTTTAAATAAATATCTCGCACAGGAAAAAGCATTGCTTTGTACTTCACTCTCAAATTAATTATATCAACAACAAAGAAAAACATCTGAACCCAGGGAAACGTAATTGAGATATAATATTAACAAGTATGCCTGAAACAAAACCTGATTATATTTTACAAAATCATCTATTAAAATATCTTAGGCATGTTTTCCATCACTGTACTTGCACTTAAGTACACTTCTGATTTCGAATAAAAATTTTGAATTTTTTTTTTTTTTTTTTTTTTTAACTAAAGGAATGCGTTTAAAAAAAACATAATTTTTTTTTATTTAATATAATGTTGACTTTCCATTGTAATTTATTTAGTATAGTTATTTCTTAAGGAAAGTTTTTGTTCATATATTTTTCTTGGTGTTATTTTTAATAGACCAGAAAAAAATTCTTCGGACAGTAAATTTTAATATTATTCACATTTCATCATAGTTAAATCAATAATAACAACTTTTATGGACTTAAATAATTCATAAAAGTTTTTTTTTTATTGATCAAGTTATGATGAAATACGGATAATATTAAAACTTTTTATGGATAATATTGAAGCACACTTTGCTCGCTGCCATTTGCCAAGAATTGCTGAGCAAATCTTCTTTAGTTAGTCCGTAAATAATAGCAATTAGCTGGCATATTATCAAAAATTACTAGGCTTATTAATATGTATTACATGATGTTAAGGCATCCTTTTTTCTTTCTTCCCTAAATTACCACGTTATATTCAGCTTGTGCCAAAGTGCTCAGGCAACAGATAAGTTCAAGTCTATCCCATTCAAATATAAACAAAAGACGATACTGAGTATCTAAATCATTAAAAAAAAATCATAGTTGTAACCATGCTTCCTCTACACACTTGCAAGAGCGCCACCTGTGGCATTCAGGAGAAACGGTCAGTAGCCTCGAGAGGAACCTGAGAGGAAATACAACGCAACTTGAGCTCCTGCTGAGAACGTTTAGTTGATTTACAGTTTCTTACCCCAAGAAGAAATATAGTCAGTGCATGCCGGTGTATTAGTTCGACTGCAGACTCTCGCCCGGAGAGGAAGTATATTTCGCTAATCCTGTGCTAGCTGAGTATCGGGTTTCCGGCTTAGAAGTGGAGTCCTTCCACGAATCTATAATTATAAGTCCTTAAATGTGTTAAATATTGTATTTCTCTAATTGTATATGTGTGGTGTCTGTGCTTGTATCAATAAAGGTGTGAGTTCTCCTACCTGTGCCTCAAGTATCTCAACCCAACCACACTTAGTTACAGGTGCTTTGGTTTGGTTTGGTTTTCCAACTCAACTTTAATCCTTTTTATTAATTAATATTACTTTCAAATTTCACACGTTTTTAGACCAAGACAAGAAGTTAGCTTAAGTGATAATTTTTTATCCAACTGTTAAAATTCAAAAGAAGAAGTAACTTTGAAGGAATAAGGAGCAGTCTTAATAACATGTAAGGATACATTATAATTTGATGATTCCGTCCATTTTTGTATAAATAAAGACTTATAATTTGTTTCAACGCAATGAAATTTTTTTGTTAATGCTGGTTTATTTGTACTATTAAATACAAATTTATTGAAAACAGGGATCCATCTGAAGCTACAACCTTCGCTTATCTTTCATGCAATTTATTGGTTCACAATGTAGAAATTGGAGTGTTTTGGAGACAATCCTGTTATTCAGCCAGATTTCGATACCTTCGTAAGAATTGAAGATTGTTTTAAAGGGCTGACAACATAGATCTAAACAAATGGTGGTCTGAAGGCACAATGCTTGGCGAATACGGTGGATGAGATAACACTTCACAGTTCAGCCCTTCTAAGTAGTTTGTAACCGGTTGAGCAACGTGTGGTCTGGCATTGTCTCGGTGAAAATTAATTTGTTGTTTGGTCGTTCATGCTTTATAACTCACTTCAAATGCATTAATTGTCTTCTATAGACAATGCTAGTAATAGTTTCAGGCGGTTTCAGCAACTCATAATAGATCCCACCAAACACAGAGCACAACCCTGACACAATAAATATTTCGCTTTGGCTGTGATGAACCTGCTTCACCCAAGATTTTTTTGCATTTAAGATTCTCGTAGTGTATCCATTTTTCATCACCAGTAACAATCTGATACAGGGGAAAAACACATTTCTTTTTTGTTTTTCAAGTAGTATTTCACAAATGGTTTTTCGACGTTCAAGGTCTCTTTCTTTTCATTCATGCGGTGGACAATTTGCTTCTTTTTGAATCATTTCCATTTCCTTGTTTTTGAACCGTTCCCATCTGCATGTTTTTGAACTAACCCCAATTGTTTGTTTTCGAACCATTCTCATTTCCTTGTTTTCGGATCATTCCCATTTCCTTGTTTCTGAACCGTTCCCATTTGCATATTTTTGAACTATTCCCATTTCCTTGTTTTCGTACCATTCCCATTTCCTTGTTTTTGAATCGTTCCCATTTGCTTGTTTTCTAACCATTCCCGTTTCCTTGTTTCTGAACCGTTCCCATTTGCTTGTTTTCGAACCGTTCCCATTTGCTTGTTTTTGAACCATTCACATTTGCTTATTTTTTAACCGTTCCCATTGCTTGTTTTTTGAACCATTTACATTTGCTTATTTTTTAACCGTTCCATCTGTAAATAATTGAATAACATTTAATGCAGCAACTAATTCTGATTGTGTTTTGGAATTGATCTTCATCGAGTAATTCTCCCTGTTCAGCATTTGCAAATTTTTTAATGGTTTTCTATGCTGTTTGTCTTCTGTGTCAAAATCGTCGTTTTTAAAACGTCGAATCCCTTCTTTACAAGTTGTATTCGATGAAGCATGATGACCATAAATTTCTATAAACAAATTATACATTTACGCGGCATTTTTTAACAATAAAATAATGCAGTATAACTTTTTCACAAAATAACGCTTGTTTGGAATAAAATTCGACTTTTCAATCGAATAAAAGTAAGTACTTATTTACGCTTATAAAAAATGTCAGATGCTAAAAATGAAAACTTACTGTCATACTTCGTCGGTCTCTTTCACTCACTTCTTTCCGTACACTATTTTGCTTTGCTGAGCATGTCTTGCCGCGCTGTGTGTACGCTGTCAAGACTTTAGACACCGTACCTCTAGGAACGCTCCAAAGCTGGGATGTTTCGGTCACAATTGCTCCAGCTACAATTTGGTCTCCTTGAAAGTCTGTGAGGTTTGATATTTTACGCTTTTGACAAAAAAAAATCCAAGATGTATGCAACTTCACTAAAGCAACCTCCTGCTACCATGATATCTATATAGCTTCTCAGCCTATCAGCTAAGATCAAAGAGTAGTGCCATGATATATACTTTTATACTGAAAAACTAGTAGCTAAGACTATATTTTAATGCTTATGAAGCGCATTCTTAAATATCACTTTTATTCACAGGTGTTTCCATTATTTTGATAACCACCTGTATTTTCTTGTGATATAAAACAAATGAGGACCAATTTACTTTGTTATTCTCACTTAATCTCCAGAAAAAAAAAATATTTTCTAGTAAATCTAATGCAGTATTCATTAGTGGCAACAAAGAGCGCGTTATAAAATATATCTCTCTATTTGTGACGAATGCTCTCAAATCAAAAACCCGACTTTTAAAAAAATAATTTATTTAATAGTTACCATTAAAATTTAGTAGTTTTAAATTTTAATTCCACTAAGGAATACACCTTCTACCCGCATCATTGAACTCTACACCTCCACCCTTTTCTTCGAGTTTGACTCGTCGGCATATCCAATTCGCGAAGGGCAATCCCAGTTTTGTCGAATTAAAGGTGAACTGTCTAGGATTTCACGAGAATAACGCCCCGATTTCCAACATATAATTATAAGACTCTGGCTGATTGAAAATTTGGGAGTTTGCTTAAATAACTTTTGTAAAAAAAAAAAAAAAAAAAAATGTTAAGTATAATTGAACGAAAATTTAAATGAAGAAACTTTTTATTACCTGCACTTCAATGATGTTTTTGACATTGAATAAAGAAGAATAAACTTTTAAATGAATTTATTTTTCTTATACAGAGACAGAAATTTAGAAAAAGAAAGAAATATATAAGAAAACAAAAAAAGTGATTATAATTGCAAATGTATTTATGAAAATGTAATTTTGAAAAATTTTTATTGAAAATCAAAGCGATGAGACAACATTATTTTTACTAATGCTTATTGAAACTTCAGGGTCCTGATGGCCGAGTGTCTAGCACTCTGACGCTTGGTGCCAGGAGTTCGAGTTCAGGCTGTGCCATGGATGTGTGTAGTGGTTCGGAATCCTCTTAAACCGTAGGTCCCGATCTAATATGACTGTAATAGATCGTCTAATATGGCATTGGGCGGACACCCCTATCCTGTAAAATGAAAACATCTGTTTCAGAATCTGAATCTGCCAGTAGGCAGACGGCCATGGTCCAACATGGACTGTAGTGCCAGGAGTTAGTTAGTTATTAAAAGTTTCGAATTTCGTATTGAATTGTGTACAATCGGCAATAAAAAAACCGACATAAAACGATACTTAAACTTCTGAAATTGAAAATAGGATTAATACCTTATGTGATACGAATATAAGAGGTTTTGTGGGCAAGATGTTGAAAAGCATCCTGGGAGAAAAGAGGTATAACAAGGAATTATAAGGCTCCAATTACAAAGGATAGCAGGGTATGAAGATCTTCTTCCCATATACTAGACAAATGCATCACCAAAAGTTGTTTCAACTATTGATAACCCATTTTAGAGGAATGTCTAAGTCAGGAATTCTTCTCTGTATAAATGGTAACTTTAGCATCATTTAAATATCTGCTTAAATGGTAATCACCATCATCTCTGTATATCATAAATGGTAACTTCATCATCGTAACTGGAGAAAGTGTTGCTACAGCAGATCAAGATGGAATAAGCTCTCTGAAAAGCCAATAGCCATAGCTGATTGTCTTGCCGATAATGATTCTTATCAACAATAAAAATGTATTTATTGTTTTTTAAATTACTTACTTCTATTGTATTGACAACCCATCTTAGAGGAATATCTACTATAAGTCAGATTTCTTCTCTGTATAAATGGTAACTATAGCATCATTAAATGGTAATCATCATCATCTCTGTATAAATAGTAATTTTAGCATCATTTAAATCTCTGCATAAATAGTAACTTTAGCATTATTTAAATCTCTGTATAAATGGTAACTTCATCATCATAACTGGAGAATTGTTGCTGACAGCAAATCAAGGTGAAATAAGCACACTGAAAAGACCAAAGCCATAGCTGATTGTCTTTGCCAGTGATAATGATTATTATCAATAATAATTTTAATTTATTTATTCATTGTTTTTAAAATAACTTACCTCTATTCTAATTCTAAAAAATTACAAATTCGTAACTCATACAGAAAGTAGAGAGGTGTGTAACTTCTTAAACAACTAATTAGTACAAAACATGTGCAAATCGATTTTTTAAAAATTCAACAACTGTCGAATCGTAGCCACTTCTTTATAAAAGCAGTCATATTGTCTACACCAAGAGTACGTTTCAAACCCTTTCGAATAATCAAAATAGTTCACAGAGAATCTTGGAATGTAAGCCTTTGCTTAAGATACTGGCCCATAGAATTTCTTTCCAATGGATTCCAGCCCACTGTGGAATTTTGGACGAGGAAAAAGCTGATATACTGGCTAGGAAAGAAACTTTGATAGAGTAACGCATTAATCAAGCGCTTTCATTTCATACGATTAAATTGTTTGTTAACTTGACTCGAAGAAATTTCTTAAACAAGATAGGATTCAACCAGCTGTAGATAAGCTGAAGAATTCTGGGGAAGAGAGAACTATTCCAAGAAAGATAGCGGTGGCTCTATTGAGACGTTTGACTGGTCATGACTATGTGACAACCTCTATAGAATTGGAGTGGTGGATTCCCCAAATTGTTTTGTGTGACTCACTCTTCTCGGTATGTGGACATGGTCAAAAAGTACCGGAGAGCCCGTGAACTACTAGATTGGATAGGAAAGTCCAGTACTTGTGCACGTAGTACACATCTGCTCAGAATTCAAATATAATAAAACAAAGTATCACAGAACTAGCATGAATAAAAAAAATTTAAAGCAAACAGTTAATAGGAGGGAAAGAAGTAAAAAAAAATAAGTTAAGGGGAGGGGAACTAACTAGGAGGTGACAAATATAAGCAATATCAAAATACATAAATGCCTAATAGAAGCATATAAGCCGTGAACTAACGGTTTAGGCATCAATGTTAAAAGGCAATTTGGAAATAAAAATTTAAAAGAAAAACAAGGATTTCTCAAATTAATTTTCTTATGAAATTAGAAGAAAAAAAAAAAAATTGATCGAGTAAATGCCCATATTGGTAATAATATTAATAAAAACACATGCTTTTTAGCACTAAACCATCGATTATTTCATTCCATCATTAATTAATGTCAACTACCATATAGAAGCAGGTACATTGAAGTTAGAATATTCTTTATTACTCCCAATTTCTAACATTTTGCTTGTATGCGTAAAATAATTTTTGGTATCCACATTCCCCAAACTTGAACATAATTGCGATTATTACTTCATTAAAAGGTTACCATTATTTTGAAGGAAGTATAATTTTCAAAAAAAAAAAAAAATTACCGCTTCTGAATATTACGGTGGAAAAAAATTATTTTAGGTAATGTTTTATAAACTGTGGAGCTGGTACTTTAAATATGACGGGCACGAATAGATTTAGAACTAACTAACTCCCCTGGCACTACAGCCCATGGTGGTCCAAGGTTGTCTGCCTACGGGCAGATTTCGAAACAGGGGATGCTTTCTTTCTTCGGGGAAGACTTATCATTCTACGCCCAAAAGTCATATTAGACCGGATCTGAAGTATAAAGTGGATTCTGAACCACCTACAAACATCCATTGCACTTCCGGGAATCGAGCCCGAAACCAGTGGCACCGAGTGCTAGCGCTAGTCACTCGGCCAATCAGGTCCCGAATAGATTTAGATGGGAATGTAATTTATCAAACCTTAATTAATACCTAAAGTAAAAAATATTTTTAAGCGTATGGCTCAGTTTATATCAATTTAAAAATTATTTATGTTTATTGTCATGTTTAAAAAAGTTAATACCAAAGCAAAATGAATATTCTGAGCATGGAATAACCATTGGTAGGACTCCTTTCACAATAATGTAATTAATCAAAATTATATGCTATTTCAGAACATTTTAGATTGGTCATTTATTATATATTATATATTATGTTGTCATAAAAGTATTGTTGCACAATTAATTGAATTTTGTTTTTTAAATGTTAATTCTATACAGAAATATTAAACAACTAGGAATTAACCACCAATAGATTTCCACTCACATACAAGTAATAAATAACAACAATTAATAAAATTAATTTTTTGTAGTCTAATGTTCTAAATACTTATTTTATTATCAACGAAAACCTGCTATTCGTATATTTCGTACGTATTCGTATATTTCAAAAACAAATTGAGCAAAATATCAAAATTACTTTGACATTTTTTTAATAGAGAAAAATAGTAGATGAAGCTGCAGAGAGAGCGGCGATCTTTTTTCAAACGAGGAGGACACACAATAGTTAAGAGACTTAGAAGGAACATCAAAGAGAAAAAGCTAAAGGCAGTCAAGTCGCTGCCATGTTCTTTCGGCGTGGCAAGAATGCGGTGGATAACAATAATCGAATGCTTTTGTCACCGGATGTCTCACCGCACACGTTGCATTTATGGCACCGATTCTAGAAAAGAAAACAATGTAAAGCGTTCACCGCAACCTGGTAAAAGTTACAAAGTTGTAAAGGTGCACCACCTGTCAAGCCGTGAGATAAGAGACTTTCCCTTTTAGTGTTTTCTTCGGGGTGGTCGTATCTGAAGAGCAGATGTTTAATACTATCTGAATGCAGTGTAGTTATTTGCATATTTTAATTACATAGCATTTTATTAGTTACTTTCATTCTAATAGATTTCTTCTGTGAAAAACTTGCAATAACTATAAAAGTTTTTCAATTTAAAAGAAAATTCTGACTATTTAAAAAAAAAAAAGAATATATTGGTATGGTGTGGGAGGTTTTGCCAGCTAAAAATGTGACTAAACAGTTGGGGATATATATATATATATATATATCCCAACTCTTTTGTCACATTGTTAGTAGATAATATATATATATAATATTAATAGAGCGATAGATATCATATATGGGTCTGATGCTAGAGTGTCTAGCGTTCTGGCGCTCCGTGCCATAGGATCGGATTCAAGTCCCGGCGATGGTATGGATGTTTGTTAGTGGTTCGAATCCACGTTAAACCGTAGGTCCCGGTCTCATTAGACCAAAGTGTGCAAAAATGATCGTAGAGCGACAAAACCAAACCAAATCTTTCGCTAGCTGATCAATTACATCTTTTATGTCAACTTTAATATTTTGATGAATATCTAATAAAACTAAACTAAGAAAACATCGACTCAAACAGCAACTCAAATTGAGGCGCTATTATAAAAAAAATAGATTTTCATAGAAAAACATAAAGAATACATACAGAATAGAAAAACATTGATTCATTGAATTATTAAATATTTAACAAAAAAATAATTGTACCTAAATGAGAGGTAGCTATAAATTCGCACACGTGCACATTATATATATATATATATATATATAATATAATGTTTGTAAAATTCAAGTGCTTGTCACAAGCAGCAAACATAATGGAGCGGTATACAGTATATTAGTAAATAAGTTGAAAAATATGGAAAAATAAAACTGTGTTTCGTCACCATTAATTAAAGAAGCCTAATATATTTCAATTCATATTTTATATATGTATCGATTATATAGATTACAGAATTTTTGTTTATGTGGAAGAATTTAATTATATTTCATAATTCTATACCTCTATTATCAGCAAAACATTTATTCTTTCTACATTTTTCTTATTTTTTTTTTTTTTTTTTAAGTTTTTTAGAGAAGGCATTTAAAAATTAGATTAATTAATTTAATACATAAAATGATAAAATTGCTTTAGGCTAATTAAGAGAAATTTTCAAATTCAACATTATGGAGAAAATTGAGATATAGTTGCCATGGTAACACGTTAACTATTAGCCAAAAATTATCGTTTTATTGCACGAGTATTGCCATTCGCCTGCTGTTTTAAAAGGAAATATAAATGCTATTTTTGAAATTTTTTATCCTAAAAATTGGACTATTTAAATAAAGTTTTTTACCTCATTCAAACAATACAAAATATTATTAAATCGTACTATAAAAATCCTGAGCTTTCCACTGAATAAAAAAAAAAATCTATATTTGATATTATCCCACAGAATTTCCATTAGAGGTGACACAATGCGTTAATTCACGACCAAAAGATAACAACTTATAAACACTTTCGAAGTTTAGAAAGGAAAAAAAAAAACTGAGTTTCGAATTTATTTACTTTAAACTGATTCAACAAGCCGAATAAATACGTGCGGAATAGAACGTTTCTCTCAAGGTTACTCTCAGAGTTAATTTTGTTGTTGGTGTCATTTGATCGTTATCTATGTGAGGAGCATCACATCATAATGTTAATTTTTCTCCACAAATATTAACTCTTCCTATTTAATTCAAAAGGCCAAATCAAAAAATGTTCATCAAGAGAAATCAGTACTAGAAATTGGAATTTATCATCTAATATGAGAATATGACCTTTATATATTAATTATTTAATATACTAGCATATAGTTTTTAACTGCCCATTCTTCTGCTATTTCATAATCATTTATGGAGCAAAACAATAATTTTATATACATTATATATATATATATATATATATATATATATATTGCATATATTTTAATATAGATTTTTATATTATTATATATATATAGAAAGATATTTTCAATATTGAAATTGTGAATCATCTAATTCTGACAAATTCCAGTTTTTTATATTATTGTAACATTATAAGCTGCTAAAATAAATGTCCATAACTGCTATGGAGACCACCTTCATCAAATGCACTATAGTTGGTGAAGAGACATGGGTTTGCGAGTGCGAGTGGCCTTTTCCTATTCTTTCATTTTCTATTCCTTTTTTTTTTTTTCCTGGGTTCTCTTCCTTTTTCTGTATATGAAAAGAATCAAGATATTAAAATATATATATTTTAATATAGATTTTTATATTATTATTATATATTTAGAAAGATATCTTTTAATATTACTTTTTTGGAACCAATATATATATATATATTGGTTCTGATGAGAAATAAAATTAAAAAAAAATTAATATTGTAACTGCCAATTGTCTAATTTTGACAAATTCCTGTTTTTATGTGATTGTAACATTATAAATTGTTAAAATAAATTTTAAAAATATATATATTTCACGTAACAATAAACCTATAGTACAAAGTTCACAATCGACTGAAAGCACTGATTTGTTAATGAAAAAACCAGTTTAAAAGATCGATTAGTTCGACCTTTTATCTTTTAACCCTTCCTTTCTTTCAGCCGATTCGTCAACTTAACCGATCGGTTTCAAACGGACGCCGCTCTCTTCTAAACAACTTTTCATTTCTCACATTATCACCTCAATCTTTTTCGCACCTTCCTTCCTTCGCGTTTATCGAGCAAACGCAAAACCGTTCTTTTTGCGAATACCGGCCGAAAGGAAGGGAAATTTTTGCAGCTTTCTGATAAAAATCCTCTATCTTAGCCATCTTGCAGCCAACAAGTCTGGCAAAAAAAGGGTTCTAGAGGAACGAGATCGCATTTCTTTTGTAGAAAAAAAAATGAAAAAGGAACAAAAAAAAAAAAAAAAAATGCCGCTTTAGTTATCAGGGATTGCCCGTGCTGCTTAAAGAATTTCTTATCGCGGCCAGCGGAGCGCTTAATTTGTCACGTGACACATGTAGGGTTACTGTAGGAAAAATGGTCGCCAAAGCGATGGGGTTTGGCGATCGTTTTGACAAGACAATATCTGCGTCGGCGCCGGGGATGCCCGGACAAATGTTTATTTTAAGGTAATCTATTTACCTGGATATATAAATAGCTTCTCACAAAAGACGATATCACAATCAATTTTTTTTTTATTAGAGCTATAAACGGTTGATAACTCGTTATGAAACAGTTACTTTTAAAGATGTTGTTACGTATGCATTGCTTAAATTTTTTTTTAATTATTTAATTCTATAAAGAATATACATTTAAAATAATAAAAAAAATGGATCTTAATACTTTAGAAAAATTGCAAATTATTAAAAATGCATGTGTAATTTATTTAAATGATTATTTAATTGCATTTTAGGTAAGTTTTTTTTTTTTTTTCTGCTTATGAGAACAACATATTTTAAATATTATTATAATATTGAAATGTGCAATTTATTACTAAATTAGCTGGAATAATTTGCAAATATTGAATACCACTTTTTGTGATGCTTTTTTGCAATGTAGATAAAAATGCACATTTTTAAATAAAATAAATTCGCAGCAACGCATTTTTTTCTGAGTTGTAAAAGTTAATATTTTTCAAAAAAATCATTAAATTATTCCGTTGGTACCACAGGCTTCCCGTTCGAATTCTGGTGGTGGTATGAATGTTTGTGAGTGATTTGAAACCACGTTTAACTGTAGGTCCTGATCTAATTAAGCCAAAGTGTGCACAAAATGACCGTAGAATGACGAACCAAACCAAACCATTAAATTATTCTTTTCTTTTTAAAATATATATATATACTAGATTGGGCCTCCTGAAAATCTCCACCCAAAATGATATAAAATTTCTACTGTGTTACAGATTATTACAAAATCTATGGAACACCTCTTCACTGTGTAATAAAAATAAAAAAGGAAATAAATATTTTGCATTAATATCTCTAAACGTTCAGTTTTAATTATCAATTCCATATCTGCATTGATATCGTAGATTGCGTTGCAGCTGCTGTTTTAAAATGAGGTGATTTAGTGGTAATAATGTATGTAAATGCTCATAACAGTAACTGAATAATGTATAATAATGCTCATAACAGTAACTGTAATAATGTATAATAATGCTCATAACAGTAACTGTAATGCATAACAGTAACCATAATCATATTGAATCATATAGTAATTTATAACAGTAATTTATGGAAATAATTTCATTAATGTTGTAATTATAGAGATATTGATAAAAAAATATCTAAATGACCACCAACATTACGTCAAATGGCCACAGATGAATGAAAAAGGGTAAAAAGATTATATTCTTTATGCCCATTACGATTAAATACATATTATTGCATTCTTTTTTTCATGTTTTCTTTTTTTTTTTTATGCTTAAATAAGCTTAAAAATGATGATAACCTTATTCTCAAACTTATCATCGTTTTTTTTTTGTATGCATGTATTCGTAAATTGACAAGATATCTTTTTTTTTTTTTTTTGAAAAGATCTGACGAGATTTTACAAATTTTTAGTAACAATAAAATTTGTCATTCCGTTTTCTAAAAATTGTATATTTATTCTCAACTTTTTATTTACATGTTTAAAAAATAAAATTAGCTACAGGTATAAATTTGAAACACGTAATATAAAAAAAAAATTTTTAAAAAGTCAATTCCTACTTTTTTTCCACTGTATTGCAGAAAGTCATTTATAAATAATTTTCATTCATTTTTTTTAAGTTTATCTGGCGCCATCTATTGGTAGATATATGCAACTTAAATCTAAAAAAAAATATAATTAATTAATTTAATTTAATAAATGAATTAATATTTGAAAACTGTATTAATATCCAGTGTCATCCAATACAAATTCAAAAAATGTATTTGAACTTGAGTGGATGAATAAAAAGTATTTATGAACGATTAAAAATTTGAACAAGATATATATATAGGGAGAGTGTGAGCTAATAGAAGGAATTGAAAAAAAGAAAAAAAAAAGAAGAAGAAGAGAGAGAATGAAAAAGTATATATAATAATGCGTTAATTTAATATGCACTGTATTTAAAATAAACAATTTTTATAATTAAACACATTATTACAAAATTTGATACTGGCGAAATGTTTATTAAAATTTAATGTAAGAAAATTGTAATTTAAAATGAATTTATTAATAGTATGCATTTCCCTGCATTATAACACGTCTATTATAATTTTCTATTTAAAATATTTTAATAAAAACTCTGCAAAATGGTGGAAATTTAAAAATAATATTCCTAGAATAAATAAAATGTTTACTAGATAATATAATTCTCCAATTATTTCAGGAACTAAGTAAATAGGACATTCATGCCATCAGACAAGAAAGAAAAAGAAAAAAAAAAATCATTAAATCCTAAAAACAAACATTAACACAATTACTTCAGCAATTTTATTTCGCCAAATTCTGTTATTGAATGCCATCTTTTGCTATTATTATATTTAGTAAAAAATAAAAATATATTATTTTCCTTTTTTATTACTTTATTTTTGGTTACATTGCCCAGAAAATTAGTCATAAAAAAGAGGGTGAGTAGGTAGAATCAAACAACTTTTAGTGGTGTAATTTTAAGTTGTAAAATACAATTTTTTATTTTATTTTTAAAATATTCAGACAAATGATTTTTTTTAATTAGCATGAATTGAATTTGTAACTTACATTTTAAAAATATAATTTAGAATTTTTCTTTTTTTACTCGTAAACAAAATTTTGTTGTAATTCAAAAATGAAGATATTACAGGAAACTAGAAGATATTACAAAAACAAGTAGATCTCTATTTTTATCTTTTTTTTATTTCACTTTGATTACAAAAACCAATTTCCTTCAAAGCTAAATGATTAACAAAATATAAGGATTCCAGGAAAACAAATTTTTCCAAAATTATTTGTTTGTATTTGAAAAAAATTAAATTCTTAACTAAATTTTGTCTTCAAGTGAACTTTTATGGCAAAAACCGATTTGAATAAAACATTTTTTTTTTTAAATATACATATATTTCATAAACTACTGACAGTTAAATAAAAAAAAAAAGTAAGAATGAATTTAATAATTAGAAAGTATAATAGGCTGCAATAATTTTTAAATTTTATTAATAGTATAATAAATTATTCTTTGATACTATTTGTATTGTAATAACATAAAAATAGTTAAATTTAAATTAAATTTTAGTTTATAGTATAGCATTCATGGAAATGTAAACCTCAAAGACAAAAAATAAAGTTTTTTTAAACTAACCTAAACCAGTTTTTCAATTCTAAATATAAACTTCCTAAAAAAAAATGGCCAACACTTTTTGATTTCTTCCACGTTTTATGTAGAATATAAATAAGATTGTGTTATTTATGTAAGTGTGTACATATATAATTTCAAGCTTAATTTTTTAAAAGCTTAAATCAATAGCTATTTGAAATATTCACAACCTTTTGCAAAATATTGAATGTATATTAATTATTCTTATTTATTCAAAACAATTTTTAAATTTGGTTGGTCACAAAAATTAAATGTTTTTATTTATTAAAAAAACTAAATGTAGCCATTTATAGCTTTAAATTTTATTTCTTTGTTTATATTCTGTGTTATTGCTTAGTAATTTAATGTTTAATTTTATCATCATCATTTATTTAATATAGTGCTACCAAATAACGAAATAAAGTTATGTTTTTAATAATCTTTTAAAGTAATAATAGCATTCAGAATGCTGTTATTATATTGCATTAGAATGCATTATTATATCTCAAAGTAAATGAAAATGTCTACAACATTACAAGTCAAGTAAAAGATTTAAAAAAAAAAAAAAAGCAAATTAAATAAAAACTTGAAACCAAATGAAACATTGTTTTCAAACTGATATTTTTAAATTATTAAATTAACATGAAAATGAAGATGAAGAAGAATAAAAATGAAGACAACTCATTGTAAAATTGATCAAGACGCGATTGCCATAATTTTTTTAGAAGAGAAAAAATGGTGATTTGATATGCCAAACATAAGAAGTACTTTCAAACAATAAAAACACAAATTTTTTTTTTCCAAAGTGAAAAGTTTCAATGATTGTTCGATAGAAAATCGTTTGAACTAAAAAAAAAATGCAATTTTAAACGTTAAGCGCTTTTATGTGTCAGAAGGTGTAATTCAAATTCAGATTTCAGAAACAAAAAAAAAAAAAATATATATTTAATACTTTGAAACCGCTGAATGAGATAAAAATTACCTCACAATATCAGTAAAGTAAATTCATTGTGTCTATCTATACCAGTATAAGCGATAATTTTTTTTTTTAATGTTCATAACTTAAACTTAACAGCCAATAAAAACCAAAAATAATCAAATTATAATGAAATAAAAAAATAAATAAAATAAAATAAAATAAATAAAAATAAAAATAATAAATAAATTAAAATATATAAATTGAATAAAAAATAAATTAAACAAAATACATAAATTAAATAAATTTAAAAATAAATAAATACAGAGAAAAGAAAAATAAATAAAAATTAGAAAAATTAATTAAAATAAAAAAATGTTGCAAAAAAAAAAAAATTAATTAAACTATTAATAAAGTGTTTCGTCTCTTATATCAGTATGCTTGCATATTACAGTAGTCGCGTTATTGTGGTCCATAAGTTTTAATTTATTCTTTGTTTCAATTACTATTTTTTGAAACATTCCTTTCTACTGCACATTCAGAATCAAACTTCACATTTTAAAGGTCAAAAATACATTAATATAAGATAATAGGGTTGTAAATTTCTGAAAATAGTTTTGAAAATTAAGGTAGCATTTCATGAAATTGAAAAAAAAAAAAATTTTACCTACCTTCATTTTAATTAAAGGAATTATCAAGTAACGAAAAATGTAATATTAAAAATAAAAAAATTTTATGATTTCTGAACCTATTACAATATTCTACCAGTGAAAAGGAGCTTTGGTATTCAACTTCAAAATAAGTATTGACAAAATAATGTACTCTGTATTTAATTTTTTTATATACACAGTATTTTTCTTAAATGTATTAAGCAAATCAAATTTTTTTTTTTAAATAACGCTAATTCATTTTCAAATTTGTATTCAAGTTTTGAAAGAAACGTCAAACTTCCCAGATGCTGAACCTAGGTCGACTAGTGCTAAGAACCAAAGTCTACCTTCCGAAGTAGTGGCTCCATTATAAAATTGTCATTAAACAATCGACAGGGAGAAAATACATTTATGTATTTCTAATTTTATTTTTAAACTGAACCATTTATACAATTATATTGTAGCCATAGTTTATTTCCAATAAAGCTTTAATATTTTTTCCCATTGGCTGGGCAAAATTCACATAGGGCAATATCGCCAAGAACAACAGAACTATCAAGAACTAAGAACAAAAGAAGGCCAGAGTCATTGCCTAATGAGCGATCTTGCTTCCCAATATCTCGACTCTTCTGCAGGTCCACATCGAAGCAGATGTCCCTGTTCTATTACATCTCCAGAGTCACAAAGGCAAATAGGGATCGGTTGAAATGCCTGTGCGCTGCAGATGAGCGGCACTGCTTTGCACCTTTGGTTTATCAGGAATAAGAGAAGGGCTTATCCTCCTCCAATTTTTAAGGCTGTACGAGCCTGAAGATCCTGCAAAAATTAGATGTAAATAAATGTTTTAAAAACAGTTTATTTCCTAATACAGCCATTCCTCCAATAAGGAATGATTGTATTAGGGTGTTGTAATAAGCTGACACATCTTTTAGCAAGGAAGTCCGCTTGTTCATTGTCCCAAAGACCACAATGGCCAGGTACAGATTGAAGAGTGAGAGTTCTCAACAATTCTTGATATTGCAAAATCTCAGGTGCCAATGGGTATTCAACAGAGCTAATGGATTGATGGCTGCTTGAGAATCTGAAAGAAGGACTGCCCTTTCGAACTTATAATGGCTAGCTAACAATTTGCTTCTAAAAACTTTAATACGAAACAGGAAATATTAATGTCGTGTAAATTGTGAAACATGCACGGATAGTTGTTGATGTAAACATTTTATTTTTGAAATTCAGGTTTTTATTGTAGCAATGGATTTTAGAACCTTTGAATTTGATTTTTTTCACCATGAATCCTTTTAATTGTAAGTAGCACTTATTTTATGATGAAACTTGTTTTGAATCAAAATACTTCTAACTGCTATCTCATTTTTTTTCCAGTTTAAAGCAGTAATTATTTTATATATAACTTTAGGATGTATAATTATGCTTGGCTGTTGTGTTAATTATTAATGTTATTATTAATATTAATGTTAGTAATTATGTTAATAATTATGTTTTTTTTTATCTCAATATCTGGGATCTTAAGAAATAATTAAAAATTTTGAGTGCTTTTTCAATTAAATGATAATCAGATCGGGCTAACAGTGAAATTTACCATATAGAAATTAAAATGATAATTATCTGTCTAATATAAACTTAAGTCCAGTACAAAAAAAAAAAACCATCATATAATTACATTTTTAAACACTACTTTACATTTTTCATTTCTGTCATCACAGACCACAAATTATTAGTCAGAAATTTTCATTTTAAAATGAATTGCAAAGGACTTGTGAAATATTATGATTAAAAATGTTTTCCGAACATTCATTTATTTTTTTTTTTAATTCACTACAAATAATTTTAATGATAATGCGTTTTAAATTTCATTAAAAATTTATGAAAATTTTTAAGCTATTAAATTTTTTTACACCATTTTTGAATAACAACTTATTATTTATAAAAATTCTGCATTAATATATAAAATTTTACATTAATTTATTTTTTAAAATGTAGATTTTTTTAACATATAATGAAGAAATTCATGCATATATGGGTTTGAGATTATAATGTTGAACGATAGTTCTCTTATATATTTATGTTTCATTAAAAAAATTTATATCCGTCTCGGAAATTAAAAATTTTGTTTAAATTAATTTATTTATTGAATTTTAAAATTAAAATCTTTTTTGCAGAATTTAATTTTTCTAAAAATAACATGCAAAACAAAAAACGAATTTCACAATATAAAGTGAATTATTGATTTTATCAAACTGGCCTATTTGCTTTTAGCAATGAAATGAATGAAATTGTACAATAGCTCATTTTTTTATTGATTCGCCAATCTTTTAAAGTTCAGTTAATTGAATTGAATGAATAAATTTCAATGAATAGAACGTAATTAATCTTTTGTTTGTCAAGTATTTGAATTCAGTTACAGTTATAAATACATGCATTTCTCAATTTTTTTTTTTTTTTTTTTTTTCAAATGATATTATAATGGTATGAATGTTTATTGAATAAAAATGTTTTTTTTTTATTGGCATAAAAATAAAAGTAATAGTAACTTTCATTTTAAAAATTTGGTGAATTGATATTTTTAAACTTAAAAAAATTCATTAAAAATGATGAAAAAATTATAATATTATTCATTTTCTATTTTGCAAAAACTGTAAGAAAAATAACAAATTTCAACATTTTCACAAATGATACGTTATCATTTCTGTATTTTTTCTTTCTGGTATTTAAAAGTTTTTATTAGCTTAAAATGGATAAATTATATTGAAATATTCTTTTCTTTTTTATTAGAAATTAAAAAAATATATTTTAATTTCTATATGATATTTAAAAAATTTAGAGACTTTTTCAACATTTTTTCAAATTTATTTATAAGTAAAAATGATGTTAAATATGCAAAATAACTTTATTAATTATTGCATATTTGATATTTTTTTAATTATTAAAAAAAAATTTTATTTACGTTTTTTTTAATAATTTTATTAATTATTTAGGCTTCATTCTGATAAATTCTGAGGAAGGTAGTTCTAATGTACGTAATTATGACAAGATATGAAAAAATAAATATTTATTTCATTGAAAATCTTTAAGTATTTTAAAGATTTATTATTATTATTATTATTTATTATTATAAAATACTTATTTATTATAAGTTTTTTAAAGCAAATTATTATCTTCAATTAGAGAAAGCTCGTACACATATTTAAATAAATAAAACAGAAAAAGTGCTGATAAACGAAAGAAGAAAAATTTACTTTTGTTTACAATCATAAGGATAATAATAATCAATTTGATTTTAATTAAAGTAGGAAAAGTATCCTTATATAAAAATAATGCAGTTAATAAATAATTAAATTTGTTTCCTTAAATACACGAAACTTTTGATAACTTGTACCTCACTTATTTTATTTATTTTTATTTATTTAATTTGTTTTTTTTTTTTCGGTTCTGCAAACGATTTTTTTTTTTAATTTATCAAAAGAACTATTATGGACTAATATGCACAAAATATTTAATTAATTTACTATATTGATTTTCATAATTTATTTAATTTTTTTTCTTTTTCGTTCTGCAAACGATTTTTTTTGAAATTTGTCAAAATAATTATCATGGACTAATATGCACAAAATATTTAATTATTTAGCTACTTGTCAATATTTTGTTTCTATTTAAAAACCAATATTTGTATTTTAATTTCACGAAAAATCATTATTAATATTTAAAAAATATACTAGTGTTTTCCTGTGTACCACTATAAATCATAAACATGCATATTTAATTTATTGGCGTGGCCATAAAACATGTTTTTTCCACCCAAATTCTTCCCGCGGATAAAAGTTAAAAAGCTTTTTGCGCTTGACTGAATTTTTAGAGTAGAAATTCATATACTTCTCTCTCTCTTTTTCCTTTAAACTTGTCAGCTTGCTAAATAAACTGCGGAAAGGTGGAGTAGATATTCCATCAAATGATACTTTAGAGTGCATTGCTATAAAAACAAAATAAATAAATGGAGAAAAAGCAGGTTACATTTTTTTTTTTCTTTCTCATAACAGGTCATCAACTGGAGTTTTTCACAAATGAATGACCTGAAAATTCTTCAAAGTATAAAAAAAGACTTTAAAGTATGGAAAAGGACTTTCTTTTCTCTTTTTTTAATTTCAAATGAATATTCTGGATTTTTCTTATTCTTCATGTACTTTGGAATTTATGAGAGTTTCTTTTCTATGTAAATACTTTTTTTCAAAAATTTTCATTTAAAAATTTGTATTAAAAAATCCAATGCATAACTTATTGTGAAAACTTGTTTATGTGCTGTAATTTTGCGTTGGACGTCTATCCCGCATTCTTAAAAGCAAAAAGTTTTTGGAGAAATAATGCGCCAAATATAGCAACTCCATAGTTCAAAATATAGCAACTCCATAGTTCAAAATATAGCAACTACATAGTTCAAAACCAGGATGCACTCAACTATTATATGCAAACTTTGGCGAATTTTAAAATCCTGCCAAAAGTGTGACTTAAAGTGTATTTTTACCTAATTTTCAAAAAGCACATAAAATTAACTAAAATGAACTAAATGAACTAAAATAAAACTAAAACAGCATGCGATGTTAATAAAAATATTAGAATTACAAGAATGCTTGAGTTTGTTTTAAAGCTTCATTCGGTTACTTTTATTTTAAAGACAAGAATATTTTTTGTAGGAAACATTTGCAAATTGTTAGGATTCCCCTTTTATTTCAAGGAAAGATAGGGCATCGAACATGTTTGCTAAAAAAAAAATTGCTTTTCACTAACACCATTAACTTCACCCTCAGTCTGTTCTGATTTTTTTTTCTTATAATATAATTTAGTGGTTAATTTTTCTATTCAGATCGTAATAGACATTTTAACACATCGACGTGTATCCATCCACATTTGTATACAATGTACGATTACTTCTAAGAAATGCTAGTTATAATCTACCTCTATTCAATACAAACTATAATCTATCTCTAAACAATACAAATTACCTACCTCTAAGCAATGCACGTTACAATCTACCTCTAAGCAATGCAATCCATAATCTATCTCTACAATGCAATCATAATCTATCTCTAGGCAATGCTAGCTATACTCTTACATCTAAGCAATGCTAGCTATACTCTACCTCTAAACAATACAAGTTATAATCTACCTCTAAGCATACAAGCTATAATCTACTTCTAAGCGATGGTTATTATAATCTACATGTAAACAATACAAGCTATAATCTATCTCTAAGCAATACAAGGTATAATCTACATCTACAATGCACGTTATAGTCTACTTCTAAGCAATACAAGGTATAATCTATCTCTAAGCAATACAAGCTACCTCTAATGTAATAATAAGACAAAAATTAGGAATGTATATACTTATGAAAACTACTAACAGCCTATTTACTTAATGTAATTTAACAGTGGGTTGCACATATAAACTCATAGAAACTTCGATTTATATAATATATATGCTTATTTTATTTATATATACATAAAGAAAATAAGTACAATAAAATGAAAATAAATAAAGAATTTTACGCATAATTTTATGTTGATTTAATAATTGTTTTAGTGTTTCAATTTTATTTGCAGCCAAACCGGAAAGTGATTCATTAATAAAGGGATTTTGTTTATAGACTTTTTATTATCTACGCCTTAAAAGTTTTGTTTACAAATATGTGTTCATTTCTTCTGCTTCAATGGCTCATCAGCCCCATAATGGGCCAAGGCCGTCTACCTACTGGCAGAATATGTTCATTTAATCTTGCACATTTTAATGTACTTCCTTACAATAAACATAATTGCTTTTTAATATCATTTCAAAATGGTACTTATCTCTTGTGGCAATTCCACAAATAATGTAATGAATTTAATGGCTTTATGTTTTGAACGCCAACACAAAGAGAAAAATAAGAACGTATATAAGAATCATGCACTCAAACTAAGAGGTTATTAGCATAATTTCTTATCTCTTAATTTATAATAAATTAGAAACATTGAAAACATTTTTCTAACATTTAAATATTTACTTTTTATAAAACTATAATAGTTCATCTTCCATGCCTTAATCATTTATCAAAATATGGCAGTCTTTAAAACAAATACACAGTCCAGTCACATTAATGTGACCACCTGTCAAAAAGCCAGAATATACACTCTTCTATATTCTAGCTATGGGAGTGTGGAATGTGGTATTAAGTCTTATTTAAGTGGTATTAAGTGGAATTCTTTATATACTCCACTGCAATGTGCTGCCACCTGCCTTTTGTGATTGGTTATTTCACGTTGACGTCGAAAGTAGGTGGTGGTCACATTAATGTGACTGGACTGTGTATTATTAATCATGTTGACACTTTAAAGACGGACAACAAATGAAGATGGTCACTAGAAAAGCAATAGTGGGCGCGGTTTGTGCAATCCTGGTCTGAGTCATGAATAACGTATAACTTACGTATAACTCATGTCATGTATAACGTTTTGCATCAAGTGATTTTTGAAAATGCCATGGATTAACAAAATATCTGCAATCCCTTGTGACCAAAAAAGAAAGAAAAAGAAGCCATGTATCCACTTCTCGCCTAGCTATGAGCCACATATTATGAGCTATGACTGCCATATACAAACGTCATCACTTTGTAGCATTAATTTGGACATTGGCCTATTCCACAGATTATGGGATCTTCACTATGAGATGGATGCTGTCTTTATGGGGTATCCTCCTGCTCTGTACTTCATTATGTGGGAGATGCTTACAGATAAGATCGGGAGATAAGATACAGGAGATAAGATGCAGATCGGGCTGATAGACTATACTGACAAAGGTTGTTCTATTGTTTCCATGCCTATAATTATTGCACCGCCTTTTGTCTGTTGACTTTATTGCCATTGGAATTAAAAAAATTATAATTCAACCCAAATTTTATTTACTTCGATACTGAAATTACAATCAATTCACTTTTACAAATTAATTATTATAAATAATCTCTGATAAAGTGTTCATTGAGAATCTATAACATATATATATATATATATATATATATATATATATATATATATATATATATATATATATATATATATTATTTCAAATACTATGAACTTTTATTTGAGGTTATTCATCCCTCGAACGGCCAATTTGTAACATATTCAGTGCAACGCATCGTAAACTTCAAGAATCAAAGATACGCGTTAATCATTGCAGTGAATTGAAATTGCTCCAATGAATTGCAAGTGAACATAGGGTACACCGAGTGGATGATTGCAGTGATTTGCAAGTGATCCAATGAATCGCAGGGCACACCAAGTAAATCATTGCAGTGATTTGCAAGTGAACTCAAGGTACATTAAGTGAATCATTGCATCTAAATTTTTCCACCACAATTTCGAATGAATATCTCCAAAAGGAAGGGTATTTGAGTATTCGCACCGTCTCTTCTCCTACTCCAACCCAAAGATTTATGGAGCCCATTCCTGGCATAGACACGGAAAATTTCGGCTTGGCTTCACTTGCTGGGTTTCGAATAGAGTTTCGCCAATTCAGAAGCTTAGTACTCTATCCACCAGAGATAGTTAATTTATGTCCTTTGAAAGAGAGTTGGGTAACTGTAGAGAAAGTTGGTTGTATTATAGAATACGATTTCATTATTTGTACCTAAATACAACATGCAACATAGAAATCCAAACTTTTCATCAAATATGCAGCACATAAAATTAAACTCAACTGCAGTATATATTTAAGCGTAAAACGACTTCACAAATAAAAATAAAAAAAATTCAGTGGCAGAAATTATAACTCACTAATGTACGGATTCTCTTACAATATTGGATAGTGAAGTTCGCTCACACTTGTAAGGTTTTCTGCCACACACTGAATGGCATAAAATTATTATTTGATAATTATAATATTATAAATTCGTCTAATTATAGGTTATTTTAGTAGTTATTATGTTATATAGTACTAAAAAAATACAAAAATAAAGTCGTTTCTTCCCAAGTTGAGTTGTGGCATTATATTATTTGCGGTTGTGTGAGTAGTTTTTATTTTTTAATCTTAAACATAACGCTCTCAACTAACTCGTTTTTACATGGGACAACCGCAAATTCAATTGATTAAAAAAGATAAAAAATGTTTTAAGTGGTTGATTATTATCTTCAAACATCAAATTATCGCTTTATTTTTGATATTTCAACCGCAAATTATTTCTAAGTATAGCCTAATTCCCCTGGTAATGCTATTGATGATATACATTTAAAATGAAGTAGCTGTTTAATATTTCCTCCTTATTGTTAAAATTCCCTGAAGAAAATAATTATTGGCTGTGAAAGGCAAAATAATCGTAATGAAAAAAGCACAAATCAAAACTTATAAAAATATGGTAATGAAGTAATTAACCCATATTTGTGTTGAAACAAGAAATATTATTACTAATAACCTCTAAAGAATTACACTCACATTTCTAGCGAAATAATTGTAAAGAGCACGTTCGTGTACCATTTTAAATTGCTGAAGTCGATAAATGAAATATGAAGAGATTTTTAGATATTTCAAGGATTTATTTATTATGTTACAAAAATGAATATAGTGTTTCAATTAGAATATTCACAATTTTATTTTAATTATTTTAAATAACAATTTAAAAATGCCTTAATAAACCAGTTTTTTTTATTCCAATGCGGTGAAGTATTTGAACTTTTATCACTTTTTCTACGATGATATCTTTTAATATTAAGTTTGTTGAACTTTCATCATTCAGTTATTACAATGGAAAACGCCTTATATTTGTAGACGATATCAAAGAATTAAATGAAAGTGAATTCCTCAAATAAATAGAATAAAATACCGGACATAGTAGTAAAACGAAAAATATTCCCTTTCTGAACTGAGCCTTATGAATAAAATATATTCTTGAGAACGTGTTTTATCACACAAATATGCCATCATTTTTTTTAATTCAAAAGCTCTTATATTTAAGAAGTTATTTAAAATCCCAATTAAAAGAAAAACCATTATGACACGAATAGGAGCCAAGGAGTTTGAATTAACTTAAAATATATGTGTATGCATTAACAAGAGGGCTGTATGTATTAACAAGAGGGCTGTATGTATTAACAAGAGGGCTGTTGCATTAACAAGAGGGATTTTGCAATGTGTGTATAGGGGCCTGTGGCTGATTGATAAGTGCCCCCTGGCGCTCGGGCCCGGGGCCACAAGTTTCGGGTTCGAGTCCCGGCAGTGCCATGGATGTTTTGTAGTGGTTCGAATCCACTTTAAATCGTATGTCCCGGTATAATATAACTGTCGAGTCTTGGATGTAGGGCTGACGACCTTACCCCATAAAAAGAAACTTCTCCTATTTCGAAATCTGTCAATAAGCAGGCGGCCTTTACCCACCATAGGGCTATAGCGCCAATGAAGAAGTATATGTATATATATATATATATGTGTGTGTGTGTAGGTATTTATGTTTACTTTATGAACCATTATTAGTTTTCTTGATTAGCAGAAGACAAAACAACTCTGTATCTGGGTACGTTACATATACTTTGCAAGTTGGCAACGGAGACAATTATAGTAGTTGTGACTGGTTTCTATGTAGATGACGATTGATGACTGGTGTCTCGCCGAAACTGTTTGTGTTCAAATAAGTATTACCAAATTATTATACTTTAAAAGCACCTTGCTTTAAATAATCCTCAAAACATCTTCATTTGGTGTCAAAAGTGTCAAGAATCCAGTTTTGTTGATATTGAAATTTGAAATTGATATATAGATCATTTGATACCGCAGTGTTACGATATATCGATTTTATACAGATTTAAAACTTCGAATCTGAAACTTTTCTTTCAATCGTAAACAACACAATGGGAATTTCTGAGCTCTGCCTGCCACCAAATCTTTTTAAAATTAGTTTTTAGTGCTCATTTTTTAGTTTGACTTATGTTCATTTCAGTTTACTTGGTCTTCTTTTTTTTGTTGTTTTCAACCCCAAATTATTTCGTTATTCATATCAAATTATTTTCTTTTTTTCCATTTTATTGTGCATATTTTATTGCAAAATATCTCATTTAGACTTCACCTAGCACTAAATAATTAGTTGCATTCGTGCATTCGTTTAGTTTTCTCCAGACAACAAAGTGGAGTTACCATCTTTTTAATGAACAGTAAATAAGCAAAATATCAATCAATCAATATATTAAATCTGACAACATGAAGGAAAAATATTAGGGATATGCAGATAATTACTAGTGAGTTTATTAGAAAGGAAAAGTTAAGGTAAATTAAGGTTATCTATATTTAAACCCTAGTACCCTACCTACCTCTACACTAAATCCTTACCTCTCTCTAATACTTTAAAGGTTACTGGGTCATAATAATTATGAAGTATATTTCTTAAGTGAAAAAACAAAAACAAAAGCACAAAAATAAATTACTATAAAATATAAAGTATTGTTTATCTGTATATTTAAAGTAGTAGAAAGATAATTGTGATTGAGATGGATATGTATAAGTGCAAATTTCTGTAACACACTATATTTCTGCAAACAAGCACATAATTGTTATTCAGGAACAGGAGTATGAGTAAAATCTCATTAACTTTTTAATGACTTTTACTTAGGCATAATATGATAGACTAAAAATATCTCTTTTAGTTACTAAACTCTAAAATATATATACATATATATAAAGCTGATTAAGAAATGCTTTGTAGAAAAGCCTATTACCTAGATTCTTATTAGTTTCAAATCTTTTTCACCTTTTTGACTTAAATAAAAAAATTAACTTTTAAATAAAATCATTTCAAGAATTTTTTTTATTTTGTTAACAATATGTTTGTACATATATAAGAGATAATAAAAGCACCATTAAATTAAATACATTTAGAAGTAGAAAAAAAAGGAAAATACAGAGATCAACTATCGAACTTTTATATCTTTAAACATTATTTAATTATAATTAAATATTAAAAGCTTAGTTCTAAAGCAATCATATTTCTATTATTATTCATTGTAATTACGAACATGCTTCTTTCGATATCCTTCATAAAATATACATCTTCAAGGTTAAGATAACGCTCTCAAGGTCAATTACAGCCTCGTGTGCACCTGTTAAAAGCAATTTGCATTCACGACAACGAGATCTGAAACATTAAAATTTTCCATTTGGGAGATGTTACACAGATTATTGCACGTCATTGACAGGATATGGGCATTTATTCATAAGATGAGAAACAGCTGTTGAAGATGTACCTCAAAATTTATGCACTAACAGATAAGTTGAGATAAGTTGTAATTTAAATGCTAGAAACACGAATGAATTTGTTTCAAATTGATGTTCTTTGATAATGATTCTTTTCTCCTTTTTTTAAGCTCGTTGAAAGTAATATGTTTCAATTAGTGGGAAGATTATATAATGTAAGCAGAATCTGGTGTAACCTTTTTCTTTTCTCCATACTTCATCCCCAATACCTAGAACTGTGTAATTCCTTACTAGTTAGAAGGTGTAATGGAAGATCGGTGGGCCTCGTGTACATATCATGAACAGTGCATCGATGGGAGAGGACAGTGCCTTCCGGGAGGACAGTTAAAGGCAACTGCCCAGCATTTGCATGACGTATGTGAGAGAAACCTGGGAAACTCCCTCCAGGCAGCGGTCTTTTCTTTTCTCCACACTTTACCTCCGTTCTTAGAATATGTAGCCTCCTACCAGTTAGAAAGGTGAGGATGGAACAACGATGAACCTCATGCATACCACGAACAGCTCACCGATGGATGGGGAAGACAGTGGCTTCCAGGAGGATTTTTAGAAGTTTAGAAGAGGAAGAATAATTTGTTTCATGTCACCACCATCATTACCATTTCTTGTATCCATTACTAAAGGATCAAAGCCGTATCAAAAGATTGACGATAGAATTAACAGGCACAAATATTTAATTTATTTCATTACAGAAAAATAAAAAGTGAATATAAATAAATAAAAATTAAAATTAAAATCAAGTTTAGGCCTATATGATAGAATATTTGAAAAGAATAAAAAATAACATCATCAAAAAAAAAAAATTTAATTTTTAATTTTATTATTTTAATTCCAAAAGGATTTTTAAATTAATTATTAGTCTCGATCAATGCAATGGATTATTTACTAATTAAAAAAAAAGAATATTAATTATAATATTAAATATGCGTTATGGACTGCAATGATAAATAAGAATCCATAAAGGGCTATAATGTCACTTCTTATCTAAAATTCTTTTTGCAGACGATTTTTTGAGATGAATTGTTCGAAAACTCATTTTAACAATAAACAATAAGTTTTTGTCTTATGGAAATATAAAAAAATTTTTTGCTTTATAAGTAGAGAGATAAATGAAAAAGTAAGTTTCCAAAGAATTTAATAAAAGCCTTCTTTGATTTCAAAAATAACAAAATTTCAGAATCTTTTAATTACTTACAAAAAAAAAAAAAAAAAAAAAAAAAAACTGTCTGCTATTGATTCAAAACAAAATTCTTTTTCTCGAATTCTATGAGATGTGATTAATTTTCTGGTACAGATTCCATCCTATAAGCAGCACTCAAATCCACACAACTATTTCATAAATCGTATCGGACCTTCCTATTCATCATCTTAATCGTATTGTTTGCGGAATTTAATTATTGCGCATGCATTCATTTCATTTTATGGACATTCCGTACACACGAAGTGGAAGGGGAATGGGAAATCACAGAGGATAAAGCCATTCGAATATTCTATGACGCAATTGGAATGAATGTCTTTTGCGTCCCATCTCATTTTCTATTGGCATAGTTATTGCGATGCCAAATATATGAGCTTTCTTTCTTTCTCTCTTTTCCTAGACAAAGCACAGAACTTTTTTTAAAGGCGATAAATGGGAAATATAAAGAAAAAGATAGACGCTAAACACTTGAAGGAAGATTTATGAATTAAGTCAGTGAAAAGGCTTTGAGAAATGCAGACCATTCTATATTTGGTAATATTTGGTCTCTCCGAAAGTGACATCAAGCGATTTAAAACATAGATCTTAGTGTTTGAATTGGTGGAAACATTTGCCAATAAGCCAACACTGTAAATTCTTTTAAGAATAAACAAGTAATATATAAAAATTTAAGTCAATTCCTACTAGTTTTTCACTATATTGCAGAAAAGTCCTTTTACAAATAAAGTTGAAATTTTCCTCTTACATCTGACGCTATCTATTATTAGATACATGCAACTTAAATCTAAAAACTAAAATTAATTAATTTAACTTAATTAATGAATTAATATTTGAAAAAAAAGTGTATTAAGATCAAGTGTCATCCACTACAAGTTTAAAAAAATGCACTTGAGCTTGAGTGGATGAATAAAAATTATTTTATTAATGACTGAAAATTTGAACAAGATATATATACGGATGAACAAGGTAAACTAGTAGGAATTGAAAAAGAACTTCAAGAACTAATATTCTTTTGGAAACTTAAAATTTTTTTTTATTATTATTATTACTTTATTTAATTTTTGTTGTTATTATTATTATTTTTGATTATTTATTTACTTTTCGAAGTTGCTTGAATAAACAGCTGTTAGCTTGACACTTGTCTTGAAAAAAAAAAATCGAGATCAGTCTGCGATTCCTACGAAGAATTATAAAAAGTCGTACGGAGAAAAACTGTAATCGGAGAACTAGTTGGATTTTTTTTCGCCTGGTGCAGTTGAACTCAAAAAGTATTTATTACTGAGATTTTATTATAAATTGATCCGCGAATCTTTTGCTGATTGTCTTGCTTACTTTTGTCCGGAATAAAGTCAAACATTTTTAGTTTTCTAAAAGCATTTATGAACATATCCACCATCTTAAATTTATAATTCCCTTTGCTTTTCTTATTTGTTATTAGTTTGCATTAATAAAAGAAAAAAAAATTTTTTTTGAAAGTTCAATAATTTTAAGATAATTTTTTTCAATAATTTAAGAATTAATATTTTTAAATGTATTTCTAAAATTTATTTTTTATTATTTTTAAAAATTTTTGTTTTTATTAATTTAAATTATTTATTTTTTTATTAAAATTTTTTATTTAATTATTAATATTTTTTATTATTTTACTTTAAGTTATTTCACAAATAAATTTTTTTAAGAAATTTTTTTTATTACTTTATCGTTTTTTTATTAAGATAATTTTATTATTTTTATTTATATTTTTTTATTATTTTAATTTTTCTTTTATTATTCACACACACACACACAAAATTAGGTAAAATCGCAGAAAAGGGGCCGTTGGGATTTGGCATTAAATATTCTTTTTTGCCGAAGTCCGCCAAGTAAAGGGTTGCAACTGTGAGTGAAGTGAATTACAAACTATACAAGAAACTCGGGTTACCACATTTGGCGACTTTACAATCAGATGATGACAAAAATTCACCAAATCCCAACTGCCCCTATTTTGAGATTTTTGCCCAAAATTATTTATTTAAAAAGCTAACACTACTTTTTTTTTTTTTCAATTCCTTCTATCAGCTCACACTCTCCCTATATATATCTTGTTCAAATTTTCAATCGTTAATAAAATAGTTTTTATTCATCTATTCCAGTTTAAATACATTTTTTTTTTTTTAACTTTTAGTGGATGACACTTTGATGTTAACACAGTTTTTTCAAATATTAATTCAGTAATTAAATTTAATTAATTAATTTTAATTGTTTGTAGATTTAAGTTGCATATATTTACCAATAGATGGCGCCAGATAAAGTTAAAAAAAAAAATGAATGAAAATTATTTATAAAGGACTTTCTACGATATAGTGAGTAAAAATTAGGAATTGACTTTAAAATTTTTTTTTTTATATCATTTGTTTTTATTCAAATGCGAAAAACATTTTCATTTTTAAAGTAATATCCATTTGTTTTATTTATTTTAGTCAATAAAAATAATTAGCTTCCATTATTTAGCCATTAAATTCATATTAGCAAATTATTACTGGTATATTTCAGAAACTGCATATAGTATAAATGTTTATTTCTGTTTTCTTTCTTTTTAAACAGGTTTCAAAATGATGTTGATGGTATATTAAAGCGTCTCATTATAATGGTAATTTTCTTTTAGAGTAAAAAATAAATAAGTTTTTAAAAAATATATGTTTAATATTTCAATTTAGTATCGAAATCTCTATTGATATACTTACTTTTATTATTTTCAAAAACCAAAAATATTTTCCATTCCACTATTATTTTTTATCGATTAAGGTCAGTTTGTTCTGAATTTTATGCTGAACTGCTTTTTTCAAAAACTGCTTTTCGAATTGCGGAAGATAACATTTTTCAATTCCGTTACTCTTCTTTGTGCGCGCGTGTGCTTTACGATCCGAGGTGGGGAAAACACCGGAGAAAAGCTGCATTTGCGAGATAATGCGCTTTTAAAATTCTTGCGAGTTTTTCGTTGCCAGTATTTTTCTGGGAAAATAACATTAGAGAATCGTCTGCTCTGTATTTTTTGAAGCAAAGTTTGATTCAAGAAATGTTGTGAAAATAAAAGAAATGTTTTTTGTTTGTTTGTTTGTTTCTTTAACTGTAATCCACGTCAGTTGAAGGGAGTTTTAGGATAAATAGAATTCGGTTAGGCTTTTAAAGTAATAAGATTAGGTTTATGGTTGGAATGTTTGATTTTTTTCTTCTGCAAGTTAATATAAAATTGTTTGTTTCTTTACTGGAATTTTGAGATTTAAAAGAAATTGAACTTTTTCTTTTGGAAAATAGCACAGGCATTTACATTTCTCGAGAAATATAAATAATTTTTTTTTTCTTTTTTTTTGCATCACTATGTTTATTGTTACAAGTGATAAGAACAATTTTAAAAAGAAAAATATCAAAAATAAAAAGAATGGGTTTATGAAAAGGGTTTATTTTACTAATACCATAATTGTTATCATTAAAGTTTGTTTAATATTATTAACCATAAAATATAATGGCATTGTTTTGGGGAGCGGGGTTTTTCGTGTCGTTGACCATTTTTAATTTTTGATACTTTCACTGAAATCTGTAGTTTTTTAATTTCTTTCACTGACTTTTTTTAATTTACTTTCACGAGCTTTTTATACATTATATTTATTTACAAAATAATTGAGTAATTTTTAAATAACAAAAATTAACTCAGAGGGAAAATTAATGTAAAATTGTTTTAAAAAATCGTCTGGTGAACGCAAAAGAGAATTTTATTTATAAGTGAAAATAATATTTTTCAAGGAAAGAAAATTGTTTGGAATTCTATAGTTTTCTGCGGTTTTTTTTTTTTTTTTTAAATTTTTATTTATTTGTTTATCCCACATTTTTCTTTTGTTGATACCATTATAAAATACTAATACATATTTTAAAGTTCCGCACTAATGCAATGTCGTATTCACATATGATGAAAATAAAACTTTAATCTGAATTCGAATGTACAAAAAAAAAAAAGTTTAAATTGTAATGATTGTTAAATAATTGCACTTTACATTGTAATGACTGCACTCTTTTTTACAATATATATATATATATATATATATATATATATAAAAATCGAACTTTTATAAAGGAAACAATAATTTTTCATTCGTTGAAAACAAATTACAACAATTGAAACAATTTTCTGGAATAAGCAAAGTGTTGGAATTTTTCAAAGAAAGTTGGAGTTCTACATTCTTAAAAGCAAAAAAAAAAGTTTCAAGCTTTTTCTAAATGGTGTATCATTAGTTGAAGATAATTGTCAAATACAAACATAGGCTTCGTCACCAAACATTTTTCATCATAAATTATTGTTTGCCATTTCACATTAAAACTATTAAAAAAATACCTATTTTTATATAATAGTTGGCGAAACAAAGACTGTAGCAGATGTTATTTTTTTAAAAAATTTTTCCCACCAGAGCAAAAAAAAAAAACAAAAGAAAAAATTTCAACATACAAAATGAGAGGAAAAAAGGTCCAGTCTAACATCATACGATTTACATTTTTGTTTAATGTTCGAAATTAATTTCGTCTTTATATGAGGATAAATTTCTGCGGAGAAATATGTTTTTTTGTTTATGAAGTAAGGATTATTTACTGTAGGTACAGATCAGGTTATTTTTCCATTATTATTATTTTTTGCGGAAGTATGTGATAAAAATGTCACGTTTATAAGGTCACTATTTACAGCCATGACTGTGAATTACTTCATTAAATGACCTTAACGAGACATTTATTTGGGAAAATAAAGTGATAAAATTATTGAGATGTTTTCATTTACTTCCGTGTCCTGTAATATAGAATATTTTCATATAAACGATTTTTACCTTTGCAAATATTTTTTAGTTTATTTATTTATTTATTTTTACGATGTTTACGATTTCTTTAATCCTACTTTATTGACATACAAAGAATGTTGTTGTTGTTTAGACATTCGACTACTCCAACCAGTACATTATTTTTTTTTTTAATAAGATTCTTACGAGATTCTTTATACACTTAAGATTTGTCTCTAATATTCCCTTCTTCCATTGTAATGAAAAACTGTAAATAAAAAACTTCCAAAGATGAATCTGATCTTATAGATAGTTTAACAACAAGTTTTAGATTAATTCAAATAAAACGAATGATTTTGTAGTGCGTATTAAATCTTCGCAGCAGCTTTCATATGCACTCACTTCTTACTACGCGCTCTCTGACGATTTGTCAGAAGTTTTGCGACAGCGTTTGGCAACACGCATATCTTTAAGTTTTGGTTTCGAAAAAATGTGCTGCCGGCGAATAACTTTGAGCTTGTATTGTTGTGCAACTCCTGTAAATAATAATTAAATAATATAATTATACCTCAATGGAATAATCTCTTGCATTCTTTATTGGTGATGTATTTCAACCATCAACACACCATAATTTTATAACATGAATTATTGTTATTGATATTCTTTTTTCCGAATTTTTCAATAATGTTTTCAAATGTCAAATCAAGGTTGTCTAACCAGAGGCCGTAAGGTCGCATACGACTCAATTGTTGTTGTTGTGAATTCGGCCCAATATGAAATTATAAACTTCTAAATATTGAAATTTTTGTTTACACATTTTTTTTTTTTTTTTTTTTTTTTTTGCAAGTTCTTATTTTATTTAAATATAAATTTACATTTCCTATTTTCACTTTCTAAGATATTTCTTATTTCAGCCATTAAAGTTCGTTGCTCTAATCCCTTTTAAATAAAAGGAATGATTTTATAATTTGAATTATTGTCATCGATATTCTTTTTTCCGAATTTTTACTAATGTTTCCTAATTTCAAATCAAGGTTGTTTAACCAGAGGCCCCTACGGCCGCATATGATTCACAGATGTTGTGAATTCGGCCCTATACGAAATTGTCAACTTTTTCTAAATATTGAAATTTTCATGTACACATTTTTAGATTGTAATTTTAGAAAAACTAATGAAATTCTAATTTTAGTTAAATATAAATTTAAATTTCCTATTTTCACTTTCTAAGATATTTTTTTTTATTTTAGGCCATTAAATTTGATTGATCTAATCCCTTTTAAATAAAACGAATGATTTTATAGTATAAATTATTGTTATCGATATTCTCGTTTTCGAATTTTTCACTGATGTTTTCAAATTTCAAATTAAGGTTGTCTTATCAGAGGCCCGAAGTCTGTATACAATTCACAGCTGTTATGAATTCGGCCCAATATGAAATTGTTAACTTTTTCGAAATATTGAAATCTTTATGTACACATATTTTTTTAAATTGCAATTAAAAAAATAATTAAGTTCTAATTTTATTTAAATATAAATTTCTTCTTCTTTACTGCCATTAAGTCTTGAGCCTCCAACACAACAGCTCTCCATCTGTCTCGCTCCAATGCCAATCTCTTCCAGTTAATAATTTTCAGTTGTCTAAGATCCACTTCGACGCCATCCATCCACCTTTCGCTTGGTCTTCCTACTGCTGAACAATTTACGTAACATAATCCTTTTAATGATGTTTCCATCATCTCTTCTATGTACAAGTCCCAGCCAGCGGATTCTTTGTGATTTGATGTATCTCACAATGTCTCTATTTTTAATTAGGTGCTCAATTTATTTATTTGGTCTTCTAATTCATATCTTATTGTCAAATCTTTGTGCAAATTTTTCTCAAACTTTTTCTCTCAAAGGCCCTGATGTAATCCTGTTTTTAGCGTTTAATGTCCACGTTTCCCTAGCTTACGTGGCCTTATTAGAATCTTTAAATCAAATGTTTTATTTTTCGTGAAATAAATCTGTTGGTATACAACTTTTTTTTTTTTTGCGTAAAATGCTCGATTACCGGCATGTACTCTTTCACGTACAAATATAAATTTACATTTCCTATTTTCACTTTCTAAGATATTTCAGCCATTGAAGTTCATTGATCTGATCACTGATTTTAAAAGTAAGAATCAGATGAATAAATGAGTTAAAAGCATAACCACCGAGAGATAAGGCCATAATACTCTTTTCCTCTTTTCTTATGACGTCATTATCGGTGGTGCCCTGCCGGTTTTTCGTCCCCGTTCTTCCCGCCATTACTTGGACGACTTCTTATCTTGTAATATGATGTTAATGTTTCTCTCAATTTTTCTTTTCTCATTTGGATAATTTTTTCAAAGTGCCGAAATGTGGGGGATGAGCTCAAGGTTACAGTTTTTAAATCTCCTACAGATAAAGACCAAAAGTTAAAATGAATTGATGTAATTTAAAGGAAAGATTTTATTCATTCGAAAAACAGCCGGGCAAATTTTATAATTGGGCTTTTATGACGATTTTTTTTTTCTCCTGCCACCAATATAATAATATTAAATAATAATAACTGTTAATGTAATAATATTAAATAATAATAACTAATCCCTTTTAAATAAAATTATCTGATAACACATATTTAGTAAGTCATATTTTGCAATAGTGTGCTATTTTCCCCCCAAGATTTAAAAAAAAAAAAAAAGATGCTTTGATTACACTAACAGATATCTTAAAAAGTCTTGTTTCACAAATAGATGATGATAAGTAATATTTGATTAAACAGATACCGTAAAAGTCTTATTTCACAAATCGGTTATGAAAAGTAATATTTGACTACACTAACAGATACCTAAAAAGCTTTGTTTCACAAATAGATGATGATAAGTAATCTTTGACTACACTAACGGATACCTTGAAAAGTCTTGTTTCACAAATCGATGATAAGTAATATTTGACTGCACTAACAGATACCTGAAAAAGTCTTGTTTTACAAATCGACGATAAGCAATATTTGACTACACTAACTGATATCTTAACAAGTCTTGTTTTCCAAATAGATGATGATAAGTAATCTTTAAAATCTATGAAAAATTGAAATTATTCTTCAGAAATGTTAATATTTTGTGCAATATTACATGAATTATTCCCTTATGCATCGAAACTTATGCGAGAAACAAAAAAATTTATTTTTTTGCTTCATCATTATTAATAAGATATATATTTACTCTCAATTACATATTACCTATAAGTAAAACAAACTTAACTGAAGTACGTAGTAAATATGAATTTACACATTATGATGATACTTTCTTATAATGAAGGATTAATTTAAAAATTTCAATAAAAAGTCAAATTTTCATTAAAAATGTAAACTTAATAGATGACTTATACAACAAATAATATAAAAAATTATTTTTTAAATTCAATTCCTACTTTTTTCCACTCTATTGCAGAAAATCCTTTATAAATAATTTTCATTCATTTTTTTAAGTTTATCTGGCGCCATCTATTGATAGATACATGCAACTTAAATCTAAAAAAAACTAAAATTAATTAATTTAATTTAATTAATGAATTAATATTTGAAAAACTGTATCAGCATCAAGTGCCATCCACTACAAGTTCAAATACATTTTTTAAAACTTGAGTGGATGAATAAAAAGTATTTTATGAACGATTGAAAATTTGAACAGGATATATATATAGAGAGAGAGTGTGAGTTAATAGAAGGAATTGAAAAATACCCAGGATCGAATATTTTAGTATTGTTCGTTATAGTCTAGTCACTGCTTTCATAGAGGAAACTCGATGGTGATGGTGACAACGTATATAAGCATCTCGCATCGACTGCTATGAGGTTTTTTTTTTTTTTTTTTTTTTTTTTTTATTTTTTTTTCGCGTGTTTATTTTCTTTGAACTGAGACAGACCTTGACCACTTACTGCTTTATAATATTCTATGTGTTTATCCTTTAATAATGTTTTCTACTTCAAGTTAGGAGTTATAGGCACTCCGTAAACCCAAGACTGACTGACTGATGTTGCTTGTAGACAGTACACTGGGTTGTCTTCTATACGATAATCAAATGCAAGACAATTTTCACTAAAAGTCTTCTTGGAAGGACAATGTTTACCCATTCCTGATGGTAGTAAATATAAATTGATGCCCACTGATGTACAATAAACGTAAATAAATAACAGAAGTAGTGCATATCACCTCTCTAGACCGTTCAGTACAGAAAGGGTGATTATGGAAAAGGTCATTTCTGAAGTTGGATAAGTAAGAGTCATATCTGGTTGCAGCAAAGAAAGGTCATTTTCCATGTTATCCCTGCGGCAATGGGAAAGATAAGAAAGAATTCGAGCAGATATGCAGCAGATTTTGACCAAGGCAGAGGTCTACTTTGTGCTAAGTATCTGACAAAAGATTGATACATAGGTCAATCTCAGCATAAATTTGTATTAATTTAATAACTTAATTTAATTAAATACTATGAGGAATGATTAATGTAATCATAATTTACTGTAAATTGTGTAAATAAACGTGCGCATATCTGAGTCTACTTCCATCACAACAAATCAATGGAATTACTATCTTCACTGACTCAAGGCCTGCCTTACAAGCTCTTAATAAAGGTTTTTCAAGTATGATCCTGAACATTATATCTCTTTTAGAACAAATCCACTGCTTGCGCAGCATGTTATTTTATAAAATCTGGAAATCTTTATTGTGGAAGCAGTCATTTGTGCCATCAATGCAGGGAAATAGACAGACGATGTTACAAACAGAATTTGTGTGAAGAAAAATTATTTGTAGTAAAAAAAAAAAACGATATATTCACGTCAAAATATTAACTAAAATATTTTTCTCCTGATATTCTTCAGAATAAAGACTAAAAAAAAAAAAAAAAATCGTTTTATTTTACTGAAGTAAAGTCTTTTTTTTTTTTTTCATTTGAGTCGTTAATAAACATGCACAGTGTGTTAAAATAATTTCAGAAAAAATATAGATATAAACTTTTTTGTTTATGCGTTTTGATCATAAAATATAAATTTAACTGGAATACATTTACCTAGTATAAAATACTTATCTCTTTAAATACCTTATATCTGCGTGGGCTTTATTCAATTCCTTCTGTTAGCTCACACTCTCCCTATATATATCTTGTTCAAATTTTCAATTGTTCATAAAATTTTTCTATTCATGCACTCAAGTTCAAATACATTTTTTTTTTTAAACATTTTAGTGGATGACACTTGATGCTAATACAGATTTTCCAAATATTAATTCAGTAATTAAATTTAATTAATTAATATTAGTTTTTTTTAGATTTAAGTTGCATATATCTACCCAATAGATGGCGCCAGATAAACTTAAAAAATGAATGAAAATTATTTATATAGGACTTTCTGCAATATAGTGAAAAAAAAAGTAGGAATGGACTTTAATTTTTTTTATATTACTTGTTTAAAGTTATAAAGAGTGCATAGAGTAAGATGGAAATATATATATAGCATAAGATAAACACCAGAGACTGGCCATGAATGATCGAGTGACTAACACTCGGTGCCCCAGGTTTCCCCGGTTAAAGTTTTAAGCCCCGGCGATGCCATGGATGTTTGTAGTGGTTCGGAATGCATTTTAAACCGTAAGTCCCGGTCTATTATGATCGTAGAGCATTGTCTTGAGGTTTAGTTAATCTTCAGCCCTCGTGGTACCTCGCTAAAGTGAAGCTGCATATTACCCTTAGCCATGGGCCAATCGCCTGCTACGGGGTTTCTGGACCTGGTGTTGGCTTTTGTGCATCAGGGGAATTAACAACAACACCAGAGACTAAAAAGACGTAGAAGGGTAGCCAATCAGAACCATATTTCCTGTTCCTCATTTCAAACGTCGCTTTTAATTTGAAAAGCGGCCTGATGGCCAATTGGCTAGCGCTCCGGCCTTTGCTGCTTCAGGTTCAAATCCTGGAAGTGGCAAGGATGCTTTTAGGGGGTTCGGAATCCACATTTAAACTGTAGGTCCCAGTCTAATTAGCTTAAAGTGTGCACAAAAATGACAGTAGAGCGACAAACCAAACCAAATCAACTTGAACTTCATACAACTTCTCTACTCAAACACTTTAACAAGAACACAACTTTTTAACGAACAAGAAACCTGGATTTATTAAGGTCGGCGTTGGTGAAAAAACTAGTTCCTTCGCTCTAGTTTTCAATTCACATTGACAATTCAATTTAAGACAATAAAAAATTCCAATAACGGAAAAACCTTTAGAAAATTCTTATTTGTTACCTCATTTATTCAGATTACTTAACTAAACTGCAAAAGACATTATAATCTAGTTATTACTTACTTATTTTTTAAACTAATTTGTACAAGGCCAACGACATCAACCATTTCTAATAATTAAAAAAAATTAACCAAGAACATCGCGAAGACTTTTCATCGTCTATTTCCAATTAAAAAAATAATATGATTGCTGCCTCAATAGGGAATCTGATAAAATTAAATTATCTTATGCAAATAAATGTGTTTAAAAATGAACGTGCATATATTAATAATACTCCTCTATCTTTCATGTTGCCTTTAATTAAGTTTAATTCCATTTATTTTTGTTTTTAAAATCATAAATATTTTATTTTTTGATAAACTAAAGGGGAAAGGATAATGGAAAAGCGAAAATTGACTCAATTACTGATTTTTATTTTATTCTTCAATTCAATAGAGATGAATAGGCCTATCTGAATCTACCTCCATCACAACAAATCAATGGAATTACTATCTTCGCTGATTCAAGGTCTGTTCTACAGGCTCTTAATAAAGGTTTTTCAAGTATGATCTTGAGCATTATATCTCTTTTAGTACAAATCCACTGCTTGCGCAGAATGTGTATCCTACAATCGATATCTGCTCATGTTGGAATTTAATGATATTGCAGATTCTTTGGCGAAGAATGGCAGTAGTCAAAATGAGACTACCATTTCTACTTCCCTTGCAGATGCAAATGCCTTGGCAAAATCTAAATTTATGATTCCTTCTAAGAACAAAACTAAATACTAAATTACAGAACTACATGTAGGCAGAAAAACAGCTACTACTCTCACATGATTAACGATCAAGCATCACAAAAATTTCTGCTGATAGCGTTAAAAAAATACCAAAAAATGTGGCAACTGCCCAGCTGTTGCAGCCGCCATGCATTGTTTGGATCTTCCCTCGGAAGAGGATTTATACACCGAGCTGGCATTCGGCATAGCCAATATTATTCGGGAGCACCACGATATTTGATTTTCTTATACTCTTCAGGGGATACGACAACAAATCAACATAAGAACATAGAGATGAATTTTATCTTTTCTACGGTATGTCACATTATTAAATCAAAGACATAATAATTATTTTTTTACATTAAAGATGCAAGCAAAAATGCTATTGTAGTTTTCAGTAGTTTTTTTAAATATTATAAAAGTGACATACTATAAACTATAATTTTAAACAACCATCGCCACCACTACTAAAATTTGACCTCCGACTGTGCGGAATACTGACAAACGGCCAAGTCGGATGGATTAAAAAAATCTGGGCTATGGAGAACATATGTAATTTCGAAAACATTTTAATTTTATTAATTTTTAATTCAAATTAAAAATTTCATTTTTTGAATAATTAAAATTTTAAATTAAATAACATTAAATTTGTGCACAAAAAAAATCAAAAAAATATTAAACTTTCTCTTTCAACTTCTACTTTGCCCTGTGCACTACAGTGCCCAAGTAAGACAAAAAAATTTTTTTTTTTTTTTTTCAAAACTCTTTATTTATTCTTCAAATTTATTTCATGACTTTTTTTTACTTGAAATTTCGCACAGATGTCAAAGGACAGTGCCAAGAACCTAAAAAAAATTGAAATTCCATAAGCCCCGGAATTTTAAATTGAAAACTGGTCTTACTTTTGGACACAGTAGTATATCTGACTATCCCAGGTAACAAGAAATCGATTCGTTCGTTTCTGCCATTAAAATGGATGTTTCCATTCCACCCAATCGGTGGATGACCTATACAAAATTCACATCGACAGAATGCACTTTCGAAATTGAAAGTTTTATTAGAAATCTAATAAATCTAATGTTACCCATACAAAGGCCAAGCCTATCTCTGCTAACGAGTACCTGGGAGGTACATTCCCAGGTACTCGGACCAGGTACCAGAGTACATTACCGTTGCCCCCTTATGCATAATTTATTATTACATAACTAATTTTAAAATTGTAACAAAAAGTGAAATTACATAAATAGAATTAAATAAAATAATTAATTTAACGAGTGCATTGCTCATTAGAATGCTAGAAAATAATTAAGTGTAAGCTATATACATAAAAGTAAACTATATTTCTATGTTTTCCTATGGATTGCCACGCCCTCTAGCCAATCATCATTCAATTTTTTATCTCTTATTATTTACGTCACGAGCATTGTTTAGATGCCGGAATTACGAAAAAATTCCGATGAGTTCTTTTTTTAATTAAATAAAACAGTATACCACACAACAACAGGCTTCAGTGTGACGATTTGACAATATTGTTAACTGGCCTGTGATTGGTCAAGAGCTAGACAGTGTCTTTAAATTTTTAACTGTTCTGTGATAGATCAATGGCCATTAATTACGTAGAAAGCGTTGTTTTTGGCCTCAAAATTGAGAAAAAAAAAAAAAAAAACTTATTTTTTAACTATAAAAAGGCGTTATAACATATTTATTATGTATATTTACAGTAACATTTTCTATATTTTTGAAAGAGAAAAAGATTATTTTACTTTGTGAGTTGCATGTGGCATCAGTTCTCAGTTTACCTATTCAGTTATGACTAAAAGAATGATTGCAAACAGTTTTTCAAAAATGTCACTGAAACAAACGTCTATTTTAATAAAGTTCGCAAAATCGAACCAAATGAAAATCAATAGAGCTGCAAAATAATAAATCTACTGAAATGTTAATAATCGAAAAAAATAATAAATAAAAATGTAAATGTAATTAAATGAATATCATTTTTTTTTCTGCAGCCGGGCAACGCCGTATCATGTCTGCATAAGTTTATTAAAATTTACTTTTAATATAGGAAATTAATATTAATATATATATATATATATTAAATGCTGCACATTTTTGGAAATGAAAATTTATAGCAAAATTTTTAAATACATCTAAACAAAAATTATATTAAATTTTATCCTTTTTAAGTAAAGACCTTGCCTTTATTTTCTTAAGAAAAGATAATTTAAATATCAATATAATTATTTGTGTACATTATTGAATGAAACTGATTGCTTTGATTTTTAAACAAAATATTAAAAAATTGATTTCATAGGAAAACCCAAACTTTCATATTAAGTGTTCTTATTTGATACACATAATTAAATTTTTCTTTTCATCAATACCTAAATTTTCGAAGTGTTTCATGTAGTTATTCCATAAACGAAAAAAATACATTAATATATTATGAAATATAAAATAAATGGAAGAATTAATTTTCCACTGTGTAAAAATACTAAAACAGCCTGACTAACATCAGACTATCTGGCATCGCAATATTTTTAATTTAGTTTAATATTACTCAAAGCAAATCTCAAAGACACTTTTAATTAGGTGTAGTAGATAATATTTCACAAACTTTTAATCTAAGAGCCACACTGACTTCTCCAGTAAGTCCCAAGGGCAAAAGATTTAGATAGCTAATCATACCAATAATTACGAGCAAATTTTCGTTTTTTAATTATCTGGAAAGGAATAATATGAATTTTTTGAAACGCGGGTTGAAATTTCAGGAATTATTGCTTAAGAAAGTAAATTTTGGGCAAGTAGCAGCAACCCGTGCTGGTTTTCACGTGGCTCAATTAAAATATGGAAAATCGTTTATTGTACTGATGGTGACTGTCTCTCTTTCTCGGAACTTGCCTCTAGGGTCAAATTAGTTATCAACCACTCTTGGAGAAAAGAGAACGTACAAGAGAAGTATGATAGTAACCGTGCTGGTGCTGCTTCAATTGAAACGGGCAGTATATCCGAACAGACGGCTGTTGCTAGGCTCCTCAGTGCCATCTTCGTGCTCAACGTCATGTGTCTGCCCTTAAGATTTATTTCCTTTGCCTGAAATGTAGTTTGACTTAAACCACTTCTGCCTATATCTTGACTTGCTTTGTGGTCAAGTCCTGGAGAGTCTTTTCATTGTTTGAGAACACATGGACTTATGCACTTGGTCTAGATGTTGCTGTCGACCAAGTGGGATAAAAAAAACATCAACAGGAAACCATTTACTGACGACGAATTAATCAAGGATTGCATGATTGCACCAGCAGAAGAAATGTGTCTAGAAAATGCTGATTTATTTTTAAAACGTCAGTTTGTTATCAAACTATGTGGCGAAGATGGTATATATTTCAGAAATTATATAATATATTAACTCAATTGTCTGAACAAATATCAACATCGAGATTTTTTTTTTCTCTGGGATTGAGTCAACAGATGTTTTAGAAACTGCCCAGATCTTGCTTTTTTGCTTCGGAGCGGTTTTGGCCCGTGAACAGGAGTTTGGAGACCCGTGCACTAGATGATTAGAACTATCATGCCTGTTTCGGAGGCAGAGAGTAAATCTCTTAATCTCTTTCTTTGTCTAAATGAATTAAAATATACTCTTTGGCAATGAAGCCTGATATAAGTTTTCAACTGTTCCTTTGTAATATAAACATCCTCCTAGAAACTAAGAAAAACATATCTTTCCAGAACATAATTAGATCATAATGCTATTTAATCAAGACTAAAACTGTCTGATGGCCAGCGCTCTGAGCTACTTGTTTAAGTGAGTTCAATTTATAGTTCGGAGAACTCAGCTAAAAGCTTATGTATTTTAAGTCCGAGATAAACCTGATAAAAACACAAGCTGAAAAGTCGTTCCAAAACTGCTGACTGACGTTACAAACACGCAACGTTACATAAGCAATTTTTTTTTTCTTTGATAAATTTTCCAAATTTCTGTGACTGCGTGGTATAGAGGAAACTTACTTGATTATGAGAAAAAAATATTATATATTTGTTTCGCATGATAATTATTTATAATAATTAATAGTTCTTCTTAGATAATTATGCAATATTTTCCTTTACATACCAGTATCAGTCCAAAACTTATGAAGCTATATTTTTATTCTACCCAATTATAATTCACCATCATCATCATCAAAGGCGATCCCTTGGTGGGCCAAGGCCGTCTGCCTACAGGCAGATTTCTAAACATTAGATGTTTTTCTTTTTATGGGGTACGGATGTCAGCCCTACGCCCAACGCTCTACAGTCATATTAGACCAGATGGCCGAGTGGCTGGCGCTCGGTACTACAGGTTTCGAGTTCGAGTCCCAGCGCTGCCTTGGATATTTGTAGTGGCTCGGAATCCACTTTAAGCCGCAGGTCCTGGTCTTATATGATCGTAGAGCTTCATAGAGCCCAGTCAGACTCTTCTCACCCACATCATACTCAAACTGTAAAGGTGCAACTCAGCCCTAGGCACAGTGATGTGGTGTAGTGTAGTAGTAGTAGGCTAGGGTCGTCTACCTACTGGTAGATTTCGAGACAGGAGATGTTTTTTACGGGGTAGGGATATCAGCCTACGCCCAACTATCATATTAGATTGGGTTAGTTATATTAGTTGGTTAGTCATATTAGACCTACGGTTTAGTGGATTCCGAAACCTACAAACATCGATGGTACCACCGAAATCGAACCCGAAACATGTGGTACCGAGTGCCAGAGCTCTAATCACGGCCATCAGGCCCCACCCAATTATAATTACCCATAGAAAATGTAACGTGCTTTTACGTAACATTTCTTCAAAAATTGCATGTAACAGAAAAGTAATTGCTTTAAACTGAGATTGCTTTTCTCGAAACATTTTTCAACTAACTCCTTACAAACTTTTTTTTTTTACCAAATTATACTCTTATAAAGTGCAAAAATTAAATTTCATAAAATAAGGCCTAATCGTTATTTTCACATAAAAAAATTATATGTATACAAAGAGTTTTCTCAAATCTTTTCTTTCTGACTCAGTTCAAGTCTTTTAGTGGCCTTTTCTTCAGTTTTCTTTTCAACACATCTTGAAGGGAAAAAAAAAAAAAATCGATAACGTCTTCTTTTATTCATCTGTTTTAGCCTGTGGGCGGTATTTTCTTTTTTCCCTTCCCCGGCCGGGTGGAAGTGCTTCCGGCCGGGCGACGAAGGATTTACGGCCGTCGACTTCCTATCGTCGCAGGGGAGGTGCCGCCGAAGGGCACGCTCTCTTCTCTCCCAAGATGTGGAAGGATGACAAGTGACGTTCGATGAAATCTTCCTTTCTTGCCACCCACTTCACCAGTTATGCGCAATTTACTACCCGTCTAATCTTTGTTCGTTTTTATGGGCTGATATTTATCAGATGCTGAAGCTTTGTTTAGTTTGGAGTGACTAGACGTCCCGTATTGAAATCTGTTATAAATCGGGGATGCCCTTTTTTTTTTGCAATGAAAATATGAATGAAGGCGATTACCAGGAAATATGTATATATTAATTTTTTTCCTGAAACAAAAACCTGGATCTCAATTAAAATTACCTTCCACATAAATATTAGTAGAATATAGCCTTTAAACCAATTACAGACATGCTAAAACCTTTTATCACAATATTTCATTCTGTTATAACTTATGTATTAATTAAAATAGCTATTGTAGCTTCCTAAATATGGAAATTATTATACAAATAATCCCCAAATATGCTGATGAAATTTTTTTTTATCATATGTTGAAGTTTTGTTTAGATTCAACTAACTAAACATCCCGTATTCAAATTTTTTCCAGATCGCGGATTCCTTTTACAATGAAAATAAAAACGAAGTCTATTATTATGAAATACACTGAAGTGACAAAAGTCATGGGATACCTCTTAATATCGTGTCGGCCGTCCTTTCGCCCGGCGAAGTGCAGCAACTCGACGTGGCATGGACTCAACAAGTCGTTGGAAGTCTTCTGCAGGAATATTGAGCCATGCTGTCTCGATAGACGTCCATAATTGTGAAAGCGCTGATGGTGCAGGATTTTGGGCACGAACAGACCTCTCGATGATGTCCCATAAATGCTCGATGGGATTCATGTCGGGCGATCTAGGTGGCCAGATCATTTGTTGGAATTGTCCAGAATGTTCTTCAAACCAATCGCGAACAGTTGTGGCCCGGTGACATGGCGCATTGTCATCCATAAAAATCCCATCGTTGTTTGGGTACATGAAGTCCATGAATGGCTGCAAGTGATCTCCAAGTAGCTGAACATAAGCGTTTCCAGTCAATGTTCGGTCCAGTCGCACCAGAGGACCAAGTCCATGCCATTAAAAAACAGCCCACATCATTACGGAGCCACCACCAGCTTGAACAGTGCCTTGCTGACAGTTTGGGTCCATGGCTTCGTGGGGTCTGGCCCCACTCGAACCCTACCATCAGCTCTTACCAACTGAAATCGTGACTCATCGGATCAGGCACGGTTTTCCATTCATCTAGGGACCAACCGATATGCTCACGTGCCCACGAGAGTCGCTGCAAGCGATGTCGTTCTGTCAGTAAAGGCACTCGAGTCGGTCTTCTGCTGGAATAGCCCAAGAAAGCCAAATTTCTCCGCACAGTTCTAACAGACAAGTCCCTTGTACGTCCCACATTGATTTCTGCGGTTATTTGACGCAGTGTTGCTTGTCTGTTAGAATTTACAACTCTTTGCAGACGTCGCCGGTCTCGGTCGTTAAGAGCAGGCGGTCGACCACTGCGCTGTCCATGGTGGGATGTTATGCCTGAAATTTCATACTCTCGGCACACTCTTGACACAGTGGATCTGGGAATGTTGAATTCCCTAACGATTTCCGAAATGGCATGACCCATGCGTCTAGCTCCAACTAACATTCCGCGTTCAAAGTCTGTTAATTCCCGTCGTGCGGTCATCATCACGTCAAAACCTCTTCACATGAATAACTAGAACAGAAATGAAAGCTCTGCGAAAGCACTGCGCATTTATACCTGTTCTACGCAATGCTACTGCCATCTGAAAATTTGCATATTGCTATCCCATGACTTTTGTCACTTCAGTGTATATACTACTGTGTCCAAAAGTAAGACCAATTTTCAATTTAAAATTCCCAGTCCTATGGTATTTCAATTTCTTTTTCTTTCTTGGGTTGCTGGCACTGTCCTTGACATCTGTGTGAAATATGACGTCAAAATATTCATTAGTGCTGCAGTTACGCTTGGCTTTGTGAGACGCTAAAACTGATTCCGGCGATTTTTAAAATGTTTGAATTAATTGAGCAAAAAACTTGCATTCAATTTTGTTTTCGAAAACGTATAGAATGTTGCAGAAGGCATTCGGTGAGCATTCCTATATCGGAAAGAAATGTTTACAAGTGGTATAAACAGTTCAAAGAAGGCAGAGAACGCCGTGGAAGACGAAGATCCCTCTGGCCGACCCTCAACCTCAACCGACGAAGCTCACATCCAAAAAATAAAGATTTGGTGTTTGCAAACTGTAGATTTACAATTAGAGACCTTGCTGATGATGTTGGAATTTCAAAAGGATCGGTCCATTCCATTTTGGGTCTCAAACGCTTCAAATCTCGATTAGTACCGAAAACACTGAATGCGCCATCTCACACTGCATTGATTCTTCGTGACTTTTTCGGCAAAAATAAAACCCATATCGTTCCACAACCCCCGTATTCACACCGTTCTGGCTATTTCCTAAACTCAAAAGACCAATCCGGGGACACCGTTTTGAGTCGATTGAAGAGATTCAACGTGAATCGCCGCGCGCTTTGAAGGCCATCCCTGCCGGTGACTTTTTAGCATGCATTCAGGATTGGAAAAAAAGTTGGCATATGTGCATTGTGTCCGGAGGGGATTACTTTGAAGAAGATGAAACAAATTTGGAAGAATAAATAAAGTGTTTTTGAAAAAAATAATAATTGGTCTTACTTTTTGGGAACAGTAGTATATATATATATATATCCTAAAACTAAAACGTGATTCCCCAATTAAAATTACTTTCCACATAAATATTTGTAGAATATAGTTTATGAACCGGTTCCACACACATGTTAAAACGCTTTATCACAATATTTCCTTCTGTTATTACTTATGTATTAATTAAAATATCTACTTGTAGCTACATAAATATGCCATCTACAAGCAAAACAAAGGTTTATTCTATTCCTACTATTAGTTCACACACTCGCTATATATATCTTGTACAAATTTTCAATCGTTAATAAAATACTTTTTATTCATCGCCGCAATACAGTTTTTTCAAATATTAATTCCTTAATTAAATTTAGTTAATTCATTTTAGTTTTGTTTAGATTTAAGTTACATGTATCTAACAAGGGAGGAAAATTTCAACTTTATTTATAAAGGACTTTCTGCAATATAGTGGAAAAAAAATTAGGAATTGACTTAAATTTTTTTTTATATATTACTTGTTTTTTAATTACGTCGAGGACTATGTCGTATCGACCATGTCCCTGTGAACAGCACAATACAAACTAGCCTTGAAGAAGGCATGTTCTTGTGGGCTGCACCGACGAATGCTGTTACTCAATTAGCACTACCCAGGGAGCACGTGTAGCTTGAAAATATGCTAGGGACGCGAGTAACACTACCCCACAACGCTCTACAGTCAAATGAGAATGGGGCCTACTGTTTAAAGTGGATCCCGAACCATTACGATGTTTATCCATAGCACCGTCGAATCCCAAACTTATTGCACCTAGTGCCAGAGCGCTAGTCATTCGGCCATCAAGCCTCAAGCAAAACAACGTAATTAAGTAAGTAAAATAATAAATTGCTGAAATTTTTCTTCATCAAAAATACCTTTTAAGATGCCCACGAACACAGTGATTCATTTCACATCGTTTTGACATATAACAGTGGTTTGTATATATGCAAGTAATGGTTTATGACACGAGAACATGTATTAAAAAAAAATATCGATTTGTAGTTTCATAAATATGCCATCTACAAGCGAAACAAAGTAAAACAATAAATTGTTGAAATTTTTCTTCATCCAGAAATACCTTTTAGATGACCACGAACACAATGGTTCATTTCACATTGTTGTGTTCTTATAACAATGGCTTGTATACATGTAAGTAATTGTGTATGACAAGAGAAGTATTAAATGAATGTTAATGTTTAGTTTTATATGATTAAACGACTATTTTTATCCTTTTTGTGAACGTTAAATGAAATATTATAGATGTGATCAATTCACAATGGTACTAAGTTATGTCTTCGGATTAAGTATCGTATTTTAATTCTTGAAAGATAGTCCTATATCAGAAAAAAGTTTCTTTATGCTTTTGTATTTTTACAATGAGAATATAAAGTCGATTTCTGATTAATTATATATGCAAGTAAGAAATAATATTACAATAAGAATTTTTATTTTTAAATCTTACATCGAGTATGTATACTGCAAAACATTAAAAAAAAAAATTTATACAGCAATATGTAGGATATAGTATCAAGCAAAATATCAAATAAAAAATATGGAATTAATTTTATAATGATTTCAAATTCGCAGTGTCTAGTACAAATGTTATTTATTTGCAATGCAGTTTAAATTGTAATAAATAAACCAATAAGAAATACTTAATTATTAGCTCATGAAAGATAGTAAATAGCACTCTGGCATTCAGTACCACAGGTTTCGGGTTCGAGTCCCCTGCGGTGCCATGGACGTTTGTAGCGGTTCGGAATTCACTTTAAAACGTAGGTCCCTGTAGAGCGTTGGGGGTAGGGCTATAAGTCCTAAAAAGAACAAATCTCCCATCTCAGAATCTGACAGAGGCAGACAGCCTTGGCCCACCATGGAGCTGTTGCGCCAATGAAGAAGAAGGAGAATGAAATTAAAAAATAAATAACCCACAAGAAATATTTAATTATATAATTATTAGCTTGTAAAAAAATTTAAAAAATAGCAAACCAATAAGGAGTATTTAATTACATAACTATTAGCTCGTGAAAGAAATTAAAAAAAAAATAAATATACCAATAAGAAACATTGAAAGTCATCCAGGAAGCCACGGATCCAGTCTCCCCAAAACAATACCCATAATTTCACGGCTAATTAAAAATCTAAATTGCTAGGATATTTAATGATAAAAAAAACTTCAGATAGGGAAGAAGGCACAGCAATATTTTACCTTATAAAAGTAAAATGAAAGGTAAAATATTTGAGAAATGCTGCTTGAAGAGAGAAATACTTTCTACCGTAAAGATCTCACAAACTTGTTTACAACAGCAATCACGCCATCTGTTCCTGAAAAAAAAATAAATAAATAAATAAAAACTCTTCCCAATTAAAGCCATTTCCTATTATTTCCCTTCGAAAACCATCTCTCACAGAGCTCATCTGAATAAATTTCCATCTGCGGCGATGACACAATTAACGACACTCGCTCGGTTTCTTAACCCTGGTGTGTAATTAAAAACTCGCTGTCCTAATGAACGACCCTTGTTTTCCAAATCAAGTTTCCTGCTAGAGTGGAAGATTTTCTTTCATTTATAATCAAGATCTTCTTGTTTTTTTTTTTTTAATTCTTTCTGAATGCAGAATATTTACCGACTTGTTAATGAAGGCGATTTCTAAATTATTTAGTTAGGTGAACCTCAGCAACACCTGTGACAACTCGACCTTAAATGCTAATGGTGACGTGCTTCTTCTTCGATTTCCGTATGACGGCGGAATATCGTTGCTAATGAATGAAGCAAGTGTTCTCCTTCAATTTCCGAGTGAAGATTGAATATTGCTGCTGATTTGCGAATTAAAAACTACAGCTTTATTGCTGTTGAAGGTTGCATTTATTATTAAATTCATTCAGACAGGATTTTGTAATAGTTGCTATGCAATTCAATCGCTGTTTTCTGTGAGATTCATGTTGGCTTAATTAATAACTCATCTAAGTTATCCGCCTTGTTAATGAGATACTTTTTAAGTTAATTACTTAAAAAGCCTTGATGGTACAAATGACAATTCGATTGTAGTTGTTATTGAATGAAGTAGGTGCTTTCTTCAATTTCATATGGAGATGAATGATGTAGTGAATTGCTAATTGCCGATGAAGAACAACGTCATAATAGTTTTTTTAGCCATGATCAACCGCAATAGTTAATAGCACTTATGTAATGTGGTCAATAATAGATACTAATTCTTCATTGGCACAACAGCTATATGGTGGGCAAAGCCGTCTGCCTACTGGCAGATTTCGAGACGTTTTCTTTTTACGGGAGAGGGATTTTGGCAACCATAGTCATATTAGACCGGGACCTACGGTTTAAAGTGAATCCCGAAACATTACAAACTTCCATGGCCCCACCGGGACTCGAACCTAAAACATGTGGCACCGAGCGCCAGGGCGCTAGACACTCGGCCATTCAGGACCCTGTCTAATATGACTTTAGGGCTTAGGGCTGACTACCCTACCCCGTAAAAATAAAAACATCTGTCTCGAAATCTGACAGTACGCAGACGTACTTGGCACACCATGGGGCTGTTGCGCCAGTGGGAAAGAAGAATGAAATTAAAAAATAAACTAGTAAGAAATATTTAATTATATACACTGAAGTGACAAAAGTCATGGGAAACCTCTTAATATCGTGTCGGCCCTCCTTTCGCCCGGCGAAGTGCAGCAACTCGACGTGGCATGGACTCAACAAGTCGTTGGAAGTCTTCTGCAGGAATATTGAGCCATGCTGTCTCGGTAGACGTCCATAATGGTGAAAACGTTGATGGTGCAGGATTTTGGACACGAACAGACCTCTCGATGATGTCCCATAAATGCTTGATGGGATTCATGTCGGGCGATCTAGGTTGCCAGATCATTCGTTGAAATTGTCCAGAATGTTCTTCAAACCAATCGCGAACAGTTGTGGCCCGGTGACATGGCGCATTGTCATCCATAAAAATTCCAGCGTTGTTTGGGTACATGAAGTCCATGAATGGCTGCAAGTGATCTCCAAGTAGCTGAACATAAGCATTTCTAGTCAATGTTCGGTCCAGTCGCACCAGAGGACCAAGTCCATGCCATGAAAAAACAGCCCACACCATTACGGAGCCACCACCAGCTTCAACAGTGCCTTGCTGACAGTTTGGGTCCATGGCTTCGTGGGGTCTGCGCCACACTCGAACCCTACCATCAGCTCTTACCAACTGAAATCGTGACTCATCGGATCAGGCCACGGTTTTCCATTCATCTAGGGACCAACCGATATGCTCATGTGCCCACGAGAGTCGCTGCAAGTGATGTCGTTCTGTCAGTAAAGGCACTCGAGTCGGTCTTCTGCTGGAATAGCCCAAGAAAGCCAAATTTCTACACACAGTTCTAACAGACAAGTTCCTTGTACGTCCCACATTGATTTCTGCGGTTATTTGACGCAGTGTTGCTTGTCTGTTAGAATTTACAACTCTTTGCAGACGTCGTCGGTCTCGGTCGTTAAGTGCAGGCGGTCGACCACTGCGCTGTCCATGGTGGGATGTTATGCCTGAAATGTCATACTCTCGGCACACTCTTGACACAGTGAATCTGGGAATGTTGAATTCCCTAACGATTTCCGAAATGGCATGACCCATGCGTCTAGCTCCAACTAACATTCCGCGTTCAAAGTCTGTTAATTCCCGTCGTGCGGTCATCATCACGTCAAAATCTCTTCACATGAATAACTTGAACAGAAATGAAAGCTCTGCGAAAGCACTGCGCATTTATACCTGTTCTACGCGATGCTACTGCCATCTGAAAATTTGCATATTGCTATCCCATGACTTTTGTCACTTCAGTGTAATTATAAACTCGTACAAAAATTAAAAAATAATAAAAACAAATATTTAATTATATAATTATTCACAGCTCGAGAAAGAAATTAAAAAAATAATAAGAAATAAACCAATAAGAAAAAAATAAATGTCGTCCAGGAAACCACGGATCCACTTTCCCCAAAACAATACCCATAATTTCACGGCTAATAAAACATTTAAATTGCTAGGATATTTAATGATGAAAAAGAACTTGAGATAGGGAGAAGACACAGCAATATTTTTCCTTGTAAAATAAAAGGTAAGGTAAAATGTTTGAGAAATGCTGCTTGAAGAGAGAAATACTTCATATTGTAAAGATCTCACAAACTTGTTTACAACAGCAATCACGCCATCTGTTCCTAAAAAAATAAAAAATAAATAAAAAACTCTTCCCAATTAAAGCCATTTCCTATTATTTGCCCTTTCAAAAACCATCTCTCATAGAGATCCTCTGAATAAATTTCCATCTGCGGAGATGACACAATTAACAACACTCGCTCGGTTTCTTAACCCTGGTGTGTAATTAAGAAACTCGCTGTCCTAATGAACGACCCTTGTTTCCGAAATCAAGTTTCCTGCTAGAGTGGAAAGATTTTCTTTCATTTATATCAAGAACTTCCTGTTTTTTTTTTTTTTTTTTTTTAATTCTTTCTGAATGCAGAATATTTTCCACCTTGTTAATGAAGGCGATTTCTAAATTACTTAATTAGGTGAACCTCAGTAACACCTGTGACAACTCGACCTTAAATGCTAATGAGTGTCGTGCTTCTTCTTCGATTTCCGTATGACGACGGAATATCGTTGCTAATGAATGAAGTAAGTGTTCTTCTTCAATTTCCGAGTGAAGATTGAATATTGCTGCTGATTTGGGAATGAAAAACTACAGCTTTATTGCTGTTCAAGGTTGCAGTTATTATTAAATGTATTCAGACAGGAATTTGTGATAGTTGCTATGCAATTAAATTGGTGTTTTCCGTAAGATTCATTCTGGCCTAATTAATAACTCGTCCATCTTTTTCCGCCCTGTTAATGAGATACTTTTTAATCACTTACTTAAGTAAACCTTGGTGTACCAGTGAAAATTCGATCGTAGTTGTTATAGAATGAAGTACGTGCCTTCTTCGATTTCATATGGAGGTGAACGATATAATGAATTGCTAGTGAATGAAGTACTAGTGCTTATCATGAGGACATTCAGTGGTAATTGGACAGCATTTGCATGGTATTTTGAATACTACCATCAGTGTTCACATTCACCACCCGATCGTCTTAAAAATATTAACTACAAAAATGATGTACGTAGCTTCTTCTTTCTTAGTAGCTTGATATACTTCGCTTCAAATCGTCGTCTTTTCACACATTAACTTGAAAGCGCGTTTTTGTTTTTGTTCTGAATGCAGAATATTTTCCATTTTGTTAATGAAGGCGATTTCTAAATTATTTAGTTAGGTGAACCTCAGCAACACCCGTGACAACTCGAACTTAAATGCTAATGAGTGACGTGCTTCTTCGATTTCAGTATGGCGACGGAATATTGTTGCTAATGAACGAAGTAAGTGTTCTTCTTCAATTTCAGAGTATTGCTGCTGATTTGTGAATGAAAAACTACAGCTTTATTGCTATTGAAGGTTGCATTTATTATTAAATGTATTCAGACAGGAATTTGTAATAGTTGCTATGCAATTAAACTGTTTTCCGTGGGTTCATTCTGGCCTAATTAATAAATCATCCATCTTTTCCGCCTTGTTAATGAGATACTTTTTAATCACTTACTTAAGTAAACCTTGGTGTACCAGTGACAATTCGATCGTAGTTGTTATTGAATGAAGTAGGTACCTTCTTCGATTTCATATGGAGAGGATTGACGTAGTGAATTGCTAATTTCTGATGAAGAACAACGTCGTAATAATTTTTTTTAACCGAGATCAACCGCGATAATTAATAGCATTTATACTTATGCAATTTGATAAATGATAGATTCTAATTTCTTCATTGGCACAACAGCCCTATGATACGCCAAGTCGTCTACCTACTGGTAGATTTCGAGACAGGGAGATGTTTTCTTTTACGGGGTAGGGTTGTCAGCACTACGCTATACAGTCATAATACACCAGTACCTACAGTTTAAAGTGATTCTGAACCACTACAAACATTCATGGAACCACCACTACACTCAAACCCGAAATCTGTAAGTGCCACCAAGAGCCAGAGCGATAGTCACTCCTAGATACTAACTACGGGAAAAACTAGATACTAATCGGGCCCCTAGATACTAACTACTACAATAATATCTGTGTCCCTCTTCAAAAAACTATTGCACATCGAAAAACAAGTCTCCTTGTCAACAAGTTCAAAAACTCAGTCGTCTTTCGGAAAGTGGTAAATCCTTTAATGTCACCATACTCTGTCTGGATAGGAGAAGAGAATGAGAGATTTACTTAAATTCTTCTTCCTTTTCTTCGAGCAACAGCCCCATGGTGGACCAAGTCGTCTGCCTACTATCAGATTTCGAGACAGGAGATGTTTTTTTTTTTTTTGCGGGTAGGGTTGTCAATACTACGCTCTATGGTCCTATTAGACCGGTACCTACGGTTTTAAAGTGATTTTGAACCACTACAAACATCCACGGTACCACCGGACTCGAACCCGAAGTCCATGACACAGTGTGCTAGTAATTAAATAATTCATCATAATCATCATCATCATGAGTGGCGCAACAGCCTCGCATGGTGGGCAAGGCCGTCTGCCTACTGGTAGATTTCGAGACAGGATATGCTTTCATTTACGGGGTAAGGTTGTCAGTCCTATATCCAACAGTCATATTAGACTAGGACCAGTGATTTAAAGTGGATTCAGAACCACTACAAACATCCATGGCCGAGTGACTCGAACCGAAACCTCTGGCACTGAGCGCCAAAGCGGTAGTCACTTGGCCAAAAAACTCTCCTTCTTCTTCGTTGGCACAACAACCTCATAGTGGGCCAAGGCCGCTGACAGATTTCGAGACAGGGAGATTTCTTTTTTACGGGGTAGGGTTGTCATCAGCCCTACACTCAACACACTACAGTCATATTAGACTGGGACCTACTTTTAAAGTGAATTCTGAGCCACTACAAACATCCATGGCACTTCCGGTTTGGTTTGGTTTTTGTCGCTCTACGGTCATCTTGTGCACAATTTAGGCTAAACTGAACAGGACCTACAGTTTAACGTGGATTCCGAGCCACTCACAAACATCCATGCCACCGCCAGGATTCGAACCTGAAGCCCGGGATACCAAAGGCCAGAGCGCTAGCCACTTAGCCACCAGGCCGCTGGCACTTCCGGGATTTGAACCCGAAAACAAGTGGCCCCGAGCTCCAGAGTTACAATCATCACAGATACAAATAATCAATTGTAACTAGATGCATACATTTATAGAAGAACAAAATGCGAGATGTAATTAAATAATTAGTGGAGATAAAAATAGTGAATTTGATTAATTCTCATCCCAGCTCAAGATCCTTAAAATCTTACTATGAACGATTTGTTAAGAACAACCATATTAAATATTAGACACTTTTTATCCTAAATAAGCATGAATTTCAATTGATAAATGCCCACGTGTGAAAGATTATTTACAACAAATTTTGATTTAGTCTAAATAGCCGATTCTTGGTTATGTCTGTTATTTAAATACCATCTTATAAAGTGTCTTATAAAAAGAAGTCATCACAAAATATATCTATCTACAAACAGAATTACATAGTCACAAAAGTAAGTATGCAGAGTGTATGTGTGATGATGTCCTATGAAAAAAAAACAGACCTACAATATTAGAGTTTTCAAATTAACGACTTATTTCGCTTACAGCAAAAATCGAAACTAATAACAAAAATGAAAAGTAATTAAAAAATACAAATATTTAATTAGCAAGATGAGCTTAACTTAAAATCGGATGTAATTTACATCATAAAAGTAAGTATGCAAACAAAAACAAAGATATTAATATTATTGCAAATGTTACAATTTTTCAAAAAAATTAGTAATTTGTTGGATAGCCTTTGGCCTTTATAACAGATCTCAATCTAGATGGCACTGATTTTACTAAATTTTGAGTGACAGAAGATGGTATTTTTCTGCCACTCCTCAAAAGGGCTTTTTAGATCATTCTTAGTTTTGATCTTTTGCTTTCTAATTTGGCGATCGAGATAATCCCACAAGTGTTCAATGGGATTAAAATCAGGTGACTTCGGTGGGGATTTTAGCTGTTTTCGCACGTGATATAGCAGCCATTCCCGAACAACCCGAGCAGTATGTTTGAGATCATTATCTTGTTGGAAAGTGAAGGATCCATCGAGCCCCAATTTAGAAGCACTTTGGTTTTTAGATTATTCTTTAAAATATTCAAATAGCTATATTGATTCATTATTCTGTCGATTATAACTAAATTTCTTACTCCAGTTGCTGCCATGCAACCCCAAACCATAATCGAACCACCACCGTGTTTTACAGTTCCTCTCATGTTCTTTGGTTCTAGAGCTGCATTTGCTTTCCTCCAAACTTTTTGGTGTCCATCTGACCCGTGATGTTGAATTTACTTTCATCCGAAAAAATCACGGAATTCCAAAAATTTGTGTTCTGCTTTACATTTTCTTTCATAAAATCTATTCTCTTTTTTGCGATTCACTTTGCTAACAAATGGTTTCTTCGCATATTTCGACCATGGTATCCTGCCTTCCGTAACACACAGCGAATTGTTTCAGGATTGCATGACTTCATAAATTATTTTCACATCAGTTGTCAATTTTGGTGCGCTAATCGTCGGATTTTTTTCACATTTCCAACAATAAATCGCCATTCTCGATCCGTCAAAATGGGCGGTCGTCAGTTCTTGGCTTGTTTAGAGTATTTCCTCAGCCTGGAACTTTTCTATGATTTTTGCACTGCTGCAGGACTTTTGCCTATGATTTTAGCGATTTGTCTTTGGGATTTGCTTTCCTTATAGAGCTTTATTATTGCATCCTTTAGATCTTTTGATAATTCTTTTCCACGTGGAATAGCCATTGGTGAATTGTTGATGTACTTAAAAGCTCAAACTTACAAGCTTTGTGGCAGAACTTCTAAACTTTATCACTGAAATACGAAAAATCACTCCGAGAAGTTTCATTCAGCCTATTTAAAGTCAAAAATTCAGAGTGCATATATACTTTTTGTGATTTAAATTTCTCTGGTAGTTAACAAAATTACTCTTAAAGTTTTTCAAAATATAATGATTTGGTTTATTTTTCATTACTTCATGACTTGAATAAGAAGCTATAAACAACACTCCTCAAAATAATATTTTTCTTATATTTATTTGAGAACTAGAGCTTTTTCACTTAAGCTATGAATTGCATACTTACTTTTGTGACTAAGTGTACGTACTCTAGAAGGAAAAAAAAAACAAAAACCCCATCTTTAACAAGAATAAGTTAACAGCTTCAAGTTCAATGTTATTGCAACTTATCCTTTCTCTGTGGGTGGGCCAGTGTCATCATTTAAATGATAATTTTTCACCTGAAATAATAAAGAGAAGCCGTTTGTAACGATGAAAGAATTAACCAAGGAAGACTGGGTTTTCTTTCTTTTAGCTTTGTCCTGTAAATTAGAATTCCATCTCTTTCATAAATTAACAGAGTTTAAGTATTACTTTAAGCCATTCGAAGAAATTGACTTGAAGTTTGAGAATAGTTTACTTCGTTAAAACTGGTTTTCCGTTTTCTGGTTGTTGATGATAGTTTCATTTCATTGCATTTTCCCCCTAGTTGATTCGAAATGAATCGTAAGATGCAGAACACTTTAAAAAGAAAGAACTGCTGTTTTGTTACATGTCACGGAACTTCCTAGTTCTTTTCAATTTTCTAGAACAAAAGACTTTTTTTTTCTTTCTTTTGAATTTTCAAGTAGTGGTGCAATATCTGGAATTTCTTCTGCTTAATTTGCCCTTCATGTAATGAATATGTACTCTTAATATTCACTATATAAAAAAAAAAAAAAAAAAAAAAAAAAAAAAAATGAATTAAAAAATTGGGTGATTTTTGGGAAAATTATTTTAACAAATGTATTTTTAAAAAAGCATTTAAGAATACGCCAAAAAAAAAAGAGATGAAGATGAAAGAATATTTTCCTATTGTAATGTTATGTGTTATTTAAAAATTTCCATTAAAAAAATTGTAGTGGTGCAATGTCACTGAATTTCTTCTGCTTAATTTGTCCTTCTTTTAATCAATATATACTCTCCATATTCATTTATATATATACATACATTAAAAAAATTGAGGAGATTTTTGAAAAACTATTTTCAATAAATATCTTTTTAAAAATCTATATTTTAAAGAGATAAAGAATAAAATATTTTTCTATTGTGATGTTATTTGTTATCTAAAAATTCTCATTAAAAAATTAATTTTATCTACAATTAAATTAAAAAATATAAAATTGTTAGAAACAATACATTTTTGCCTTTGGTATCTAAATTTTCCTTTTTTTATTCTGAGATATTTAAATATTTTTATTTAAAACAGCTAAGTAAAGTTGAATCTTGCCCCTTTTTCTGCTAAATTTTTGACTATACGATTCAATTTTTTTTACGAACGATGCGATGGAAGCACTTCTGAAACGCCAATATTACATATTATATTTTCTTAATTTCCATTATATATTTAACCGCTTTTTCATTTAAAAACAGAGAATTGATTGGTAAACATACGAAATAGAAGAGGAAGGATTAACATAAGCAATTTTTTTTTTTCTACTGAAGATTTCCTTTTTTAGGTGCTTTATCTTTTCAATGGTCACTTATGGTTAAAATCGTATTTAAAGAATATATTACTTTAATTTTGACGTGCCATTATTTGCTAGTCTTTCACAATACAAGACTCCAAATCAAAATTTACACATATCTGTTTTTAAATTCGGCAAATTTTCCACACTTTTCTCAAAAGCAGCAATTTTAAGCCCTTCTGGAAATAGGCATAGAACAGGGATGGGCAAACTTTTCGGGTGCGGGCCAAAAATCGAAAGAAAAAAAAAAAAAGTTTGGCGGGCCAAGATAAATTTTCTAAAATTTTAAAAACAATATACAAAGTATTACAATTGTATATTGTTAAAATAAAAACATGTTACTGAGATGAATGAAATTGCGATTTCATTTTTAAAGTTCCTTATATTGAGGTTCAAGTGAGCTGTACTGATTCTAAGGAACGAGGCTGAATAACTCATCTGTCGGTCTACTTCTGAAATAATTCTTTCTAAAATTCATAGTTGAAAACACTTGTTCACATATATAAGATGTAGCAAACATAGCACTGATTTTCTGGCAGTGAGATATTAAATTTGGGAAACTTACTTTCGATAATGATTTGTAAACTCTAACTTTGGCATATTTAGAAACAACTGCTTGAGATGATTGTTAGATTGCAACTCAATTAATTCAACCTGCAAATTTGACCTCACTGTTTCACAATTTACGTTGACAGGCATGGTAAAAATATCCAATTCTGTTTGAATTTCACTGAAATCTTGAAATCTGCGTTCGAACTCAAAAAAGCAGTTTTCAAGCTATCTTCATAATTCTTAAGCTTTTCTTCATTTACTGAGGGTATTTAATTTTTAACCTCGAAATGATATAAAAATAATAATAATAAAAATAATAATTTTTAATAAAAAAAAAAAATAATATTTAATCAAAGTAGAAATGGAGATGGATGTGTAATATAAAAATACATATTTCTTTTAATTTTGCCTCGCACCAGCAAATTAAAAATATCATCCGCGGGCCGTAGTTTGCCCATATAGAAGAACCGAATCCCTGGCACAGAGTGCAAAAGTGCAAAGTTGTGTGAGTTATTGGAGTACCGGGGGAATAGTCCCCACACCTCCGATTACAAATTAAGATTATAGCTGCATGAAAGAATCAAAAACATCAAGTAGAAACATCAAGTGGCACAGAAGAACCGAAAAGGACTCCATGAGAGAAACCCATTTACGATTTCCTCAAAAGAAAAGTCGAAAAGACCACAGGTGTTGGCAGTGAGTTGGGCAACCACCCGATGATACGTTTTTCCAGAACAATGGCGGTCAGTTCGCAGAACGACCTTGAGAAAGAGGGTCTGTGGGTATCCATTACATCTTGGCGAGTTCAAAGATTTATTGCCTCGCAAAGCAGTCAATGGGGAATTGTCTTTCTGTGGCGTGGGGGATTGCGGCGTACTTCAGAGAACGAAAGTAAATGCGGTCTTCTTCATTGATGAAAGTAAATTTTTTTTTTTTTTTAATCTTAAAGGTGGTCTGCTGGGCTTGAATTAATTATGTTGTTATGAGTTAGTTTCGTTCATTTCATGGCTCTGCTGACATCTTTGTAATCAGAAAAAGAACAAAACAGATTGCTTTTGAATTAATGAGAGTGTTTCAACATCTAAAAAAAAAAAAAAAAAAAAAACATTCGAATAAAAAAGAAATTTAAATGTTGTAATTATATTTTAATTTGAACAATATTTTTCGAACTATGTAATTTTTTAAAAATATTTACAGTGTTTATTATTATCATTAATAATTTTTTTCTAAAGATGGAATTTTTTTGTCGACATATATTCAAATTATGGTTACTTGTGAATGATTACTGCAAATACAGAACAATTTAGTAAGCTTTTCAGATTAGTTTTGTACTTACACCAAGTATATAACTAATAAATTAGATCTTTCGACTTCACGTAGCAAGATATCTTGCAGGATGGTGGTTCGTCGACTCAAATTCAATGATTCCTATAGTAAGGAGGAAAATTTAGATATCGTGCTGTCACTTCGATCCAATTATTCAAATTCTGAATGGACGATTAGGTCAGAATGGTTTAGTCTATATCAGTGGTTACAAAGCGGGAGATATCACTCATTCCGATAGGGCAATTGAATGGTCAGGGACGGGATGAAAGTAACCTGTGGTAATTTGGAGGCATTTAATAATAAGCGGGCAATGGAAGCATAAAGAAAATAATATAAAATATTTAGAAAAAATCGTACATGTTTCACTTGTTAAGCAGCATTAATTTCCACATAAACACACAAAATACAAGTTATAAACGATGAGAGATGTGGTGGTGTTACTCAACTTTGAACCCTTAAATAAACAATAACCTGGAAGCAACTGGCTACACCGTTTACCCAACATACACTTTAACCATTAAGTATTCCGCAATAACCCATACCACAAATAAACCTACAAATTCAAATGCCTTCAGAGACAAGTTGGAAAAGGAAACACACTCGCATCAAATAACTCACAAAAACAAATTTCATGATTTTTTAAGTATAAACAAAAGTGTATTCATTAGCATTTACAATTTAAGTTTCAATAAATAATACAATTAATGTTATCTTAGTAAAAGTGAAGTTTCTATAATACATTAATCAAAACATAATATATATACCATATCACAATAATAATTACTAATTAAAGATTATTATTCCCCCATAA